>CAUOFW020007702.1:0-372213 GCA_963454935.2 Ilex paraguariensis | reverse complement strand
AAGATCAATAATAAGTCTTTAGTAGACTAACTTATTATTGATCTGAGTTGAACATATGAATTCTAAGCCCATTGGGAGAGCCCCTTTTATTTCTCCTTAGGGTCTCTGTCATAGCCTATATATAGACATCTAATTCTCTATTTCAGCATCTTATCTTTACTCACATTTTTAGGGAGACAGAAAGAGAGAGCAAGGATTCGAGGTCTTAGCAGTCCACACTGCATTCAAATTCCGACGTTGGGGGATATACAATAAAGACCGCGAGGTTCATCAAGCTGTAGTTGTTTGTTCTGTTCTGCATTCGTGCTGAGACGAAATCAATCCCGAGAGATCTCGAAGGTAAACCAAAATTCCGCCTTATAGGATTTTAAAAGAAAATTTTTGATATTCAATACATACGCACTGTCAACGACTCTTGGGATTCCGTTCCAACCGAGGTATGGGCAAACTCGACAGTTCCAAATGTAGCCCATCATTGAGAGGGTGGGGGCATGGTAAGGCCCACCTCCTCAGTCGATTGTCCATTCAAACTGAAATTCATAAAGAACATTAAACTCCTTGATTATTTTTATGCATGTGAACTTTCTGAGGAGTTTCCTACCAAAGTGTCTGGGGTGTTAAGGGGATCATGTTCAGAAGTTTGGGAGTCATCAGGTTCAGTAACAATGTAGTTCACAGGGTGGTATTCTTTGTTCACAGGTGAAAAGGGTTGGTTATCTCTGTGTGGAGTATGGAAAAGGAGGTCTGGAGAAGTAGGTATTTAAAGGGGTAGCGCAAGGGTGCCATCTTCTTGTCTGTAGATTTTGTTGGCCTATTGTTGGAGGTATCTTCCAGTATATGGCGTTTCCACGAGAGGCCCTTAAAGACAGTTTCCATACTTTCATCTACAACTGTGTGAAGATGGGGAGGAAGAGGGGAATTTTGTAGGGTGTGAGGGGTATTTATGGCTGGGGTCAGGCTTTGGCTGGGTGGCTTGGGGTGAGGCTTATCTGAGGGGATAACTATGTATGTGTGGGTTGGTGCTTCAATTGGGCCTTCATAGTTGTTGAAGGTATATAAATGGGTAGAGGTGGTGGTTGGTTTAGATTTGGGTTGTTCTAGGCCAGGGCTTGATTGGTAGTGGTATGCTGGGATAAGTCAATTGGGGGCCATCTAAACATTGAGACATGTGAGTTAATGGGTTAGGGTTAGGGTTAGGGCAAATATGGTTTAGGAAATCAAAGAAGTTAAGCAGCGCGACCTGTGATTCTATTGGAGTCGGGACGAAATCATCCGATCCACATGTCTCTTTCTGGAGTCGTGGATTCGTGCGTGAATATGCGCCCGCATTCACGGTCTGGGACCATGTGCCGAATCTTTGTCGGGTGTGGGACGCGGTGTGCGTGAGGAAACTGGGTCACGCGCCACTTCTTAGAATTCTCCAGCAGCAGTCTCCGATGAATTTTAGTAACCAGCGGCCTTCCATGGATTTGCTCTATGTTGAGGACCATAAATTGTAAATTTGTTCTCCGGTGATGGATGAGCACATAACAGTTGGTCATGGCCTATCCTCCCACAATTGTAACCAAAATCAATAAATCACTCATATTTCAGTTGAATGAATTTCTTAGGACGTCCAGTTCTGGGAGGCAAAAATGGATGGGTAAGGGTTTGGTTAAGTCCAACATGATTCTGGTCCTCGGGTAGTTTTTCCACTAGGTTTTTTGACTGAGACTTTGCTCGGCAAGAACGGGCTTACCCAGAGCATTGGCTATTGTTTGTGCATTTTCAGGAGTATTCATCTCTGGGGGTATACCGTGAGCTTGAACACAGAAAAGTGCCAGAGGTGAAATCTATTTGAGAAAGGGAAGATGCTGAGTTCCATTGTTTGAGGACGAGGATCTGACCTTTTATAGACCATGGGCTTTGATTTAACATTCTGTTCCTCAGTTGTTCGTGTACAAAGATGAAAATGAAAGTCATTCCCATCTTGGATTTCCAGTTGATGTTCAGAGTTCCATGCCCGATTGAGAATGGTTTTAATTCCATTCCTATTTAGGGGTTTTGAAGTGAATAGTTTGCCAACCAGGCAAGAGTGGGATACAAGATCAGCAATGGGGGGGTTGGTATGGAGCTGGATGGTGGGCTGGTCACAGTATCGGAGGGAAGGAATTGAAGAGTTGATGTGTTCAGTAATGGAAAGATCACCTGGATGTAACATTGGTGAAAGATCGGGTATGGAATGGACTGTGGGTTTGTGATTTTAGAAGAGGGACTCAAAAAAAACTGCTTTTCTGATGAGGTGAACGTTGGAACAGTGAGTGTGGTTATCAGTGGGAGGTGAGTTGCAGGGGATGTAAGCATCTACAGAAACAATGAGTTTTACAACTAGCTAGCCAAAGTTAGTTAAAATTCGAGTGTAAAAAAATATAACCCTTAATTCAAAACAATAACATAACAGGATTCATATAATAGATCCCAAATAATTGGCACCAAGTCTTTATTGTGTTGAGGCATGCTTAGATTGAATTTATATGCAGTTCGAGTGCAAAAAACGGCCGGTTTGAATTTCAAGAGTTATTTTTTTGGGCCATTTGTCCTAAATCAATTGCGCTCACAGTTCAGTGGTCACCCACCCACCACTCAGACCGTCAGACGCCTACTCACCTCTCAGGTGATGAGACTCACTACTCCAACGACCTTTCAAGCGAGGAAGAGAAAGCAAGAAGGCCAGGGACTCAGGGAGACTGAAAAAAATTCCTCCGCTTACTTCGACAAGAATGATACTTCTTTGCCAGAAGCTCTCTATCATTCGACAAGAATATTATATGATTGGCTCAACCAGCTAACTATGTGGTTGAACCAGTGACCCTATCTTCTTGCTGGATCGATAGCCAATCCCGTTCGGATAACATTGCTACAAACTCTCCCAAAAAACAAACTTTTTTCTAGCAATTGGTCAAAATTAATTTCTCCTTCCATTTTCTTCCCCAAAATATATTGGTTCCGAGATGTATGGATTTGTTCTAGAAAGAGAACAGGCTTGAAAAACAAAAAATATACAGGAAATTCTCTTTTCACAAGTCTAATTTGGTGTCTAAACCTAGCCGTTCTCAAATCAAATCCCCTAAAGTTGATTCCCTACAAATTGATTAATAAAGAGAGGCATCACAGAAAAAATTATGACCAATGCATGAACTTTCCGTCAATAATGGAATCCAAAAGAAATAAGAATTTGATAGACTTATCTTTCTCAAACTCAAACATGCAATAAATTGCTTAGGTAACCAAGGGCTCATCACTGCTCCAGATTCGACCAAGAAAGTGCATTATCACATCATACATCAATTAAAATAAAAAATTATGCCTAAGGAAGAAACTTAGAGGGGGAAATTGATTCAACTATTTTAGCTGGAATATGATATATGACACAGGTTGACCGAAAAAAAATCCAGATACTAGTACATACTTTCAAAGTTGGATTTGCGATCTGGCTAGAAGCCAGTTCTCTGACACTTGCTTTTAATTGAAGTTGTCTGTGCACCATTATATTTCCCAGTATAAGAAGCTTACAACTCCCAGCTAAACAGCCCATCATGAATCCCTTACTTGTTCCTGCAGATTCTGTTCTCTTCAGGTGAGGTCCATATGCGCTTTTGCCTACATATCACAGAATTTTAAGTAACCAACCACAGTACATTTTCCCCAGATAACAGTCCTACATCAAAAATCAGGTTGTTCAATTAAGTTGCCTTCAGAGCTATCATTTCTTCATGAGCAACACTTTAAATCACTAAGGTGGTGCCCTCTACACCAACAAAGCCACAATAGCGGCAAAACAAACATTCACACTCATCCTATTCACCGTCCACCAATGGGTTTTCTCAACTTAACTAAACAAAGCCTTGTCTCAATATTTTTGGGGTTGGCTAAATGAATCATGCTCTACACAAATGAATCTTATGACATTAAAAACAAAAAAGGATAGGATGCCTGGAAGTTGTGTTTGGTGTAGAGTATCATCCCTCAAAACAGTTTAGACTCTTTTGGCTGGTACTAAACACATTATTAGTCAGGACGGCATTTAGTCACCAAACATCTTATTGAGTCTTTTAAATATTGGCAAGAGACTTAGGAGGAAATACTTTTTTTTCATAGACAAAAGTAGGACTTGGAAGGACTTCACATGAGGTGAAGTTTCGTTGTGTCGTGCTTTCTTGATTTCAAGACAAGCACAAGCACCTGCCCACATAAACCAGACAAGGAATTTTAATTGATATTATATCCACCTTTATAAGGGCTGGAACCAGACCATGAAATTTTAATTGAATCATATTAAACTATATAAGGTCCATTGCCGAGTGCAATAGACAATTAGTAAAGTATCGACTTAACAAACTTGAGATTATAGACCCGAATTTGAGTGCAGCCACGTTGCATAAATAATGCTAAAGTTTAGGTCAACAACTAGTCAATCCCTCCCTTAAGGGGGGCGAAATAAGGTAATATAAACCTATGCCTAATGCCAAATGTCTACAATTTTCAAGGGATAATGGGAGAGTTGAGAATCCCATTACAGGGGACTCATAGAGTGCCTTATTTGTAAACATGAGTTTGGAACCTATTTCGATATATATTTCCCTCAAGTCAACTCAATAAAGCCTTATCCCAATAATTTTTTGGGTAAGTTACATGAATCCTGTTTCGCCTTTGATACAATAGCTATACTTTCTGTTAAACTATAAGTTATACTATTTTTCTCTACCATTTCATTTAAAACTAATGTTGGTCTTTCTTTACACCTTCCTTTATCGTCAGTAGACATCGAATCAATGGTAGATCGTCTAGAGATATATCCAAACCATCTAAGTCAATTCTTCCTTATTCTATCTCATATATGTGCTAAAACTCTACTTTTTCACAGATTATCTCATTCATAATTCTATCCTTGCTAGTTTTATCACACATTCATCTAAATATTCTCATTTCTGCCACGCTCAATCATTGGACATGTTTCTATTGCCCAACACTCAATATCATAAAACCTTATTTGGTCTGATGACAGTTTTATTGAACTTTCCATATAACTTAAGGGGCATGCGCATATCATACAATACACCTATTCCTCCATTTAATCTATTCTACATTAATTCCGACAGTACCATTGACACCAATCTCGCAATACCTATGGATAATTGACCCCCAATAGCAACAGTGTCCCCAGTTTAGTATCTTCTGATCCTCAATCTTTACTACTCCCTGATTTGGATCCTCATTTTATTAAAGTTTCAATCTATATATTCAGTTTTATTTCTACTTATTTAAATCTTGTTGATTCTGAAACCTCTCTCCAATTTTTAGTTTATGATTAAATCATTACTTTCATTAAATTAATACTACATCACCAACAATTTAACATACACCATGAAATTTCATTCTAAATGTCTATAGTCAATTAATCAAAAGCAAAAAGACATGGAGTCAAAGCCGACTCCTAATGTAAGCCTATAGTGATTAATAATTCATTAGTCTCTCATGACCGTTGTTCTCTCTAAAGTCACAATGTTTTTGTATATATCCTTGATAACCTTATTAAAGTTCTTATTTTCTATATTAGACATAAGTTAATTAGTGTAACATAATATTGTAATACTCTAATGCTACTCAATTATAAATAAGAAGTGTAGGGCAACCTAACACACACTACTGATTATTACTCTCAATCTCTTACTCTCTCTTTTCCCTTCTTCTTTTTTCTTTTTTGTATCTCAAACCCTAATCCATATTTTACATATTCAATTTAGTATCATAGCACATTATCTTGTTAAAAATGGAAAGAAAAAAACCTCAAAACCTCATTACGTGAAGTTCCAAAAAATAAAAAGTTGTTTGGATTGTGTCTTATATTTTTGAATTATCTTCAAAAACAAAAGGGTTGATTTCACGATCTGCTCTCCGAAGCCATTAGACCTGTTTCAACCTCTCGTTTCACACCTAAGAGGTGCAACAAGGGCATAGGGGTCAATGGTGATCGACTCATGCCTCGTTGAGTTGTTATATGGTTGTGTTACAATTACACGCCCTGATATTACATATCATTGGTGTATTTAGTCAGTTTATGCATGCCCTTCGTTAAGCCTCATTGTAAGGTTGTGTGCCATATACGTCGGTATCTAAAAGGGACTCCACGGATTATATCGTTCATCATCATTCATAACTGTTGTTGATTTTTCTAACACAGATTCGACAAGGTAGTCATGGTGATAGACGATCTACTTTTGGCTATTACACATTTGTTTGTGGTAATCTTGGTACCTGACATAATAAGAAGCAAAACGTGGTTGCCCGTTCTAGTGCAGAGGCTGAGTATCATGCTATGCCACATATTGATTCTGAAATGCTATGGGTCCGTTCTTTACTTCGTGATATAGGACTTGATGTGTCTTCCCCCATAAAAATGCCTTGTGACAATCAAACAGTTATTTTCATTGTAAATAATCTGGTATTTCATGGGCGTACCAAAAGATTCAATCTCCTGGTCCCTATGAAATGGAAAAAGAATTTCACTTTCTTCGAATAGAGAATTAGGGAAATCCTATTGATTGCAACTTTCTCCAGACCTCCCAGAAAAGCATAAAAAAAACAACTCAAATGCTATGATCCCTCCATTAACCCAGAATGAATTTTTGAGTATGGAGTAAGGAGTTAGGGAGAAAAAATTTTCTCGATTACCTTTATGTTTATAAGGGGCTCGAAGTGAGTCATCACACCCTTGAAAAAATATTTTAACCAAGTGCAAAAAACAAGACACCCAGTCTCCTTCCTATCCGTTTTTAGTATTAACAAAAGGAGCCACCAGTAAATGTAGGACTTTCTGCCTTAAAGAAAAATTGCACTAGTTGGGTCACCCCTATCTCTAAAGGGCAGAATGGACCTTCACTCAGCCTATTGGGCCCCTAACTCAAATAAGGGATCAGGTGTGGTTTGATGAATTGACAAAAAAGTACATATCAGGCGACCTACTAATTTCTTTCGACTGGAAGGAACATAAGCTCCCAAGTTTCATTCTTTTCCAAAGCTCTTATTTCTTCAACCATGGCTACTTTTCACTTGGATTCTGCAAGAGCTTTCTTCCAACTCTGAGGAAGGGATATAAAAAAATGAAACAAAAGCACAATAAGAGAAAGACAAAGAGTCATAAGATACGAATTTCGGAATAGGATGTTAAGTACAAGTCTGAACTCTTTTTGAATCACAATAGGCAAAGAACTATCATCAACATAATTACTAAAAAAATGCTCATTACCTGATAACAGGGAAGAGATCTCGAGAACTGAATTTGAAAATGATGACGGACTTGGTGACTCATGGGTGGTGATCTACTTAGCCAGTTGTCTAGTATAGCATAGCAAATCCTCCCTATCTAATCTTCTGCGTGCAGTCTGTTCCCACTGAAAAGGAGTTTCTCCCTGGATATCCCCATAGCTAGATTTTTCTCCCAAAGCCAAGCCCTGATTGGGGGGTAAGAGAAGGAATCCATATCCATCCTCCAGCAATTCTTCTTCAATACACTACTCCCCTTGAAGAGAAAGTGGAGAAGTGGAGAAATATGACTCTGCATAGAGATCAACAATGGATTGGAAGAGTTTAAATTGAAGAATAAGATTTTATTATTTGTTCTAGTATTATTATGTTACTTATGAGAATATTTGTATGACTAGAAGTCTTAGTTAGAGTTTGACTAGAAAATTATTATAAAATTTTAGTAGTATAGGAGTTTAAGAGTTTGATTATGAAACTTTTTTAAAATTTTAGTAGGAAACTTGGCCTATAAATATCGATGTAATCCTCACTATTTTTATTAGAGTGTGGTATAATAAAAATTATTTTTTTGTGAAAAATTTTGTGTTTCTTAACCGAATCCTTGCGAGGATGAGGTAAACTCTCCTCCTCTTCTTTTATTCTCTTATTTCTTCCTTTTATGTCCTATATCACCTAGGTTTGGCTTTTGTTGCGGGAGGAGTTAGCAGGGTTATTTGGGATGTGTGGTCCTAGATAGTGCATAGGTGAAGAATTTAATGTCATAAGATATCTAGGGGATAAGTTGAATAAGGGAAAACAACCAAAAGTATGAGGGATTTTGATTCTTTTATTGGAGAAACTGAAATGAGAGATCTTCCTTTACCAAATGGTATGTTTACATGGTCCAATTGTAGGACTAGGACAGTGTGTAAAAGGTTAAATAGATTTTTGTTCTTTGTAGGTTGGGAAGATTGCTTTCCTTGGGTTAGACTAGAGGCTTTGTCTAGAGTTGTTTCAAAATATTGTCATATTGTTCTTGTTCATTGCAAGTTTAGTAGGGGTCCTTCTCTGTTTAGAATTGAGAATATGTGGGTGGAACATAAGAATTTTAGAGAGAGAATTAGAGAATGGTGTGGGGGGGGGGGGAGGAAGGGGTGCAAGGATGTAGATTTATGAAGAAACTTGAGGTGATAAAACAAAGATTGCAGGTGTGGAATAATGAGGTGTTTGGGGACATTAGGGAAGCAAAAAAGATTCATTTTGGATAGGATTGATGATTTGGATAAAATTGAGGAAGGAGAGGGCATTGACGAAGGGTTGAAAAGCGAGAGGAAAGAGCATAAGAATAAGTTTGAGGTAAGGAAGAGATTAGTTTTAAGGCAAAATTCAAGGGCCAAGTGTGTAAAAGAAGAAGATAATAATACAAAATTTTTCCATAGAGTGGCAAATGAAAACGGGGTGAGGAAGTTTATTGATAAATTGGAGCTAGATGATGGGTTGACAATTGAGGATGAGGGAGCCATTGAGAGGGAGATTATTAGGTTTTTTGTAGAGTTATATTCGGTTCATGATGGTCCTAAACCTATTTTGAGGGGTATTGTGTGGTGTCTTATTGGGGAGTTGCGATGGGCAATTTGGTGAAAAGAAATATACTTTGGTTGGGAAATGACTGTTAAGGTTTTCCTTGAAACAAGACCCCTTATGGCACGCCGTTATTAAGAGTAATAAATATGGGTTACGGGCTAATGGGTGGGATACTAATAGGGTTGAAAGGGGTTCTTTTCGGAATCCATGGAGGTTTATTTCTCAGAGGATCAAGTTCACTATTGGAGTGGAAATCAAGTGCATTTTTTGGAGGATATATGCGTTGGGGAGTCATCTTTCTCTAGTCTCTTTTCACGTTTGTATCTTGTCTCTGGCTATCATAACACTTTGGTAGTATCTATGGTCTAATAATATTCCATTTTGATTTCTTGGGATTTCGAATTTCATAGAAATCTTAATGATAGGGAATGTTCAAAATTGATAAATCTTTTCTCTATGATAGACTTGATTTCTTCCAATTTTAAGCAATCCCTCTTTCTCATGTTTCACCATATAGATTACCTATTTTTCGGTTTCTTCCTGTAACTCCCTTCAGTCCCTTGAGCTTGGGTGGGCGTGGTACTATAGTTCTTCTAGCCTACCATTATGTCGTAGCATTAGCTTATCAACGGGTCTTATATTAGATATATACAGCACTTTCTTTGACTCATGCCTTGGATTTAATAATGTTTCTTTAGTTCACAATTCAATGGATAAAAGGTATCGGATTGGTAATTCATCGGGATTTTTCTTTTGTAAATCGTTTTTTTGATTCTTTTATTGATAATCCTCTCTTCTATTATTCTATCATCCATCATTGAGAATTTGGAGGGAAAAGTGCCTTTAAAAGTGCAAGTTTGTGCAGGAATAATTTCTCATGATAAAATTAGCACAAATGAGGTCTTTCAAAGGAGGAAAGACAAAATTTTTGTTTTCTACCACAATGGTGTGTTATGTGAAGTAGTGATAGCAAAAGTGTGGACCACTTATTTTTGCATTGTTTAGTAGCGTGATCACTATGGAACAAATTTTTGATCTTATGGGCATTATGTGGGTCACTCAAGGATGGCAATGAACTGGGGCGGGGAAGAAGGACGTTTGGCTTTATCCTCGTACCTGCTTAAAAAAAATTTCGTCCACCTTCGATCCATCCCCATTAGCGGAGGAAGTTTTAATCCCTGTCCCCGCCCTGCGGGTAAATTCTAATCCCCGCCCCCGCCACTCGTGCCCCTGCCTTGACTTTGACTGATATCAGAAGATAACTGAAAAATTCAAGTGACAAACCAAATTCGAAGCAATAATCAAGCAACAACCAGATCCAAAACAATAATCAAGATAATACCATAATCATGCAATAACCAGATTCAAAGCAACAACGGAGAGCAAATATGTAATATATATAAAAATAAAATGAAAAAATATAATAAAATGTCAAGAAAGCCAACCCATATAAAATTTAAGCAAAAACAAGCAAAAAATTACTCAAATCTAATAAAAAAATATGCTATAAGACAGATCTGTGGGTTTTTCACCGTAGAAGACAAACTCAAGTCATTGGCATATAAGCCTTGTAGTCGTCGGAGGTGAGCGGGCCGGTAATAGCTAGGCCTAGATGTTGAGGGTAGGGGTTGTTGAGCGAAGCTATGTGATAAACAGTCAGATGGGGAAAGATTAAGGAGGATGGGGAGAGAAAAAAGCAAACAGAGATGGACAGACCAATGTTATTTAAGGCGTAAAGCAAACCTAAGCGACCAAAGCTCCTAAAGCTTAGGTGAGAAGCGAAGTGAAACGCTTCACCAAAGCGAAACAAACAATTAAAAAAAAAAAGTAAATATTTTAGTTTAATTACTTCTAAATATCTAAGTTATAATTTTATAAATACTAAATATTTAAATGCAAGCAAACTATAAACATTTACAGAAAATCAGCATTCAACATTATACAAAATCAGCACTACTATCAGCAAAATCAGCATTATCAAATATCAGAATCAACAGAAATAAGTAGTACATAATCAACAAAAATAAGCAGTACAGAAAATAAGCAAAAGCATTACAGAAAATCAGCATTAAATATTACAGAAAATTAGCAAAAGCAGAAAAAAAAAAACAGAATCAGCAAAATAGGCATTTACAAAAAATCAGCATCAAACAAAGAGAAGTAGAAGGAGAAGCAGAATCAGAAGAGTAGAAGATGTAGAATCAGAGGAATAGAAGATGCAAAATCAGAAGCAGAAAAAGTGAAGAAGTAGAAGAGAAGCAAAACTAGAAGAAGAAGTAGAGAAGAAGAACCAGAAGCAAAAGAGGAGAAGAAAGAGAGAGGACGCAGAATCAAAAGAAGAATCAGCAGAAGAAGAGAACAGGAGAGGAGAGAAGCAAATATACCTTTGCTGTTGCAGGAGAAGTAGCAGGAGAAGCAACAGGTACTGTATTTTCTATCGAAAAAGAAAAAGAAGAATTAAAAAAATAGAAGAGAAGATGAGGAGGAGAGAAATAGAGAGAAGCAATATCAGTGTGTGGTGTTTTTTTCTGTCGAAGAAGAATACAGAGTAGCAGATGCAAAATTGTGGAGCTAGAAGAAGAGGAGAAATAGAGAAGAAGAGAAACAAAAGAGAGAGAAAGAAAAGAAAGAGACAAAACTGTTAAGTATGGGCTAGCGAGGAAGGAGCAGCAGCAGTCGTCTGACCCTTTTTGGCAAAATTAGGGTTTGGGGTGTTGTATATATTGGGATAAGGGGAGCAATTAGGTGTATGGGCATCTCATAATTTTGTTCCAATTGTTCTAATCCAACGGTCCATAATAAAAATAATCAGCGGTCCATAATTAAAAAATAAAATAACTTTAAAAACTTAACTAAGGCACTTGCTTTTCTCGCCTTTTGTTGAAGCGAGAAGTGGTCGATTTTCTCGCTTTTTAATCGCTTCAGTCATGTTCGTTTCGCCTTGGTTTTTCAAGGTGAGACAACCTCGTCTCGCTTCACTACTTGCTTAGGCGAGCTTTTCATAACACTAGGACAGACGATGATGGGTTAGGTGGGGAGGAGAAAAAAGAAGAAAGAAAAAAGATAAAGAAAGACAAAAAAGTGAGGATCCATGTGTTTGAATTTTGAATTATAACTAGGTAGTCAGATTAGGGTCTGTCCTGTTTTTTGCATTATATTTTATGTATAATATACATATATATATTGTATAAATTTAACACTTGTCCTATTATATATGCATATTATTAATAAATATATATATATATATATTTATTTAATAGGGCGGGGACGGGGACGGGGACGGGGACGGAGGGAGGGTCAACTCATCCCTGCACGGGTTAACACGAGTATCCCCGAATACTTGTACTATCCAATTTGTATAGTCCATTACCAGTCAAAATGGGACTAATTTGGATGGATTCTCGTTTTTCCTGGTCCACTGTCATCCCTAATCGCTCCAAAGAATCTAGCATCTATGTTTTGTATGGAAGGTATGAGTTTTTGGGAAAATAGTGAATGAAAAATCATTTGGCATTATGTTTTCTTTGTTACATTATGAGAAGTTTAAAAGGAAATGAATGTGAAAATTTTTGAAGATCAATGTAAAAACTTTATGGTCGTTCAGAAAGGCTTCATTTTTTGGCATCATTTTGGGCATCAATGTCCAAGGAATTCAAGATATTCCTCTCTTTTGTATTAGAAAAAGTTGGAAAGCTTCATGTGGCTTGTAATATACTTTTGTTTTATTTTCTATAAGCAGGGATATGTTTTTGTGGTGGACGGGTCCACAATTCTTGTGGTTTTCTTGTAATGTTTCCTTTGTTTTATTAATAAAAAGTTTGTTTCTTATCAAAAAAAAAAAAGTTATGTGGTGAAACTCTCCGTCGGAAAAACCTTGCAGTCCTTACATGATCTATCTAAGAAACGTATTTGCGATCATCAAATCGTATGCAATAGCAAAATCTAAGATAGAACCTCCAAACTGTTCCTACCTCTAAATTCATGTCTACCATGTGCCCCCTCATATCCCTCTCAATCTTTCCCTATGTGGCCATTAAAGTCTCCTCCTATGTATAATCCCTCTCCTACACAATATTCCATATATAATCCTCAACAAACCAAAAATAAATGTTAGTAAATGAGTATACTCACACAATTATTTTCCTGGAAAACAATTAAATTGCATCAAGGACTTTGATGCCAGCATTCTTGTCCCATTCCTCAGGTGGGGCAGCATCTGCCATTATCTTTTCCTGACCACGCCAAAGTATCTGAACCGAGAAACTAGATATTAGCCCAGACAAGTCTCAATAGAGAACAAAAAAGCATAGTTGATGCAATCCATAAGAAGCTCAAGAAGAGACAAAACACAAAGACATGATGAACTGTGAAATTTGGCTAGCAATCAAGACAAAGACTTATATAGAACCTTGCAATTGCTTTATTTGAGTCTTATTTTTAATTACCTTAAGTTAGTTTTCTAGTGTTTAGTAATTTATGTGTCTTTTTTATACTTGTAGAGTCGAGGGTATTTTTGTAAATTTCAAATTTTCTGGAATGAGTCATAGTTCGACCCATGGATCATCTTTTGGTTCAAATTCTAGTGTTAGATGTTCAAGAATTTAGAGTCCTAGTTCTAATTTATGTTAGTTTTTGGAGTTTTGGAGCTTTAGGAAATACTTAGAACTCTATATAGTCAATGATTTTTTAACAATGAGATAGAGAGAGATATTTTCAGAAATTTCAACAATTAAATGCTTTTTGAATTGTGTGATACAATTCTAACCCTAGGTGTGATCCCTAAGGAACCCCATATTCTCTATTCTTCTACGTTCTTCTATTAATGTTCTAAACCCCATAATCAGATCTGGAATTTTATTCTTTATATCCTTAAAAGTGGTCTACATAACCCTACCCTTTTACCAAACAATCATCAAACCAGAACCCATAAAGTAGCACATCCTACCCCAAAGTACTGTTCAGGAGTACTATTCATAGCATTGAACAGTGCTTAATTTTCGGGTCCACTGCTGTCCTACATCAATAGCACAGGTTATCTCTTACCTTATCAATGACACCAAATTCCTTAGCTCTCGTAGAATCCATGTAAAATGGTCTTTTCATCACGTCAGCAACAGTCTCTATTGACTGGCAAAATAGCAATTCATATGAAATTAGTGCTCATATAACTCTCTTGTTTCATAAACAAAATCAAGAAAAATACAACTGAAGTGTCATACTTACATTTTCTGTATGCTTAGCAATAAGTTCGACAAGGGTATCCCTGTTAATTATTATCTGTAGCAGTAAATATGTCAGTAAATCTTTAGTCTAATAAATTCCAGTTAACAATTGTCAAGCTTGCTGATACAGAAACCAAAACCAGAACCCCCCCCCCCCCCTTTTCTCTTCTTCCTCCCCAAAAAAAAGGGGGAATGAGCTCCCCATGCCAAGCCAAAAAAAGGAAAAACTTATGAATGTGCAATGTAGCAAATTTGTTACAGAGAAGCACGAAAAGAAATATTTATAACAGTATAGATTTCCTTTTACAACTGACCAAATGAACACTGAAATCAAACCACAATTTCAAATCAGCGAGTTAAAACTCGTGTCATAATGCTATTGATCTTTGCCATAAGGCCAATAGAAATGCCAAGAAAATTTTACGAGTTTACCATACCATACCCAAAAGTTCTCCTTTAATACAAATTGAAATGCTAGAGAGCGACCAAATGAGTTCCAACTAACCTCCTTTGCACGAATAAGAACATCACTGGCCGGCATTAAACCAGATGATGGGACTCGGGGCTGTTGAATCATGGCTGGAATACAACTTGTGTGAGCATTGTAAACTTCAAGCAATACCTTCTGCAGCAAAGTAAACCATACCTTTGGCATGTGGCATCATAAACCTCTTGCCCTTAGTTCCTGCAGCAAGTAAGAGACATGCCTGACCTATTGCAGCTCCAACAGCAACCGTATGTATCTGCATGTGAGATTTATAAAATAGGGAGTGAGACAGACAAAAAAAGCTAATATTGAAATCAAATGTGTTCTACTGAAATCATATCATGTATATGCTTATGAAACTAGTAAACTAGGTAGTGAGACTCAGAAGAAAAAGCAAATATAGAAATCCAATGTTTCCTACATGAAATAATATCATCAGACACCAGTGATGAAATGACCATTTATTCAAGTAAAGTAGCTTAATCCTGAAACTCTTTGTAGATGAAGCAAAAATCTTCTTCTTTAGGGATAGAGATGTCAAGCCCGTGTTTGGTCCTAGGAATCGAAGGAGCTTATTGGGTTGGGCATAATATGAACCAGAGATTTCTTATTGGGGCAATCTCTAAACTTTTGTCTGACGTATGGATGTACGAACTAAAAAACTGAATCATATTAATGTCTGCTAAAATTCATGGTACAAAAAAACAACTAAAATGGGCTGACAGACCCACTGAACAAGGAGGTCAAGCCAATCCAAGAAAAGTAGATGAAGTTTGAACCTAGAGATTGACATTAATGTGTGTTACACGCAAGGATCAAAATTTCGTTTCGAAGTACCGTTTCGGTCAACTCAAAAATAGAAACGTTTCGGAAACATTTCGGAAACGCAATGGAAACGCAGAAAAAATATGGAAACGCATAGAAACACAAATGCAATCCATTAATTTATAAAGATATGCTAAATAATTTATTAATTCAACATATTTATTAGGTTAACATCAATTTATACAAGAATAAATTTAAATTTGAGGGAAAAAAAGGCTTGACTTGAGGCGAAAATCACTTAAATTAGTTTCAAACACTTAATTTTTATGAAATAAACACATTTTTACATAATATTAAGGTCTTATAATACACATGAAATGCTAATGAGTACATACTTACATGGTTACATCCATTCCCCTGTGGAGTGTCGAGCAGGCTCATACATCGGTGTAGGCTCTGGGTAGCTACTTAGAGAAACTCCATATGTGACATAAATATGATGACAATAGTTACTCCAAATCATATTATTACGGTAATATAATCCAATTAATAATACTATTTTATTATAATACTAATAATGAAGGGTATCAAATTAAATTAATGATACTTATGTATACTTAAAAATTAAATGTAATTGCAGTGGGTATTAAATGTAATTACAGTAGGTATTAAATATAATTACATTAGGGTATTAAATGTAATTGTTAATACTTATAACAAAAAAAAAAGCAAAAAACTTGCACAACAGTGAGGTATTAAATATAATTACAGTATGTATTAAATATAATTATAATGGGTATTAAATATAATTATAGTAGGGTATTAAGTGTAATTATTTATTCTTATAACAAAAAAATTATAAAAGACAGAAGAGCAGTGGGAATTAAATGTAATTATAGTGGGATATTAAATATAATTATAGTGAGTATTAAATGTAATTACAGTGGGTATTAAATGTAATTATAATGGGGTATTAAATGTAATTATTCATAATGAACCGAATATATCACTGTTTTGTCGAAACGGTTCGAAACAATGCCGTTTCGACCGAAACGGTCCGAAACAGTACCGTTTCGACCGAAACACTGGAATTTTGTGATTCAACTACTGTTTCGTTTCGGAGTGTTGAAATTCCGAAACGTTTCGGACGTTTCGGACGTGTCGACACGACATTTTGATCCTTGGTTACACGCAAGCCCATCTTCATGAAAGGTTGGAAAGAGAGTCAGGGACAATGAAAACAAGGGAAAAGGAAACCTCAACAGCTCTTGAACCAACTGGACAGCTTATCTGGCTGCCATCACAGCCAAAACCAGATCACTACTAACTCTGCCAGAAAACAAATGCACCTCCACAGCCCAGCATTGCCATTACCCCAGGAAGCACGGATACTCCACCGAAGGTCGCTGTGGTGGTGTCGAACACTTGTCCGACACGGATACGCGTTGGACACGGACGGACACGTGTCTGACACTTCCACAAGTGTCCCGAACAATGATCAAGCTAGTTTTGTAGATGGATACGGGATGACACGGGAGGGATATGGCTACAAATCAAAACCCAAAAAAAAAAAAGAGAGGGGTAGAAGACATTACAGACCTGAGATCAGCCACAAATGTCATCTTCCTCTACTTATACAACTCACCACAAACCTGAGATCAAACAAGGGTACTTTGGGATTCTTCTTCCTGATGCTTCTGGAGGCTTGATGCCATCAAATCGCTCATAGATCAGCTTGGTGTGATCGGTTCTCTCTCCGTGTGCGATTGGTGTGATCGGCTTGCTCTAGATGCTCGCAGCATCGTTTTCTCTCACTCTCTGTGCAATTCATGTGATCGTTTTGCCCTAGAGTACTTGCAACATCATTCTCTCTCTCTCTCTCTCTCTCTCTCTCTTCGTTATGCTGGTTTGGTTTGGTGTGCTGTGGTGTTCCCGAACAATTAGACTTCTTATTAGTCTAGCCTACAGCCCATTACGTTTAGCTCTCCCCAATTCACTGCTCATAACATTTAGCCCACTTATTAAATTTAATATTAACTCATTTGTCTAGTTATAAAATATTAATTAATTCCACAATTTTATTATTAATTTTATTTTATATAAAAAAAATATTATATTATTTTAATTAGCCGTACCCGTGTCCTATTTTTAAAATTTTGTCATATCCCGTATTCGTATCGTATCGGATACGACACTCATGTCCGTATCCATGATTCCTAACCATTACCCATTAAGATTCTGCCATCTATTTGGCACTCTGCATCAATATCACCTCCAAAATTGTTCACCGGTTGCACTACAACAAGTTGCTATCTTCTCACCATATTCACTGCATCAACCACCACTGTCACTCCACAACCACTATCACTATTGCCAACAGTTATCAGCACCATGAGACTACGGCTTTGCCTAGTCTTTCATCTTGTCACCAATAACCACAATCACACGTTGCATTCTGTCTGCTCCTACCAAACAGGCATTTTCACCTGTCCCCCCCTCCCAAAAAAAAACCAAAAAAAAAAAAAAAGCCCAGCACACACACACTCTAACACAGCAGTCATCTTATCAATGTCCTTAGGGTCCCAATAAAGATACTACATGTTAGTATGAAGAAAAAGACTGCTAATTCATAGAATAACATGTGCAGGTGTGCAAAATCAGTTTAATTGAGAACTTCAACTTCTGCTTTTCCCTGAGTATGAAGTCATGATTCAAAGATTCAATCCTTGATTGGCTACAAACTAATTTTTTATCGAACACAGTTTTCAACCAAACCAAGATGTCTATTTGTACACTTAACCAATTGTAAGACACACGTCTAATGGTGGGAACATTTTTCCTTCACGTTGACATGTGCAAAATTTTAAGGAGCCAACACACTATGAGCTGAACCACAGGCAAAACCTCCTCATGGGAACATAATTAGTATGCAAACATTAGAGACCAATGTACAGAAGACCTGACCTCATTCTTTAATTGCATCATAGCATCATAAATTGCAAAACCTTCTGTCTCCATCCCAACCTGTATATTGAGCATTTTAAATCAATCAAATAACACAAGCAAAATAACCATAAAAAGGGAAATTGAGATCAAAAAATCAACACATAACAAAAAAACAAAACTATGTCAAAGAAAGGAACATAGGTAAGCACTGTAAGAGTCTGTGGGTGCCCATGAGAGGCAAAAACATTGCTTCAGCTGGTTTTTGCTTTTCAAATGCAAAATATTGTTAACAGCTGAAACACAAAAAATTACCACCGAGATGGTTTGGAAACAACCACTACCAATTACCTAGAGTGGACCTCCCTGGGGCTCAGGAATACGTTCAGAAAAAATTTCCAAAATGACAAGAGGAAGGGAGAAAACGAATAAAAAGAAGACACAAAAAGGAGGAAGACATAACAATATCAAACCAAATGAACAGGGAGCTAGGAGGACAGGGTGCCACTGAAACTTCACTAACTATGTCATCCAGCCTCATACAGCAGCTTGAGGTTGGCTTGTTTGGTTCATGCAAAAGCCTGCAGACCCTCTTTTAAGAAGACTAGTCCAAACCATTCACAAGATTATCAAAGCATCTACAGTAAACAGCCTCAAACAGATACTGCACATGTAGTTTTAAAATACTTTTAATTAACAGTTGTACATGTAAAAATTAGTCCACCAGTTGAAAAGCCGAAGTTGATGGCACATATTTATAATCAAAATTCCTAAATGATCAGTTTTACCAATACAACATCCGATATGGAACTAAAAAATAATATAGAGAACAGACTTGCAGGGCTTTTAGCTTAGTTTAAGTAAAAATTTTAGCTTCAGAAGATCTTACCAATTTAAAAAAAAATTGGGAACTGAATCAGGTTACAGGTCTTGTTTTAATGGATCGAGTCTGCTGGACATGAGTTTTTATGTGACCAAGTAGTATAGTCAACTAGAACTGTCGCTTTCTTGTAGTCAAACAAAGGGGCCAAGTTTAATTGGCCATCAAGTCTGAATTAGAAGAAGTCAGTGGAAGATTTCCTGAAAAATTCAGATTAGTGTGTTCCTTTTATATCTCTTAAACTTGGGCACCCTAGGTGATGGAGATCGTGTAAGAATTGGATAGATATTATAGATTAATTATGATAATTATTTAGATATTTTTAATATTTAGCTTTTAAGTAATTTCTTTTAACTTTTAAGGGTTTAATTGTCATTTTGATTATTTATTTATTTTAGAGTTTGTGATCTCCTTTTATATATAGGATTTGTGAATTCCTTATATATATAGGGGATACATATTTGTTGAGAGACTAGACTTTGATTATTGATTATTGATATTGAATCTTCTTCCTAAAATTCTCTCCCTATTTTCATCCCCTTCTTCTTCTTCTTTTCTCATCCCTTTTTTCTTCCCTTTTCATCCCTAATTTTTCCCTAATACGATTTACATCAATTTGGTATTAGAACCCAACTTTGATTCAAAAAAAAAAAAATTTAAAAAAAAACGAAGTTGTTCATCGCACTGTTCATCTATGTACTGTTCATCAAAAAAATACTGTTTATACAAAAACGCTGTTCATCAATAAAAGATAAAAAAAAGAGGAAACAAAATTTTTTTATCATATTTTGTCGCTGTAATAGTAGCCTAGTGGGTTAAGTTTTGAACCAAAGTTTCCAGCAGATTCAACAAATTACAGAAACATCTCCATAAGTCCCAAAAATTGCAGACACATCTCAAAAGATCTTCAAAAATTACAGAAACACCCCAGAAAATTCCACAAGTTGCAGAATCACTACTAGAAAATTTCAGAAATTATAGAATCACAGTTAGAAGTTTCAAAAATTGTAGAATCTTCCCCCAGAAGTTCCAGAATTACAAAAAACATTCCCAACAGATCCATAAAATTGCAGAATCATTCCCAAAAAGTTTCAGAATTTCCTCTTGATTATGGTATGCATACTCCTATAGAAATTTGAAACTGATATTTTTATTCATTGAAAAATTAAAAAAAATTGCAAAGAATCCAAATTATTTGTCAATTACATTCTTGAACTTGTTTTTACGTCATTCCCTTGTTCCAAGAGTCACTCATGAGTTTCTCTAATACGTATGTTTCAAGAATCTCTCCTCAATGTCATCATCATAAGAAGTCAAAGAATGTTTATATGGAGTCAACCCATATGATCAAATGAATCAAAGATCCTTCTACATTTTGTGGTACTCCGGATCCCAATTAATTCTTGAATTGGTTAGCTAATTTAGAAGAATATTTTGATTGACATGGCATGTTGGATTCTCATTGCGTCCGTTTTGCTAAATTGATGTTGGAGGGTTCCGCCAAGAAGTATTGGCAAACAATCCAAAGAAGCTTAGACCCCTCAGGAGAATCACCTATCACTTGGGTTGAAATGAGATATAAATTGAAAGAGAAGTATTTGCCTACTTCCTATATAGATCAAGTTTATGACCAATGGCTCAATCTTAGACAACATTCTTCTAGTGTCTCTGATTACTTTGCCCAGTTTGATTATCTCATGTACTTGTGTGACATTGTTGAAGAACTTTGAACAATTGATCAGTTTATTTTTGGGTTGAGACAAAAAATTAGTAGGGAGGTTAAACAATACACTTTTAATACGTTAGTTGTAACCTATCAATATACTATAAAGGTTGAGAGATTTCATAAGAAATCCAACTATACCTTGATGAGTTCTTAATCACAGCCTGCTGATAGGACATCTTTCAATTTTAATTCCATCACATATGAGTATCATGATTACTTAAACGATGTTCATGTTGTTTCTGCATACTTTCCTAATTCGAATGTGGCAAAGGATTTAAATATTTTAGTGTCAGATAAAGAGAAAAATGTTACTCATATGGACTTCCAACTCCCTCATTTAGTTTCATCATATCAGAGTCTTCTTCCTTTGCACCCACAAGAGTCCATTTTGAAAGAAAGTGTGTGTGAGTCTTTGTTTGTGTCAATTCTTGAACCATCATTGATCTTGAAAATTGTAGAAAAGTCTGTTGAGTCTACACCTATGCAAGATATCAAACCAATCGAGTCATTTATTACAGAATCTAATAGTGACTATTCTATGTCTACTTGTCCAAGTCATCATGACTTTGTTACAGATTCTTCCCAATCTGAGATTGTTAACATTGTTCTGGATTCTGCCTCACTTAAGAGTGTTAACTTTGATTCTTTGCCTACTATCAAGTGTTCAATTGAGTCTGTACTTTCTTATTTTCAGCACCAGGGTGTTATAGTTACTCCTTTGTCACTGATGTCTTGTACCATTGAATGCCTATTGTTCAAATCTAATGGAAATTATTTTGCTATTCTTGAGTTTGGATCTAATGCTTATTTGCTTAATTTTTCATTGAATGTTAGTATTAGTCCAGATTTTTATTAGGAGGACATGTTGCTTAATCGAGGTACTCCAGAACCTCCTATTTTATTCGCAGGTATTCATACAGATGGAGATTCTTGTATTTATCCTGGTCGATGGAAAGAAGTCGATGGTTCTTTCATTCTAGATGAGGCATTATGTCATCTTCATCTTACTCTATTTAAGTACTTCTACTTTAAAGACTCTCTGGAGGAGAGTTTTTTTCAACCGGGAGAGAATGATGGGAATCGTATAGGAATTAGATAGATATTATAGATTAATTATGATAGTTATTTAGATACTTTTAATATTTAACTTTTAAGTAATTTCTTTTAACTTTTAAGAGTTTAGTTGTCATTTTGATTATTTATTTATTTTAGGGTTTGTGATCTCCTTATATATATAGGATTTGTGAATTCCTTATATATATAGGGGATACATATTTGTTGAGAGACTAGACTTTGATTATTGATTATTGATATTGAATCTTCTTCCTAAAATTCTCTCTCTATTCTCATTCCCTTCTTCTTCTTCTTTTCTCATTCCTTCCTTCTTCCCTTCTCATCCCTAATTCTTCTATAATACGATTTACATCACTAGGTGCAATGGAGCCTTTCTTTTGCTGGACATTTCTCAAATTACAGGTCAGAAACATAATGCATAAGCTTTGGCCTCCAAGTTGCATCAACAAAAAACAATGGCTTATGTTCAAAAGAGGATATCACCCTCTGTCTCCCCCTCTGTGTGTGTGTTGTGTGTTGTGCGTGTGTGTGTGTGTGTGCGCTTCAAATACATTATAATAACCACATTAGGTTAAGCTCTTCCGCCAGTTAGACACATTGTCCCACCAAATGAAAAGTCGGTCATTTCAATTTTCTTCAAATAAGTTAATTTGTAGCCTTGTAATGCTATCAAGCTAAAAGTTAAAACTTAAGATGAATGGAAGACAATGGAAAGATTATAAAGAAGATCATCAACCCAAATAAAAGTAACCCCACTAGTGAAGAATTAACAATGAGGGGAAAAAAAAGAATGATAAAAAACCTTTAATTCGATCCTAGACACGAACAACAATGGGAAAGATCCTTACAACATTTTCCTTCTCATTGATCGATTTTACTGGCACAAAGCTACAGAAAATTCTGTTACTATGATAACTACAAACAACAAGTGTGCTATTCATGCATTGGTCTTCACCAAATTGCCTCATAATTAAATTTTTGGATTACAACATTGTGTTATGCAACCACCATGAGGTAATATAATCTATGAAAAACATGCATACACGTGCAAGTTCTTAAATGAGAATTGAAATGGTTGTCTCACAAGCAACTTCCCGAACTCCAAATGAGGATAGAAGATGGTGTGCTGAAGCACATTAAATCTGTGGTTTTATGCTGACATTCAAGAGTGTTTCCCAGCAAACAAATCATGGCGAGTATAGCACTTCTTACCCAAAAAAGTACAATGAGTAATCACACAAAATAATGTTTGTCCAGCATAAAATAGAATTAAGGAAAAAGTTTAAATCTTTGCCACTCTTAACCTATGAATTCACATTCATTTTCTCAATATTATTATACATTCAACAGTCTGAGAAGAGTGATGCAGGATAAGAAAAGGAAATAAAGTAACAATAAAGTTGGGATTTCAAGCTTTCTTATTTTTTCCCTATGATTCATACATTTTATAGATAATCTTGTGGACAATGATGCCAGAAAAGAAAAGCAAATAAAGTATATCTTGAACAAATGGCAGGCAAAGAAAACCCCCTAGTCAACCCCAAAAAAAAAAAACAATCCTAAACAATTTATCACCCCACTTCTAGACAAGGGAATATTACATTAAATATGTTTGTTTTTAGACTACACAATGAGGGAAATTGAACAAACAACTAAATAAATATTTAAACCTCATTATAGTTTGCAATTTCTTCACGGGGACGGACAATCCTATTATTCTGCTTTCAATATCATCAAGTTCCATTACAGTGCAGCACTGCAGGAATGGAGGATCCGAGGATGCACAATAAATAACAGTATGCAAGCAAGTTTAAGTAAACAGCTGAACATTTGAGTGAAAACATGACAAGAGCACACTTCACAAATGATGTAAAGCTGGCCATATAAATTATAAGAATGCTTCAAATAATTGAAGGCTCAACATTTGAGGGGGAATATGGCACTGCCAACAAAGAAGCACTTGAAGAGAACACAGCTCATTAAATCAATGATAGGCTCACCGTTTCACCATCATCACGAGTAGTTCCGGTAGAATTTATATAAAGGTATATCGGCTCTTTAGGATCCATCCACTGCAAATACATCAATTCTGCAACCACAAGCTCTGTGACTGCTGGCACCAGCTGATAAGAAACAGATTTTTAATTCAGAAGCATTGCGCACTAAACATATAAGAATATTTGCCTGTAAAGTGATTTCTCAACATATGCACTTAGGATGTGTTTGGCTTGGGTAGTATTGGGTGGGATTAGAATAAATTAATTCAGTGGTAATTTAATATCACGTTTAGATCAAGTTATAGAGCCTGGTCTTAATAACCTTATTTGAACACACCTGATGCTATAGTGCCATATAATTTAATGGAACACGAGGGTAGTAAAATTCAAAATGACCAAGCCACAGCCCACTCATAACATGCCAAGAGATGCATTAGCATAGGGTGTTACTGTTTTTTAAAAGTTAATACTATATATTTATCTCGCACCAAACATTGAATTTGTATAAACACAAGAGACCCATACCTCATCCAAAATTCCAAACAGGGATAACTAGGATAGGATAAAGTGGAAAACCAAATATTACCAATGGATTAAATTAGAACCAATTGTCCAGTCTCATCCCATGCTGTACCAGAACCAAATACATCCTTAGTGCTCTCTAATTTATCCTATAGGAAAGGCAACATAAAATACATTTAAACCTAACAGAACATAAAATTTGGGGCGGAAAGTGGGGTAGGGGCCAAATGGCCACCACAAGCATTTGAAAAATAAGGTAGTGTTTCTATGCTTTCCAATTGGTAACTCATATTTGAAAACTTCGTTCAATTCAAAAGTGGACAATAGGCTTACACTATGCCAAACGAGTGAAGAATATCAAAACACCTACCGGCATGCCAATGTAAACAATTCTACCATGGAGAAGCAGCGAAGGCAAGTCCGGTGGAGGTCTCCTTGGCCTGTGCTCATTGTAAGAAACTGATCTTTCCACCTAATAATTCAAACAACAAAGAACCATAACCAGCAAAAAAATCATAAAAATCTAACATCCAAACAAACTAATGCCGCGTTAGGCAGCACGGAAAGGGCCCTAGTGGATTTCGATCATTTGAAAATTAAATAATCCAATTTTTTTCCCAATTCTCTCCAATTGAAATTCCTAGGCGTCAAGCCGCCAAACGCAGCCTGAACTTCAATACATGGATGGAAGAAATGAAAAAGAGATGTTACCTGGGCAGGGGTAGCCATGAGCTTGGGAGAGTCGAAGAGGTCCAAAAACGGCGGTGTATCAGAATTCGAAGGGCGATTGAGGAGCCTTTCAGGCGAAGTGGCGGCAACCGAAGCGAGCTTCGAGAGAAACGGGTCTTTATGGTTTACTGGAGGCATCGGAATTTTGGCACCGTTTCTGCTATTAACTGCACGAATAGTCTCAAGACTGCGTCGTTTAAGCGACGGGGATGAAGATGAACAACAAGGGAGTGATGAAGCAGCCATAGGTACTCGCAAACAGGTCGCCATGTCTTCTGCAGAGTGAAGGAATTTTGGTTGCCGGGTTTTGTGTTTGATATTGGAAATGGGTAGGGGTGTCCGTGGGCCGGTTAACCACGTTTCTGTTATCCGGCCCAAAAAAATATACCTAAAATCCGGTAACTCTGATAGTTGATCCGTCCGAATATTAGTCAAATATCCTTAAAAGGGAGATTGAGTTTGTCTCCAAACCCATTACTAGGTTTGAAGCCTGGTCCGAGAGCCCGCCTGCCAAGTCCAGCCCGCCTCCCGTCCACCCTTTTTTTGAAAAAAAATTATACTTTTAGACCATTAAATTTGAAATTTTAAAATAAGTCTTTAATGTCGGAATATGAAATTTTAAAAATTTAAATATTATAAATAATATATTATTTTATTTTTCATATATTAAGCATATCAGTTTTAAAAGGTAAAATAATACAAATGATAAATAAGTGAATAATAGATGTCAACGTAGTTAAAAATATATTCATTTTATTGGTAGTTCATCCTTTAATTAAAAATAAAATTATTTATTATTTTATTTTTATCTATTTTAACTCTATTTTTGATTCAAAAATATGATTTACAAAAATATTAATTATTTTTAAATAAAATTGTATATAAAAAAGTCTGGAGCAGGTCCGCTCAATAAGCTTGCGGATTGGGCTTTAGGTGGGTAAGAGCTTGAGCCTACACTGTCCAGATCAGCTCTGAAAACATTTTGTGAGCCTAGCCCGACTCAACCCATGGACACTCCTAGATATGGAAGGGGTGACAATTTTCGACTCAAAAATTCACACAAATTTTATGACACAATCACCCAATGTGCAACACGAAATATAAATAAATCATATTCGAGTTCAATACGATCAACCTATTTATTTAAGAATTAATATTTTTTTTATTTTATCGTTTGTATGGTAACACGAATAATACAAAATTAAAACTATCAACATATTAAATTAATATTATAAAAATAAATATTAATTATTTATAACTATTTTATTAAGCACTGACATAATTATTGTATAAAAAATATTTTTTACTCATTATTATTATTATTATATTTATTAATTTTATCACAAAATTGGAAGGATTTCAAAAATTATTTGAAGCATAAATGTAAAGAAATAAAACTTGAAGACTTAATCGTGAGATTGAGGATTAATGAAAACAATAGGATCTCCGAAAAGAAAATTAGCAATTATTTCATGGAGTCAGAGACACGTGTGATTGAAGAGGGATATAAAACTAATAAGAAAATGAAGTATGTTGACCAATAAGGGGCCAAAGGCGGTGATTCCAAAAGTTCAAAAATAATTGTTTTGTGTGCAACAAACGTGAACATTGTACAAACGATTGTCGAAGCCGTAAAGCACAAGAGAATAACAAGAGGAAGATTGTTCAAACTAATATAATTAAGGTAGAAAAACTTTCTAAAAACGTTTCTAACATGAGTTTTTCTGTTGAAATATCTGAAGTGAACTTGGTGGGATATACCAAGAAATGGTGGGTGGACACCGAGGCCGCTAGACACATATGTTCGGACAATAAGATGTTCTGTTCATATGAAGCAATTAATGATGGAGGACAACTATTCATGAAAAATTCCTCTACTTCCAAAGTTGAAGGCAAATTAAATGTTATATTGAAGATGATTTATTGAAAAAACTTAATCTCAATGATGTGTTACATGCTACAAAAATTCGAAAGAATTCTGTGTATGAATCATTACTGAGTAAGAAGAGTTTTATGTTGGTTTTTGAATACGATAAATTTGCACTCACTAAAAGTGGGATTTATGTAGGCAACAGATATATGAGTGATAGACTCTTTAAGATGAATATAATGATAATTGTATTTGATTTTAATAATGATAACACACCTTCTGCTTAAATGCTTGAGTCTTCTAATGTATCACATGGTAGACTAAGACATGTTAATTTTGATATTTTGCATAAATTAATGAATTTAGAATTGTTGCCTAAATTCAATATTGATGCAAATTTAAAATGTGAGACATGTGTTGAATCAAAATTAACTAGAGCATCTTTTCATAATATTGAAAGAAGTACTAAACCTCTAGAATTAATTAATTGTGATACATGTGATTTAAAATATATTCAAACTAGAGGTGAAAAAAATATTTTATTACTTTTATTAATGATTGCACAAGATTTTGATATATATATTTGCTAAGAAGTAAAGATGAAGCATTAGAAAAATTTATGCATTATAAGAATGAGGTTAAGAATCAACATGATAAAAAAATTAAAGCAATAAGAAATGATCGAGGTGGTGAATATGACGCACCTTTCGATAGGTTCTATCAAAAACACTATATTATTCACCAAACTTTTGCGCCTTATACACTTCAACAAAATGAGATTGTTGAACATAAAAATAGAATATTGAAATAGATGATGAATATCATGTTAATTAGTTCGGAATTACCTCATAACTTGTAGGGGGAAACTTTGCTTTCAACAAACTATATTTTGAATAAATTAACCACAAGACGTTAGACAAAAACCCCTTATGAATTATGGAAAGGTTGGAGTCCTTCCTACAAATATTTAAAAGTATGGGGTGTTTGGCTAAGATAATGATTCTTATTCCTAAAAGGATTAAAATAGGCTCTAAAACTATTGATCATATATTTATTGGTTATGTAATCAATAGCAGTGCATATCGTTTTTCTCGTGCATAAATATGATATTTTTGATATACATGTTAATACAATCATTGAATTTAGAAATGCATCATTCTTTGAAAATATTTTTCCTTGTAATAATGCATGTGATGACAGTTCTCTTAAAAAAACTCATGATACTACAACTAGTAATTTAAACTATCAGTCTATAGATAAAGAAAGTGAAAAAGCACTTAGACACAGTAAGAGGGCAAGGACTTCCAAGTCCTATGGTCTTGATTTTCTAACATATTTGTTAGAAAATGAGCCTTAAAACTTCAATAAATTGATGTACACTCCTGAAGCATCTATGGAAAGGAGCTGTAAACAGTGAAATTGAATCCATCATACAAAATCACACCTGAAAGTTGGTAGATCTTCCTTTAGGAAGTAAACCATTGGAGTGTAAATGAATTTTTAAGAGGAAAATGAAAACTGATGGATCAATTGATAAGTAAAAGGTTAGATTTGTAGCTAAATATTACAGACAAAAAGAAGGTCTTGATTACTTTGATACATATTCTCTTGTCACAAGAATAACATCTATTCGTATGCTCATAGCTATTACAGTGATGCATAATCTTGAGATACACCAAATGAATGTGAAAACAACTTTCCTAAATGGTGACTTCAATGAGCAAATTTATATGGACCAACCCGAAGGGTTTGTTTCTCCAAGACAAGAGAAAAGGTATGTAGGCTTGTTAAATCACTTTATGATTTAAAGTAAACACCAAAACAACATCATGAGAAATTTGACAAAGTAATGATATAAAATGGTTTTACAATTATTGAATGCGATAAATGTGTCTATGTCAAAAACACAAATAATGAATATGTCATTGTTTATCTATATGTGGATGATATGCTTGTTTTAGGTAGTAATAATAAAATTATTATAGCTACCAAGAAAATATTATCCACTAAGTTTGACATGAAGGATTTGGGTGTTGCATATGTTATACTAGGAATTAAAATTTCTAGAACATCTAGTGGACTTATATTATCTCAATCACATTATATTAAGAAAATACTTGAGAAGTTCGACAAAGATGAAAACAATATTACTAGAATACAAGTTGATATAAATCTTCATTTGTCTAAAAATATTGGCTAAAGCACATCACAATTGGAATACTCTCGTATTATTGACAGTCTAATGTATGTCATGAACTACACTAAACCGGATATGGTATACTTAGTTAGTAAATTGAGTCGATATAAGAGTAATCCGAGAGTAGACTATTGAAAAACAATTATTAGGGTTCTTAGATACTTTAAGATATATCCTGAATTTCATATTGTACTATACAAGATATCCAGTTGTAATTGAATGATATAGCAATGCTAACTGAATATCTGTTATGAAAGATACAAAATCCACAAGTAGTTATGTTTTTACACTTGGTGGTACAGTTGTATCTTTAAAATCCTCTAAGCAAATATGTATTGTCATATCCACGATAGAATCTGAATTTATTGTTTTAGATAAAGCATGAGAGGAAGCTTAACCAATTTCTAAAGGATATTCCAATAGGCCTAAACTTGTGCCAACAATTTTTATACATTGTGATAGTCAATCTGCAATTAGTATGGCCCAGAGTGACATGTATAATAATAAGTCTAGACATATACGTCATAGACATAATACCATTAGACAATTGCTCTAAAATGAGATTATTTCTATTGATTATATAAAATTAAAGGATAATCTAACAGATCTGCTAACCAAAGGTTTGACAAAAGAGCAAATAAATTGCACATCGAGGGGAATGGAGCTAAAGCCTATAACTTAAGAGTCACCTTAATGACAACCCAACCTAGTTGACCGAAGATTCTAAGATCTAGGTTCAAAGGGACAACCAAATTATACATGATTCAAAAGAAGCACTAAGGAGATAATTTCTCTTACTTATTCCTATAATAAACTAGTGCTACTTGCAAAGTTTATTAGGGTAAACTATGTTTTTAATAAATTTTATACCTTGGAAATCCAAGTGAGATATTTTAGGATATTCGTAATAGAAGTCACCTATATGGGTGTGAAGGGGTCGTTTTTGTGAGAATTTATAAAGGCCGAATTCTTTAAAGTACTCATGAAAACTAGGAGTTGTTCAAGGCCAAAATGAACACAATCATTAGAAACAATTGTGTTAGGAAAGAGAATGTGTGAAGTTTATTCAATCTGATTTATCAAATAGCTGAATAGTTCAAGACATCAAATTTACTATTTAGCCGGTAAGTCCGATGAGCTTTCACTAGGAAAGGTTTAAGGTCAAAAGTTACCTATCTTGATGTACAATCTTTCCAAAGATGTACTATCTATAATGTGTTAACATTATTATTTGCATACTAACATTCAATTTTCCATTCATGTGGGGGGTGGAATTTTTGGACTAAAACAGATTTTGGTAATTAAAAACTGATTTTTGGTCGACTTTGAACCTAAATTAAAGTGAGACTCATTTGTTATTTCGAGTAAATTTTTGTGGGTTTGTGTTTTACTCCATGAGGAGAATAATGTAGTATATTCATTTGCTCAAATCAAGTAAGAAATGAACGAGAAAATAGGCTCCAAAGTGACTCTCTTGAAATGTGAAAATAGAGGTTGTGTAATTTGAGATTCAATACCAATCTTACATTGGTTGAGGAAGAAGTTCTATATGGGCATATATAGGCCAAGTTTGCTCTATGGGATTGGGCTCCAAAGGGTACCACAATTTTATGAGCAGAGCGAGAACCTATATGCCTTCGGTTTAATCATACACACGCGCATCATCTGACTGGGCTCGAACTCGGGCTCAGGTACGGGTGTGGGTGTGATTTAGACCAAGACTTACCTTTTTGGAGAAAATTTGTTTAATAAATTGGGTGAGAATTTTTGAACCAGAATTTAATTTCAATACTAGTTGGATTTGAATTCGCACTAGTTCAAATTTTGTCTTCCTTCCAGTTTGAATTTGTTAGTAGTGTTTGTTCATAGAGAATAGTTACACGTTGGTGTCTTCTAGCTATATATGTGTCTACTGAGTTGTGTCTTTTTGCATGGTGACTGTCTAAAATAGTAACTAGATTGTCTATATAAATCCAGACTCATTATCATTCTACATCAATCATTTTTTCGTAGTTAAGGCAGACATTAGTACATTACATTTTGACATTAAGACAGTCTGCCTTTGGAGAGTACATAACATAATTTCTGGTTCGCTGGGTGAGTATATTGGAGTGCTACTTCTCCTTGCATGAAGATCATTGTATCTTAGGAGGCAAACACTTTGATTTCTATAAGCACCGTGTATGAGGGCAAAATATGTCTCAAGGACATAATGTTAAACACTAACCTTGTTGTACTTAAAGTTCAATAACAGTTCTTGTTCTACAAACGGGTGAGTTTTTATATTGTTTAAACACAAATTTATTGTGTTACTATTTTATTCGTATCTGTTATTGTTTTGTACCTATAACGATTTCATGCATACTACTGTAACTGTTTCGTTTTTAACTGTTACTATTTTCTTTTAAATTACATGTGTTCAAATCAGAACTTTCAATAAGTGATTTTACTATATTTAGAATACCACAAACAACATAATTAAGCTTCCTTAATTTGTAAGTCCACTTCTCTTGTAGGCATGAAGATCCCATCGGGACTTTTGCTTTTCACCGGGCAAAGGAAGATTCAACAGCCTTTTATGTTGCTAAGGAGTGGCACCAGAGTTTAGAGTCCTACATTTCTAGGTAACAATCTATTAAAACTTGGATTTTTCTTTAAACTGTCAAGTCGGATTTTTTATTAGGGTGGGGTTATTCCCACTTCACAAATTTCTATTTTACCCCATTTAATTTTTTATTATCAAAATATTAAGTCCATCCCTTCTATACCTACTCCATTAGTAATTAAGCCCACCACATGCTATATACACCCCTTTTAATAAGTAAATCCATTTTATATTTTGTCATAATTAAGGTTTCATTCTCTATCTCATCTCATGCATTCACAAAAACACTTTTTCAATATGAATTTTTTCAGTGAAATACATTAATATTACTTTTCAATTTAATTCTATGTTTGATTTCATGTTTGTTGTATGAATTTTCATTATTTTCTGTATGTTTTGATATCTATGTCAAATTTAATAAATTTTTATTTAGAATTTATATGCGTGTGTATATATATGTATACGTTCAGATAATTTTTACTTTTTTTTATCTTGTTTAGGTTTTGCATTTATTTTTTTCTTGATTGATTTTGTATCTGTGTTTGATGTTTTTTTCTTCATGTTTGGTTTTGCATCTTGTGATTTTTCTTCTTGTAGTTTTGCTTGTTGCTTTAATCTCTATTTGGTTTTTTTTCCTTCTTGTTTCATTTGGCTTCTTTCTTTCTATTTTTTTCTTGTTTCGTTCTTTTCTTTTTTCGTGTTTCGGCATACTTTTTTTCTTCTTGTTTTTTTTTGTTGTTTTTTTATTGTTTCAGTTTTGCGTTTTTTTTTTCTTATTTCGTAATTATATTTATGAATTCAACCCAATTGTCTTCTTTAATTATTTTTTGCTTATGTTGATTTCTTTTTTTTGTTTTCTTGATTTCGCACTTTCTTGTTTTCTTTTGGGCTTTGGTAGATTTCATGTTTGTGAGATTATTTTGAGTGCTTGGCATTTTTCTTTGAGATGTAACCAATAAAAAAGATGTTGAAATAAAAACATGAAGCACTACAACAAAAAAAATGTGGATGTCCATTTAAATTGAAGGCAACACAATTAAGTCATGGAGATGTACAAGGAGGGTTAAAAGTGATAAATGAGATTAATAATTGATGAGCCCACATTTAGACCAAGTTTGGACCCAGTTCATGGGTTGAGCCCAAATCATCAAAAGACAAGTCAAGTAAAGCTCATGGGTTCAACCTAGTCCAGAAGTCTAAGAGACCCAACTGGATCAACGCACATGGGGAGTAATTACAGAGATAATCACTACTCGGAGATCGAGACTATCTTTAATTTTTTTTATCTTTAGCTATAACTATTCTCCTCGAAGGACTAGTAGTCTATCCCTTCACGTCACCGCCTCAACTAAGGCTCAGTGCCTATAAATTGTAAGTCCTCTATACATGAGGGGCATCTCTCTACACACCTTACATAACTATCTCTCTCATAGCTACCAAAAGCATACACTTGTTTTCTCTCACCTACTACTTTATCAATAAAGACCACCGGCTACCGTTGTCATCTTCAAAGTGGAGTTGGTCACCCTGAACGAACCATTATAAATCTGTGTGTTGACTATGTTAATCTCACCTTATATTTACTGCATTTATTACCTACATTAATTATTCGATAGGTGGTGCATAAATTCACTTTTATGCATTATCAATAACCACAAACTGATAGGAAATTTAGTGGGTCACTCATACGTTGCCAGATTTATGAATGATGAACTTGAAATTTTGGAGGGAATGTCGAAGAGCAGTGTGGGTCCATGTGACATATAATGTCACCTAAAGATAGGGATACAAGCAATGCTTCAACGCTAAAAATCATTTATAATGCTCAGCTGAAATTGAGAATAGCTTAAACAATCGGGTGTACACACATGTAATAGTTGTTTAACATAATTCATGAGTATGGTTATATGGAGCGTCATCATAGTGAACCGGTGTCTGAGATAGTGAAAGATCTCTTTTGGACACATTAACATCAATTAAACTCACAACAGCTTTCCCTTTTGTTTTTATGATGGATTGCACGTATAAAACAAATAACTACCAACTGCCACTATTAGAGATAGTGGGTGTGACTTCTACAGGAAAAACTTTTTGTGGTTGTATTAATTTATATGGAATCAAAAGGAGAAGAAAAATATTTTTGGGCACTTGGGTGCTTTAGATCTATTTTTGGGGTTGTCACTACCTGGGGTACTTGAGACTGATTATGTTGTGCAACCAATTTATTATGTCGTGTTCATAAAGAGAAAAATGTCCTAAAAAATTGTATAAAGTCATTTCTGAAGAAGGAGATATGGAATAAATTCAATGTAGCATGGTCCAATGTTATGCGAGCATTGACAGAAGAGGAATACAAGGAAAATATGTAACAAATGGACATTAAATTAGCAAATTATCCAAATGCATTGAATTATCTTCGAGAAAAGTGGCTTGTAAATCATAAACATTAGTTTTTTTTTAGCATGGATTGATCAATGCTTCCATATGGGGAACACTTCAACTAACCGAGCTGAGAATAGTCATGCCAAGCTAAAGAAGCACCTAAATTCATCAGTCCAAGGCTTTGTTAATTCCTTCAATGCCTTTCACCTATTGCTAGAACAACAAATTATAGAGATCAAATCATTATTTGATGATAGTATGACAAGAACTACCCATCGGTTTGGAGCTCCGTTGTAAAAAGAACTCATCGGCATTGTCTCCACAACTGAGCTTTATAAGACTGAGGTAGAAGCCAAAAATATTGGTTGGATTGAGATTAACCAAGATTCATGTAATCACATTGCCAGTCGGATCTTAGGAGTTCCATGTGCTCACATGATCTTGAGTTATATGAGGGACGACCTATTCCATCCTTAGATGTGCACGATTATTAGAAAAAGTTAACTATTAGTCCCTATTTAGAGGAAAATGCACATAATACTGTGATCGAATTGGAACTTGACATGCTTATGAATATATTTTTCAAGTCTACTGAGACATAAAAAGTGGAAATAAAGAAGTGCCTACAAGCCTTGACTGATCCTAGTTCCACTTCCCTCCTTGAGCCGATAACAAAAACGAATCTAAGAGGAAGGAAAAAAAAAGAGGCTGAAGAAGAGCATTGTGATACCAGAAGAATCAACTAAGTGCAATCCATCTGGATTTAAGTATATTCTTGCATTGTTTGAGGAAAGTCAAACAAAACTAGTCATTAACTAGTCTTCACAACAATCCGTTCAAGGGCCTTTAGTGCACTTCGATTGAAAACCCATAAAACCACAGTTTACTATGCATTAGACCATAAATTCCAATACTATGAGGTATGTAACACAATTCCCAAATTCAATAACTCCTTTTATTGCTAATGTCATTGATGTCCCAAGAGATGGACATTGCAGGTTTCGGGTGGTTGTTGGATTCTTGGAGATGGGGGATGATGGTTGGAAACAAGTGACGATAGACTTATTAAATGAGTTGAAGACATTTAACATTGATTATTTTCAAGTATTGGGTGGTAAAGAGAGTGTGACAAAATTAGAGTAATCTATTCACTGTTGGGATAATAATGTTGGCTCTAAACACTAGATAACAATGCCAGATATGGGGCACATTATTGCATCATGTTATAACATTGTTGTAGTCCATATATCACATATGTAGTGTCTCACATTTCTTCCTCTTCATCAACAAGAACCTTACAAACCAAGTCATCGGATTCTCGGATATGAGTACATCAACTCAAGTCACTTTGTTAGACTTGAGGTCACTCTAGATTCTCCCTTACCTCTTGTGTCAACTATGTGACACAAGTATCATTATGAACTGGCTAACAGGTGGATTACGCCATATTTGATGTGGATAGAAAGATTCAAGACTTTGTTATGAAATAATCTATAAACTACAACTGTAGATATTCTTGGCGACGTAGCCTAAAAATAAAGTAATTTGCTTCTTAAGATCGTAATAATTTTACGTTTTCATAAATGTTAGGTCACTATTGATTTATATTTTTTGTCTATAATTATATACAGGGGGTCTTCAAAGTTTTACAGTCCTTAGCTTCTACGCTCAAGAAAAAGAGATAAAAGCACTTTCTACAAGAAGTTTCTGGAAGGAGTGTAAAACTCGGGAAAATTTATAATTTTATTGTGAAGACCAAAATGGTAATTAGTCGTTATGGTACGAGTTGAAAAATCTAAATTTTTCTAGAACTTGGATGATGAAATGGACCTCACCATTGGATCCGTCTCGCGAAATCTAGTTATCCAGTAAATTTTCGTCGAATTCCGACATAGTTAGATTTTTTTGGTTTTACGATGTGATCGGTCGCCGCGTGATTAAAATAAATACGATTGGAATTTAATTGTGAAGCATGAAAAATAATTTAAATTTAGTTCAAATAAAATATATTGAACTTAAAACGGGACGAGATTTAATTGATTCGGGATCAAATTGGGCCAAACAAAAAGGGCACATGTGGCGCATTGTGAGCCAAGTAAATGGGAGGTATATAAAAGAGGGAGAGAGAGAGAGAAGATAGAGAGAACCAAGTTCTCCAAACTTCTTGCGATCTAGGGCGATCTGTCCTTCGGATTTCATTGGGCCAAGAACAAAAGTTGTTCCACGCGATGCGAACTACGAGTACGTACCAAAGATCGTGAGTTTCACAAAAATCTCAAGAATGGGATTGTTGGGATCAAAGCTTTGGATCTTGATTTAGGTAATTTGGGACTTCTATTACGCGGCATTACACTTTAAGAGATAGAATTCTTTTCCTGACTAGGGTTATTTTTAATCTAGGGCTGTATATGGAATAGGTAGCATGATTAGAGATAAAATATCTTGCCAAAATATACTCCTAGTGTAACTAGAGTATGAAAAAATTGTATTAGAATATATAAAATAAATTCTAGCATGAATTGGATTTATTGAGATTGCTTGTTTGTAATTTCATGAAGGAATGTGTTAAATTGAGCATGTTATGTGTTTACACAATTTTGTACATTGTAGGTGTTTGATAAAATGCCTAGGAATGATTTAAGTATGTTATTTGAATAAGAATGATATAACATGCTTGGTAATGTTGTGAATTGTGATTATATGTTTATGATGTAAATGACAATTGGGAAATGTTGATTGAGATGTAATATGTTCATAATATGTTGAACATAATTTGATAATTACAAGTGTACAATACAATTGTATATACACGAAAAATATCGCATTCGTGGGCATGTGACATGAGTGTGGATGTGTTTGCATGTTTTGATCAAACACCGTCATCGGTGAGTTGATATATACACTCTGAGAAGTTGGACCTATATTTGACTAAGTCGTATTGGTTGTACTAAAAATAAGAGTCAGGTTTAGCAAGAAGGGCTAGATTCTCTCTCGGGTGCAAGACCCAGTAATTTTGGATACGCACTCCGTTGATATTGAGTCCATAAAGTGTGTCAAATATGCAAAGCTGTTGGTGGAAGTCTATAGATGCCGTGTCGGTTGGGTACCCGTTGGTGGAAGTCCATAAATACCCACCCCAAGTAAGACCCAAAATTTTGTAAATTGGTCATTGGATGTTTAACATCAATGGCGGGGGTTTGAAAAATTTGGATACATACGCATGGTATTGCATGTGTTATGGGAGGTAATGGAGGGCTCAAGTTGCATTGTATGTGTAAGTGTCATCTCATGACATACCAAGTCATGGTGAAATCCATTTATGGGTTGCATATTCTTGAATGGATATTTGATTGATTATTGAATGGTATGTGAACATTTCATATGCTTCTGAGTTGGGGAATAGCCTTTTTAGGAGATACCCTATTGAGCTTGACTCATCTTTTATGAGGACAATATTTCAAGTTCAAGACAAACATCGGTGGATGGACCTCACTTGGGGCCTTGTTGATGAAAAAACCAAGGTGTGACATTAAATTACATTTTGTAAATCAATTATGTAATTTGTATTATACTTGTAAAATTGTGTAAAAGGTTATGTAATGAACTCTTATGGACTATAATTTATGTTAATGAATGTATGAATAAGTGTGGAATGAGTTTGGATGACTAAGGGTTGGAGATTTGAATAATTTGGGGAAAATCTGGGGCCAGGTTACGGTACCTAAGTGATTATGTACCAATACCACGTTGTTGGATTGCCCAAGTGCTAGTACCTAAACTTACAGGTATCAGTACCTAGATTCCAGTGGACATAGATATCAGTATCAAAGCTTTAGGTACCAGTACCATGACATATAAGTACTAGTATCTAGCAAACAGTGGGCTCAAGTACCGGTACCTAAATGATTAAGTACCGGTACCAGGCAAATAGGAAGGCCTAACAGACAAAAGTCTCAAGTGTCGGTACTACGTGTATGAAGTACTAATACATGTTCCAAAATTTTTAAAAATTTAAATATAACTTTGCCAAGCCTTCAGATCTTGAGCCCTCTTGTTGGGATGATTTAATTAGTCAAACATTAAGACCTAATTGATGGGGATGGATCTTGAAATGGTCAAGTGGTTAATATATGCACAATTTATGCGCTTGGGAGTGCTTCGATTCAAGGGAGACTCTACTCAAACTTTTTATTGGTTACGATCCTGGTGAAGGAGATATGATGACGTGGTCTCGGGTTATGTGAGATTCACGGGTACTTTTCGGGTTGATGGGTGATCAACAGATTAAGAAAAGATCTCTGGATTTTGGGGAGTCATAAGGAGGATATGTTAGCTTCATTCCATGGTTTATTGTTGTCACACCCCAACTCCAAGGGCATGACCAGTTGTGAACCATAGATCCATAACCTATGGAATACGTAAACCTAACAATAAACTAATAATACTAGAGCGAAAAACCACATTAACACTAAAGTGATCTCATGTCAATATATCAAACTCAACATACCTAAACCTGTTTGCCCAAATTATCCAAACAAGTAAAGATGGCTATACAATATATGCTACGGAGGTCACAACACTATTAGTCCCAATCAATTCTCTGAGTCCGTTATTGACACTCCAATCATTTACCTAAAAAAATATTATTTTGAAAACATGAGCTAAAAAGTCCAGTGAATGAAAAGGCATGCATATTTAAAGTGGCTTAAAAATATATTTGGAATACAACATGTAAATCAAAGGTTTGAAAAAATAACTTCATCAAGATAACCAATTTCTCAAGAATAACACAATCGGATTCCAACAAGAATTCATACCACAATGATGAATCATATCATATTGGTAGAGACTGTACGATATCCAATAATCGATGGGAACCAAATACCAAATACAAAAACTGCTAATAAGAAAATACGTATGACATAAGATAGATAATCAAAAACAAAGCCAGTAAAACGTTATGACAATAACAAATTATATGATCATCTCAAACTGGTAAGGACTTGTACGATATCTAGGAACCATACCAAATGCCAGAAGATCTCAAGGTTGGATCCAACATCGTACTTAGGGTCACCACGGGTTGCCACCCGGGAGCTGTTCCCTAAGGCTATCCGGTGAAGGTCACTAGGACACATTAGACACTGTTTCTTCAACCGTTGAACACTAGAGTCACCTCAGCCTCCCCCAGGTCTGTTCCCTAGTGGTCAGGGTCACCTGAACACAGAGGAATAATTTTCCTAGACTTTTACTACCAAATGCCAGAATATATTTCAGGGTTGGATCCAACATCGTACTTAGGGTCACCACGGGTTGTCGCCTGGGAACTGTTTTCTAAGACGATCCGGTGAAGGTCACCAGGACGCACCAGACACTGTTCCTTCAACCGCTGAACACTAGGGTCACCTCAGCCTCCCCCGGGTCTGTTCCCTAGTGGCCAGGGTCACTTGCACACAGAGGAATAATTTTTTTGGACTTTCAATCATGGTCCCATTCACTATCGCAAAGTCTCACCATATAAACAAATGATTGAGTCATAATACTTCACAAAAGAGTTCATCAAAGTAATCAAATTCGTATGCCGCAAATATTTAGACAATTAGTAAAGCATTATTGTAAAGATAGTATATAACAAGCATTATGTATCCTTTTTAAAATGTTTCGGGATACGGGAAAAATACATAACATGCGAAACCACTCACCTCAAGTCCAAAGAGAATGATATACTTCTTGATTGTTGCTTGTTACCCAAAGTAGAGTGAGATTTTATTGATGCCTTTCATCTTTTTCTCACAATTTCCTTTCTCCTTTTGATGAGGTGTTATTCCTTTCTTTTTCTCTCTTTTACTCTCTATTCTTTCTTGAAAGTGGAAGGCTACTTGTGCACTTGTATCTTAATCCAATCCCCAAATGCCCTATTTATAGGTATCCTAGGATTATTCTAAAGAATATTGACACCCTAGAATATTCTACCATCTCCCCTTTTCTAGATCCTTCTAGGTTTCAAGCTTATTTTGCACATGACAATTTCACAAGTATCTAGATTCATTTATGATATTCTAAAGTCTTCTCCAACCTTCTACGTCCTTCTGGAACTTTTCAGAATATTCTAAATCCCTCTAGAACCTTCTAGTATTTTCTAGAATCTTCTAAAATATTCTAGATTTCTCTATATTGTTCTAAAACTTTCTGGATTCTTCTAGAAACTTCTTTAACATTCTAGATTCTTTTATTCTAGGTTATTCTTGAACTTTCTAGAATCTTGTAGAACTTTCTAAAAACTTCTAGAATATTCTAAATTCTTCTTTAATTTTTTTTTATTTTTTCTAAGATAATATTCACTAATTAGTTCCTTACCAAAATGGAACAGGGTATTACATTCTTCCCCTTAAAATAATTTCATCCTCGAAATTATGCTAGTTATTCCAACCGAATAAGTGTGATATTCTTGATGCATTTGCCCCTTTGCAAAAAAATGGCCTTAACTGCATGATTCCTTGTAACTAGTTAACCAATTGATTTGCCTTTTGTCCAGAGCCTGTATTGTTGTTGCTCTTAGGTCAAGCCACTATGAACATACAATGGTTCATTGTAAATCCAATAACCAAACTATTATCACTTCTCATTCCATAACAAGCCGATCAAAACTCAAAGCAAAACCATCCAATTCTGCAGTCTTGTCAAGGTTCATCTTTGATTTCAATAAGCTATCTAAGCCTTCATTTCACCAAGCTCTTTAGATTGACATTATAGAATCAAAACTTGATTAAAATTAATGCCCATCTCAGATTTCACACATTAAAGAATTAAGGCATGGGTAGTTTCCGAGATTAAATGGTTACTCCATAAAACCCAAGGCATCCTTAGGGAAACCAAAGTAGAATGGATTTGACCACATTAATGATAACACCTTTTTGGAAGCATCATTACATGTCAAGGATGTCTAGAACTAAGGTTCACAATTTGTTCTTAATCATTTTTATATTCTCTTTTTCCCAGACTCTCATGACAGTGTTACTAGTCCCCACTTATTACCTCTAGAATATATCGTTAAGAAGAAGCACCTTGCCATATCACAGAATAACTTATGGCTTCCAGTCCATTATTATATTGTCTACCCTAAACCTCGTACATCAAACTCATCCATGAGTAACCTAATAATTCTTGTGCACCTCAGAAAAGCAAACTTATCTGATGAAGAAGAAGAAATTGATAATTAACCATTACGAGTTGTGAACCTAAAACCACCAGCATCTACTATCTCGTATATCTCTTTCTTCGATTGTCTCCCATTAAAGTTGTTCTCTTCCTTTACCAACTCATTTATGTATAAAACTTGACCCATATCTCTCTCCTAAGCAACTTCCACAATGATCAGTCATACCCAAAATCTCTCTTCCTTAAAAATACTTTATTCTTCAAAGTTCATATTATCTTTTCTCCTCTTACTAAAATTAAGTAGTCCATCTTTGTAACTTTTGATGTGAACGCTGTCAAAATATTAATATTTATGCAATTGTAGCTATATGAGCTAATTTAATATTTGTTTTCCCCAAGATTGATTGATTAATCATCATTACTTGCAGCGGGTTTAAAAGATCAACTCTAGAGACTCAGGGCCTCCACTCTACCATTTGACATCACCACAAGATTTGTTTCTTTTACAGAGCTAAGAATTCAGAAAGAAATAACCAAAATCACCAATATCATCCTAGGTTACCGTAGTCATCTTAGAGGATCCAAATACTGATTACATTAATCGAATCATTAGGTCAAATAAATACATTAATCTCTATAGATATCCAATTACAATATAACTCTGAAGTTTGCTCCATTGCTTGTCTATTCAAACCTTATGACCCAACCAATTAAGAAGTTCTTCTATAATCTAATAATTTAACACATATCACAATCACTCAAATATTTCCAAAGGAAAATTATATCATTTTATACTAATAAGAATCAACGTATTATTTTCCACCAATTATTATGAATCTCTTCGAAGTAAAATTCCAGTAGTCTCAAAATTCTCTAATCATTCTATAATCCATGATTGGCCATTAAATCGCTCTTTTACTATTAAAATATCACTTTTACAAATGTACCCACAAAACGATCAATTTAAGATAGAACGACGTATCTTAAAATTTTTGATTTCTCGGTGCTCCAATAATAACATCAAAAAATTCTAAATTTTCATATTTTATTCATAAGTATGACTTTCTTCACTAGCACCCGATCAAAAATTATATTGTGTTGACTTGCTATTAATCAACAAAAACTCATGAACAAATCAGACTTTTCATCCACATACTCAAATTCATCCACCAATCCTATGGAAATAATCCATATTCTTACCTTTTTACTTCATAGCTGTCAAATTTTCTATAAATGCCTAACTATAAGATAGTTCAATCTCAATAAGTTTTCCCGAAGTGAAACTCCTTGTGAAATCTTACTACCACTCGTCTTCAAGAATCAAAAGCAATCTAAATAGTTATCTTCTTAGAGTATAAACCCGACCTTACAAAAATTTTCACTCAAATTTGTAAATGAAGAGAATTAGCCAAACTCCTCAATCAAGTCAAACATCACATCCTTAAGTTATACCGACAAGTCTCCATGAATAACACTAATTTGGATACCTCTAGGCTTGATTCTTCTTCATATCAATCAAATAGAATTTTTCTCTTCACACCTATCTTGATAGTAAATATTAATCAAAAGAAAATTCTATATTTCACCTTACTATCATTCTTTGTCAAGAATCAAGAACAACTTCGCAATGTTATCTTATGCATTCCAAGCTCACCATAAAAGAACTCACTCATTTGTAATGAGTCAGAATCAACCAAACTCATTAACCAATAAAGAATTACTCTAATGGTCAAAGAACCACCGTTAATCCCATACTTAGCCAAGTACCCAAAGTTGAAACTATTGGACTTCAACAATTGACTAAAACTATCCCCTTGATCTCATATCAATAGGTCAATTTCCAAATGAAAGGGATTGCGATACGAACTTTTGATCAATTTTACTAATTTAATACACATTTAATCAATTACATCGAAATGACTTGTTTGATCCATTCCTAAATTTATGTCTAGCACCACATCCTTCATGATAACACGCTAGATATTGAAAATGTTTACCAATCATATCATCCTAAATGATGTTGCACCGCCACAAATCATCATTTGATTGAATAGTTTAGTCTTAATAATGACTTCAATCAAATCTAAGGATAGTCACTAAAGGTATTACCATAAGTAGTTGAGTTACTTTCTTAACCATAAGAAAAAATCCAATAAATCCAACAAAATTTTTTAAAGTCGAGTATCACCATCATTTATATCATCTATCACTATCTTCCACCATTTGGATTATCATCACTTTATCAATCATTATCCTCAATAATTTAGACCATCTCCCTTTACCTCTACATCTATTACTATCCTTCAACATTTATATTATCACCTCTTCTCTATAACTGTCTTTCACAATTTCGGATTATCATATTTCACTACTTCATCTATTGACTAACCTCTTTCCTTTGGATAACCAATTGACCATATCATATGCAACTATTCTCAACCTTATGGATTACCAACTTCTACAACTCTACAAGTCATTATTCCATTCCACAGGTCATGACAATAAACTCTGAAGTTTTGGTGTTTAGCAAATACTGTGATCTTGTTAGCCCTTCATGGTGAAGTACTTACACCATGACCCTAAATAAGACTAATAAATACTTTTACGTGAAAATATCCGACTCTCCCAAACATAATAGATTGCATAATTGATACTCAACCACAAAATCAATTTTTCCCTAAATATAAGTATAACCATTAAAATGAACTAGAAACTCCCAATTTGTTTACTTCAAAAAAATCTACCCACATAAGGTCACCCCATTTCTTACTTCGTCCAACAACATATTCTATTAAAATCATAGAGAATATTATATGATGTTATCTTGACTTCAAAATCACCATATGTATCGTCTAAGGTTCACAAAAGTAAGCATGGTCTACCATCACCAATTGTTCCTTTAAGTAATCTACCAATCTCATCTTTGGTGCATCATTATACTAAAAGGTGGCTCCCTTATAATATAAGCTGGTACTCTAACCTAAAGGTCAAAATTTTAAACTCAAGAATCATCCCAAAACCTTTTTCTCTAAAACATAATCATAAAGAACCAGTGCACTTTGTTGCATCTATACTTAGGATAAAAGGCTCTATTGGATGTCAGGAGCAATGCTCATCCTTAACACTTCAATAAACATATTATCTTATAATATCTTCACTCCACACCATCAAGTATACTTTTTCCAACTTATATGACCAAAAAGACTCTGGGAACCTTAACCTCCTTTATAAAGATGACACAACTATAAATGCCCAGATGTGTTTCGCAACCTAGGCTTTGATACCACTCTTGTCACACCCCAACTCCAAGGGCGTGACTGGCCGTGAACCATAGATCCATAACCTATGGAACATGTAAGTCTAACAATAAACTAATAATATAAGAGTGAAAAATTACATTAACACTAAATTGATCTCATGTCAATATATTAAAGTCAACATACCTAAACCTGTTTGCCCCAATTATCCAAACAAGTAAAGATGACTATACGATATATGCTTCGAAGGTCACAACACTATTAGTCCCAATCAATTCCCTGAGTCCGCTATTAACACTCCAATCGTTTACCTAAAAAAATATTATTTTAAAAACATGAGCTAAAAAGCCCAGTGAATGGAAAAACATGTATATTTAAAGTGGCTTAAAAACATATTTGGCATACAACATGTAAATCAAAGGTTTGAAAAAATAACTTCATAAGATAACCAATTTCTCAAGAATAACACAATCGAATTCCAACAAGAAATCATACCACAATGGTGAATCATATCATAATGGTGGAGACTGTACAATATTCAATAATCGATGGGAACCAAATACCAAATACAATAACTGATAACAAGAAAATACGTATGACATACGATAGATAATCATAAACAAAGCCAGTAAAACGTTATGACAATAACAAATTATATCATCATCTCAAACTGGTAAGGACTTGTACGATATCTGTAACACCCCAAAAATTGGGGGTCTTTAATTTAACAAAATTCGGACAGAGTCTCCTTTGTACGGGGAGCTCTACCCAAAATATAACCTGTGTAATTATACTACATTGACCACACTGGGTCCATACATGAATAAATATTGATCACACTGGATCCATTTACCCATCAAATAATAAAATTTCATTCACCACATGTAATATCCACCATATCATCCCAAAAGAATAGGCCAAGCTATGACACTTATATTCCAAAAAAATTATACTCAAACTTAGCAGCAGAATAAACAAAATACTAGACTATACATGATCGTAAATAAATTCCCTAGTCCAGCACAAAAATAAACTATAGCTCTAGATGTCCACCTCGGGATCTAGGTTCCCCTTGGTGGAACCTCCCAATTTCTCGGCTCATCAACATCGGAATCTTTCTCTAGCATGAAATCTAAAAAAAAAATATTGTTGGTAGGGGGTGAGCACTAAGCACTGTAGGAAAATCCTCCCAAACTCTAACAAGGTTTGAAAAACGTAGAAAATGATATGTCTCATTTCACAAATAACATACGTAAATTTTGAAAGAAAATATGACATTTTCAAAATCTCAAGTTTATACATTAACAATAATTAAGTGCAAGAGTAAAGTCTATCCCACCATAAATAACCATTCCAAAGAGTAATTATTCACACAATAATTTTCAAGATAATCATATCCAAAAGATAACGCAATAAACAATAACCACAATGTATCTCAAGTCTGATGTAAGATAATCACATGAATAAGCACATAGAGAATATCCTGGCCCACACACACACAATTCTTCGCAAGGATATCAACTTCAGGAAGAGTGCCTACCGATGCATTATCCCATACCAATGTATCGGCAATAATGAATCCGACCTAGACATAGTATCCTAATCCTCTGACACGGTATCCGTGAGCTAATAGTGGTTTGGTCCTCGCAAGGCACTAACCCCACTACAAGTGGTAGAAAAAGTTCAAACCCACACGGAGTAAGAACCACACACATCTACCCACTCTACGATACCCGATCAATGATCACCCATGGTCATCCAAACACCTCCATGAGATATAATCACCAACAATTTCTCAAATACACTCAATTCCATAAATCCCCAATTTTCACATCTAAATCCATATTTATTTCACAATGAAAAAATTTAAGAAAAATTAACAAGAGATCATCATAAATACCATTGTGTTGTTCAATACGAAACACTAAAGTTTTGAGAACAAGAATAAATTATAAATCAAGAGAAAAACCCACTTCTCTTGAAATCTAGGGTTTTGAATATAAGAAAAGAACTTTGATGGTTACCCAACCATCCAATTGTTTAAAACATGTTAACATTTGTAAAAACATCAAGAATCCATGATTTTATAACATATTAATATGATGTAGAGTCAAAGAAAACATATATGTATAACCCTAGCCTCAATGTAAGAGAATAGAAGAAAACCCATACTTGAATCAAAATTTTAAGTAAGAACCCAAACTCTAGTGACCTCCTTCTTCCCTTTTCTTCCTTCCTTAATCTTCCTCTAAGGGTCCAAAAGGTGTGGGGTGAGAGTGGAGTGAAAAGAATGGGAGTAAATGGGATGAAAATGAGTTTTTAAACACAACAGCCCCGATTTTTACTGTTCACAGGCTGATTTGGTTTTCTCCAAAATTACGATTTTGTCACTAAAAATCTCCAATTTGATCCATATGACTACCATAAGGTTTTTCGATGTTTCAGATTCATTTTAATGTTATTTTAACCTAAAAAAATTTATTTTTATGAGTTATCTCAAAACTAAAATAAATTTACACTCGAAATACGAAAATTACTATTTTATTTCTCTGAATCGCTATATGTACTAAAAGGCTATTCCAAGTTTTTCAGATCTCTCAGGTTCAATGATAATATTATTTTGACCTAAAAAAATTTATATTTTTACTTAGTTACCCTTATCAACCTTAAACACCTCGAAAAATTAAATTTCACCATTAATTTGCTTCCCTAGTATTTATTCATACTATTGAAATCTATAGGGTTAATGCATACATCATCCCTATATTATCATTTCAAAATAATTACTTGCTATATAAAGATAAGAGTGTGGGGGTTTACAATCTACCCCCTTAAAGAAAGTTTCGCCCTCAAAACTTACCTTAAGTAGAGAACAGTTGAGGGTACTTCTCTCACATCTCCAACTCTGGTTCCCAAATAGCTTCCTCCACTCTATGGTGTTGCCACAAAACCTCCACTAGTCTGATGACTTTGTTGCGGAGCACCTTCTCTTTGGTATCAAGAATCTTCACCAGTTGTTCTTCATAGGTGGCTTCGTCTTGAACTTCAATATCCTCCAAATCTATAACATGCGTGGTCTCCGACTGACACTTCCTCAACATCGACACATGAAACACGTCGTGTACTCTGGATAACTGAGCTGGTAATCGAAGTTGGTACACCACTTTGCCCACCACTTTGATCACTTCAAATGGTCCTATGTACCTTGGATCTAACTTTCCCTTCTTGCCAAATCGCAGCACTCCTTTCTTAGGTGATACTTTAAGAAACACGTAATCTCCCACCTTGAATTCTAAGGGTCTTCGTCTTTGATCCGCATAACTTTTTTGTCGACTTTGTGCCGTGCATAATCTCTCCTAGATGAATTAAATTTTCTCTGTAGTTTCTCGAATAATTTCTGACCCAAACAAGCTACTCTTGCCAACTTCCAACCAACAAGTTGGGGACCTACATGGTCTTCCATACAACGCCTCATACGGTGTCATCCCAATACTTGCCTGATAGCTGTTGTTGTATGCAAATTCCACAAACGGCAAATGATCGCTCCAACCTCCGTGAAGTCCAACACACAAGCACGTAACATGTCTTCTAGAATTTGGATCACCCTCTCGGATTGGCCATCCGTTTGGGGATGAAAGGCTGTGCTGAAATGCAACTCTGTCCCCATAGCTCTTTGAAGACTTTGCCAAAATTGTGCTATGAAACGAGAATCATGATCCGACATAATGGATAACGGAACTCCATGCAATCTCACTATCTCGCAAATATAGAGCTTGCTCAGGGTCTCTAACGTGTCGGTGGTCTTCATACTCAAGAAGTGAGCAGATTTGGTGAGTCTATCAACAATGACCCATACGACATTATACCCTCGTGAAGTCCGTGGAAAGCCAGATACGAAGTCCATGGTGATGTGATCCCACTTCCACTCGGGAATAGGCAAGGACTGCAATAATCCTCCGGATTTTTGATGCTCAATCTTCACTTGCTAACACACCACACATTTTGAAACGTATCTAGCCACATCCTTCTTCATTCCCTTCCACCAATACTGTCGCTTCATGTCCCTATACATTTTGGTACTACCCGAATGTATGGAGAACTTGGAACGATGACACTCACCCAACACTTCTTCCCCTACTTGGTTATGATTTGGTACACATAGCCTTCCTTGATACCATAACTCATCATCACTTATCGCCCAATCCTCAACAATCTCACTCCTCTTTAATTTACTCCGAATAGCCTCCAACTCGCTGTTTAATCGTTGCAACGCCACAATCCTTTGTAGAAGCATTGGTTGAGCTACAAGATTGAATAGGCATGGTCGATCCTTCTGTCTATCCACCCATAGATTAAATTCCTCCAAAGCATCCATCATCTTCCACCTATTCACCACAAGGGAATTGATTTCACCCTGAGATTTTCTACTCAGTGCATCCACTACTGCATTCGCCTTTCCCGGATGGTAATTAAGTGTGAAATCATAGTCTTCTAAATACTCAATCCACCTTCTTTGCCGAATATTCAAGTCCTTCTGGGTGAATATGTACTTGAGGCTCTTATGATCAGAAAACACTTGGAATTTCTCTTCGTACAAGTAACACCTCCACAACTTAAGAGCAAAAATCACAACGGCAAGCTCTAAATCATGGGTGGGATAATTCTGTTCATGAACCTTGAGTTGCCTCGAGCCATAGGCAACCACCTTTCCTCCTTGCATTAGCACACACCCCAAGCCTTGTAGCAAAGCATTGGTGTACACATCGTATCCTTCCCCACTACTTGGAATAATGAGGACATGAGCGGTTGTCAACTTCTTGAGTCCATAAAAATTTTTCTCCCTTCTTTGTGAGACGTGTCATCGGCATTGCTAGCTTTGAGAACCCTTCCACAAACCTCCGGTAGTAGCCTACTAAGCCCATAAAACTACGTACTTCGGTCACATTCTTTGGTGGTTCCCACTTCGTCACTGCCTCAATCTTTGCGGGGTCAACAACTACCCCTTGGTCTGACACAACATGGCCAAGAAACTTCACTTCCTTCATCCAAAACTCACACTTACTCATCTTTGCATATAACTTATGTTCTCTCAATGTTTGTAGTACAATAGAAAGATGGCGTCCATGTTCCTCGTGAGTCCGAGAATAGATTAGTATGTCATCAATAAACACGATGACAAACTGATCTAGATTCAGATGAAATACCCTGTGCATTAAATCTATGAAGGTTGTTGGAGCATTAGTCAATCCGAACGACATCACCATATACTCGAAATGACCATACCGAGTACGTAAAGCAGTCTTAGGAATATCTTCCTCCTTGATCCGCAATTGATGATACCTTGTGCGAAGATCAATCTTAGAGTAATACTTAGAACCCCTCAACTGATCAAATAGTTCGTCGATTTGTGGCAAAGGGTATTTGCTCTTCACTGTTACTCGATTCAATCTTTGGTAATCCGTGCACAACCGAAGTGTTTCATCATGCTTCTTCACGAAGAGTATCGGGACTCCCCAAGGTGAAGTGCTCAAACGGATAAATCCAATGATCAACAAATGATCTAGCTGCTTCCTTAGCTCCTTTAACTCCAAAGGTGTCATCCGATGGGGAGCGATGGATATGGGTTTGATTCCTGGGTAGAGATTAATCTTGAACTCAATCTCCCTGTGTGGGGGTAGCCAGAGTAGTTCGTCTGGGAAGACATCTGAAAAATCTAATACTATCAATACTACATCCGCATGTAATTTATCCCGATCATCTCCCATCAAGCTAGCTAAGAAACTCAAATGATTCCCTGCCTTGGATTTCAAGAACCTAATACTCGTAGTAGAAAATGGATGGGAGGAATTTCGGTCTTTCATGAAACTGAATACTACCCCTCTTGGTAGTTGAAAAGAAATCCGTTTACAGAAACAATCCATTACTGCCTGGAATGTGGATAACAAATTTATCCCAAAGATCACGTCATACCCCTTCATGTCTAAGGCAACCAAATCTACAATCAATTTGTGCTCCCCAATTCGAAGCACGCAACCCTTACACACCCGGCTAGTATCCAAACGTTATTTCGTAGGTATATTAATACACAACGCATGTTCTAGCTTCTCGAAGTCCAATCCCAATTTAATAGCATATGTAGTACGTATAAATGAATAAGTCGCACCTGAATCAAATAAAATTTGGGCACAAGAATTATAGAGGAGAACAATATCTTCCACCACTGCATTGGAGACAACTTCCTCCAGTTGGGTCAAAGCAAATACCCTTCCTTGGTTGGCGCCACTTGGGGCTAGAGCTTCAAACGGTCTCTGCTATTGTAGTGGCCTTTGTAGCGGTGGCTTGTTTGCATTCACCCGCCGGTTGCTTGGTTGGTTTTGGTTGAAAGCAATGAGCAGTTATCTTTGAAGTGCCCAACACCTCCACATGCAAAGTATCAACGTGGGTCGGTGCCTATTCTTTCTGATACTCCTCTTGCCCCTCGAGCTGTCTGTGGTCTCTGTCCAACTACCTGATCTAGGCAACGATAGGGTGCCACTCTCTTTGCTTCACTACTACTAGCACCCGTCCTGATCGGACCTCCCCTCATAAGGTTCTGTCACCGCTGATTATCTTCCATGTCTCTCTCCACCAACATAGCCCTATCCACAAGATCCCCATAGTCACGGATCCTAAGAGCCACAAGCTTTTCCCTAATGGCCGGCCTCAAGCCTTGCTCAAAACGTTTGGCCCTCTAGCCTCTATGGATATGAATTCTGTGGCATATCTAGACAACTCCTCAAACTTTCTCTTATACTCCCCCACCGTCAAACTACCCTGTCGAAGAGCGAGGAAATCGACACTCATCTTGTCTCTAACCAACTCAGGAAAATATTTGTCTTGGAAAACTTGATCGAACTCTTCCCAAGTAAGTGTATTTGTGTTCCTCCATCTCTTTACCGAATCCCACCAATGGTCGGCCTCCCCCAAGAACAAATAGGTAGCTAAGCCAATCCTCAAGTCTTCGGTAACTCCCATGCTGTCACAAATCTTTTTCACCCAACGAATCCATCTATCCTCATCCAAAGGATTGGAGCTCCCTTGGAAGGTAGGCGGGTGTTGCCTTAGAAATTTCCGAAGAGTTACCATCCTCCGGTTGTTGTCCCCATTGCCCAACACTTATGCTAGGGGGTGAGCTCCACCATTATGGTTGTTGTTTCCTTTCTCGTTTGTTACCAAAGTAGTGAGCTCCCTCAAACATTGATATATGCTGCTTATGACATTGGGAGGTGGTGGTGGTGGTGGATTTGCTTGTCCTCCCCGACCACGCCCACATCCACCTTCCATCCTGCACATCAATTCATAATTTAGTTTCACTGATGTATAAGACATCCTAGTTATCACTTTGATCTAAAGCATAAGGTTCATATAAAATTAGATTAACAATTTTCTTCAACCTAGTCCTAGTGGTAATTCATAACCTACAACTCCCATGTAAGACCTAATTCCTAGGCTTTGATACCAAATCTATAACACTCCAAAAATTGAGGGTCCTTAATTTAATAAAATTCGGGCAGAGTCTCCTTTGTACAAGGAGCTCTACCCAAAATAAAACATGTGTAATTATACTACATTGACCACACCGGGTCCATATATGAATAAATATTGACTACACCGGGTCTATTTACTGATCAAATAATAAAATTTTATTCACCACATGTAATATCCACCATATCATCCCAAAAGAATAGGCCAAGCTATGACACTTATATTCTAAAAGAATTACACTCAAACTTAACAGCGGAATAAATAAAATACTAGATTATACATGATTGTAAATAAATTCTCTAGTCTAGCAAAAAAATAAACTATAGCTCTAGATGTCCACCTCGGGATCTAGGTTCCACTATGGTGGAACCTCCCAATTTCCCGGCTCGTCAACGCCAGGATCTTCCTCTAGTACGAAATCTAAAAAAAAAGACATTATTGGTTGGGGTGAGCACTAAGCACTGTAGAAAAATCCTCTCAAACTCTAACAAGGTTTGAAAAACATAGAAAATGGTCGATCTCATTTCACAAATAACATACGTAAATTTTGAAAGAAAACATCAAAGATCTCAAGTTTATACATTAACAATAATTAAGTGCAAGAGTAAAGTCAATCCCACTATAAATAACCATTCCAAAGATTAATTATTTCCACAACAATTTCCAAGATAATCATATCCAAAAAATAACGTAATAAACAATAACTACAATGTATCTCAAGTCTAATGTAAGACAATTGTATGAATAAGCACATAGAGAATATGCTGGCCCACACACACACAATTCCTTGCAAGGATATCAACTTTGGGAAGAGTGCCTACTAATGCACTGTCCCATACCAATGCATCAGCAATAACGAATTCAACCTAGACATAGTATATTAATCCTCTGACATGGTACCCATGAACTAATAGTGGTTTGGTCATCGCAAGGCACTAACCTCACTATGAGTGGTAGGAAAAGTTCAAACCACACGGAGTAAGAACCACACACATCTACCCACTCTACGATACCTGGAAAAATGGCCACCCATGGTCATCCAAACACCTCCATGAGATATAATCACCAACAATTTCTCAAATACACTCAATTCCATAAATCCCTAATTTTTCACATCCAAAGTCACATTTATTTCACAATAGAATAATTTAAGAAAAATTAACAAGAGATCATCATAAATACCATTGTGTTGTTCAATATGAAACACTGAAGTTTTGAAATCAAGAATAAATGAGAAATCTAGAGAAAAACTCACTTCTCTTGAAATCTAGGGTTTTGAATATGAGAAAAGAACTTTGATGGTTACCCAACCATCCCATTGTTTAAAACATGCTAACATTTGTAAAAACATCAAGAATCTATGATTTCATAGCATATTAATATGATGTAGAGTCAAAGAAAACATATATGTATAACCCTAGCCTCAATGTAAGAAAAGGGAAGAAAACCCCTACTTGAATCAAAATTTCAAGCAAGAACCCAAGCTCTAGTGACCTCCTTCTTCCCTTTTCTTCTTTCTTTAATCTTCCTCTAAGGTTCCAAGAGGTGTGGGGTGAGAGTGGAGTGAAAAGAATGGGAGTAAATGAGATAAAAATGAGGTTTTAAATATAGCAGCCCCGATTTTTACTGTTCACAGGCTGATTTGGTTTTCTCCAAAATTACGATTTTGCCACGGAGAATCTTTAATTTGATCCATATGACTATGCTAAAGTTTTTCGATGTTCCGGATTCATTATTAATGTTATTTTAACCTAAAAATATTTATTTTTATGAGTTATCTCAAAAATAAAATAAATTTACACTCGAAATACGAAAATTACTATTTTATTCCTCCGAACCGCTATATGTGCTAAAAGGTTATTCCAAGTTTTTCGGATCTCTCAGGTTCAATGATAATATTATTTTGACCTAAAAAAAAATTATATTTTTACTTAGTTACCCTTATCAACCTTAAACACCTCCAAAAATTAAATTTCACCATTAATTTGCCTCCCTAGTATTTATTCATACTATTGAAATCTATAGGGTTAGGGTTCATGCATATCTCATCACCTATATTAGCACTTCAAAATAATTACTTGTTATATAAAGATAAGAGTGTGGGGGTTTACAATATCTAGGAACCATACCAAATGCCAAAAGATCTCAAGGTTGGATCCAACACCGTACTTAGGGTCACCACGGATTGCCGCCTGGGAACTGTTCCCTAAGGCTATCCGGTGACGGTCACCAGGACACACTATGCACTGTTGCTTCAATCGTTGAGTAGTAAAGTCACTTCAGCCTCCCCCGGGTCTGTTCGTTAGTAGCCAGGGTCACCCGCACACTGAAGAATAATTTCCTTGGACTTTTAGTACCAAATGCCAGAATATATTTCAAGGTTGGATCCAACATTGTACTTAGGGTCACCACGGGTTGTCACCCGGGAACTGTTCTCTAAAATGATCCGGTGAAGGTCACCAGGATGCACCAGACACTGTTCCTTCAATTGTTGAACACTAGGGTTACCTCAGTTTTCCCCAGGTTTATTCCCTAGTGGCCAGGGTCACCCGCACACAGAGAAATAATTTCCTTGGACTTTCAATCATGATCTCATTCACTATCACAAAGTCTCACCATAGAAACAAGTGATTGAGTCATAATACTTCACAAAAGAGTTCATCAAAGTAATCAAAATCGTATACCCCAAATATTTAGGTAATTAGTAAAGCATTATTGTAAAGATAGTAAATAACAAGCATTATGTCTCATTTTAAAAATATTTTGGGATACGGGAAAACTACGTAGCATGCCAAACCACTCACCTCAAGTCCAAAGAGAATGATATGCTTCTTGATTGTTGCTTGTTACCCAAAGTAGAGTGAGATTTTATTGATGTCTTTTCTTTTTTTCTCACAATTTCCTTTCTCCTTTTGATGAGGTGTTCTTCTTTCCTTCTTCTCTCTTTTACTCTCTATTTTTTCTTGAAAGTGGAAGGCTACTTGTGCACTTGTATCTTAATCCAATCCCCAAATGCCCTATTTATAGGCATCCTAGGATTATTTTAGAGAATATTGACACCCTAGAATATTCTACCATCTCCCATTTTCTAGATCCTTCTTGGTTTCAAGCTTATTTTGCACATGGCATATTTATAAGTATCTAGATTTAACTATGATATTCTAAAGTCTTCTCCAACCTTCTACGTCCTTCTGGAACTTTCTGGAACATTCTAAATCCATCTAAAACCTTCTAGTATTTTCTAGAACCTTCTAAAATATTCTAGACTTCTCTAGATTGTTCTAGAACTTTCTGGATTCTTCTAAAAACTTCTTTAACATTTTAGATTCTTTTAGATTGTTCTAGACTATTCTAGGTTATTCTTGAACTTTCTAGAAACTTCTAGACTATTCTAAATTCTTCTTTAATTTTTTTTTAATTCTTTCTAAGATAATATTCACTAACTAGTTCCTTGCTAAAATGGAACGGGGTATTACAATTGTCATTTCAATCTTGAATTTTTGTGAGGACTATTTACTTCATTCTCAAAAACTACTTTGGTAAAATAGTTAACTCATTTTGATATGGATTCATGACATCCTTGCACAAAAACAAAACTTAACTAATGTAATTTCCTATGAAGGATGCCAGTCATTTTTGTCCATGGAATTGGCCCCTTGCTTACTTTTATCTCCAGTGTTTGACCACTGTAAAAATAAATTGAATTTGAAGGACAAAGAAACAAACATGTGAGGATATCTTCCAGTATCAATACATATTATTTTTTCTTTTCTCGTCATTTGTGATGTATCATTGCATAATAATAATAATACTCTTAATTTTGATATTTGATATTCAAGTTCTATTTATAATATGGCTATTTATTGGACATCAAATACATGATTCAAAAGTTGAAAGATATATTAGCATGTTAATGGGGTGGACTTGGTCATTAATATGATGAGTTTAGTCACAAATTGACAGTTACATAATAGGTGGACTTAGTCATTAAAAGGGTGTACATAGAATGAGTGAATTTAACTATTAATGAGGGGTATGTAGCATGAGGTGGGTATAGAAGAGGTGAGCTTAGTAGTTTAATAATGAGAAATTAAATGGGGTAGGAATGGAGATTTGTGGGGTGGGAATAGCCCCACCCATTTTATTATGCCATTTTGTGTTGGCTACTTTACTGGCCCTTCAAAAATGGATATTTGTTGGTCAAGTTTAATTGGTTGATAAAATATATTTCATGAAAGAATGATTGAGGTCAAAAAATCCTTTCACATCTTCTTGCGACACCATAAATATAATTACGTTGCCCATAAAAATTTATAAAGAATTGAACTTCCTCATCAATAGATTAAGAATTGATAAATATGTGATTTTCTTAGGTACCTTGACAGTTAACTGATGTGTAATTTGAAAGGGATTTATCTGAGTCAACCATATGAACAGGGCAAAACGAGGCCACATATTTCAAAGTCCCCTATTCAAAGATTTTGTGGAGCTTATGTAGCATGATGAGAGCATAATATTGCATATTATAAGCGTCATAACAATCATCTTAGCTATGTTAGTTACTTAATTCCTTTGTTTTAGTTTAATTTTGTATTTTATGGAGAAAGTTGGTGTTTCTAGGTGAATTAACAAAAAAGCAAGGTTTTGCACATGTTTCAATGTTAATGAGGATTTGGGAAATGATTTAGGAGAACTAGGAGTCAAGCTAAGAGCAGTTACAAGCATAATCTATACTACTTATAAAAGTAAGCTAAAGTGAAAAACTTTTAAGTACCATATTTACCCTTAATTATCCTTATAATGTCCATCACGTCTAGTATGTCCTTTTGTTTCCCTTTAATTTCTTTAATTTAATTTTAGCTAATTATTTATATTTATATAAATAAACATTAAGTAGCTTTGACGAATAATGAATCTTCCACCTTTTGCCTTCCAAAATAGACACATTTCCTTCTTTTATGTGAACTCATCCACTCCTCTTTAATTAACTTTAATGAATAATGAATATTTGACCTTTTTCCTTCCAAAAGAGACATCTTTATTTCTCCAATGTAAACTTACCTTCTTCTCTCTATATAAAGACTACTTATTGATTATCGTCTTGCCCATTTTTGTTTCACAGATAGATTGGTGAATTTCCTTAACAAGAATATATGGGAGGGGCTCAAGAAAACTTCTTAGATAACAACCAGATAAAGGTGGCTTTTCAGATTCTAGTTGGCTTAAAAATGTCCATGCCCTACTTCATTCACTTGGCTTTTTAATGATTCCATCTCATACATTAATGTTAAATTTCATTATACTGATATTGTTTACTCAAGAAAATGATTCATAACATAATACTAATAGCTCTGGAATTGTTTACAGTGATTAGAGGCTTTATTGCTACTTCAGTTTCTATCACTGCTAAATAGTGCAGGAAGTGGGCAACAAACACTGGCTCAAAATATTGGATGTGTAAATGGTCAAGTTTCATATTCTACTAAACCAAAATGAAAAAATAAATAGAAATAAAACCAAAATTTTGGCTCAAACTAGTTGAACAAAAAAATACAACTCTATTATGTACATTGTGTTTTATCACTATGTATTTGTTTCTTATCAAAACTATATTCTAAATTCTAAATATTAATAGATATGAAAATTTTTTGATTGCCTATATTGACCTTGAAAAAACACAAAAATATAATAATATTTCCTTACGATTTTGTATTAGCCCATCAATAAAAGTGGTTAGTATCTAAAAATAAAAATGAGTTGATAACAAAATAAATTTTTCCTTATATAATTTCATAAGTGACTCACACATAAAGTTTTTTTAACCCAAAAGTAAGAGATTTATTATTGCATAAAAATATATTAATAATATAATATCACGTATTAAAAACCATTAAAAATCTAATAGCTACTTGACTTCAGAATTGAAACTTAAATTTTATGAGATTTGTGATTTGGAGAAAAAAAATCAATTATTTATATTAGTTGCACAATATATATTAGCAATATATGCACACATGAACCATCAATATAAATTGTAACAACTGATAAACATAAATAAAAAAATCAAATATCAAAACCATTATTTAAAAGTGTTCACGTACAACATATATGTACAACAACTAATTGAAGAAAAAGTAGACATAAGTTGGTTCTAGAAGTAAAACAGAGACATGTTCTACCGGTAGGTGAGTATTGTTCTATTGATAGGTTGGAAACAGAAACGTGGTCTACTAGTAGAAGAGATGATCAACCAATTCATGCAAAATAGTGAACGTACAAGTAGGTCGTTTTGTACTTTCTACCAGTAGGTTACTCTAATTCTGCTGCAAAGACTCCTAACGAAAGTAAATTTGCTGAGTTATTTTAAAAGTCATGATTGGTGGATAAAAGAGAGGATTTTCAACAAAGAATCTCCTACAAATACCCAAGCCTAGCCAAGAGAGGGGGACCGATTCTTTCATTGTACAATTCACCACAACACCGTTCTTCTCTCATAGGGTTTAGAATTAGTTTTTCTTCTTTCATGAGTTTTTCTCCATTGTTTCAATTACAAGCTTTGTTCAAGTTCAAGTTCTTCAATTCTTGCAACTCTATTACTTTAAAGTCTTCCTTTATGAACAATTTACATTAGTGCAATTCAATTCAAGGTATTTACTTTTACTTGCAATTTCAATTCAAGTTTATTTTCTTTCAATTTCAGTCATGTCTTCTTTAATTGCTTTCGTTTCAATTCCATAATGAGTGAGTAGTTGTTTCCCAGTTTGATCAGATAAGGGAATCTCTTCCGTGAATGATTTTTTTTTACCAAATTAGGGTTTTTTCAATGACTGAGTTATTTGGGTTATTTGAATGATTAAAGTTGAAAACACTTTTGATATGCGTCACACCTCGAATTCCCGGTGCCATAGACAGTTTGACAATATGTATATCTTCTTACTTACCCATAGACAGTTAAGTTTGGCACGGGTAATTCTTGGAATCACTACAATCGAAGTGAATGTAATTCTTTCAAAATCAAATTAATTGACTTGAATACACATTTGTTATTTACATTAGGTTTTAATTGAATAATTTCTGTTTGAGTAAGTTTGGGTACAATCTCAAGTGAGTTATAGAAATTGGGTCACATACCAGTTCACGGTGGGATGAACTCTATTGATTAACTGGTTTGTCCTTTAATTTTTATTTCTTAGTCAACAATTTCTTCAACCAAACTCTTGAAAATTCAAGGTTTTTATTTTCTTTTGCCTATCACCCCTTGAATCAATCATTTTACCTGAGGAGACGACATCGATAATCGATAGAGTTACAAACACGATAGTTTTCCTGTGCTTGAGAATTCTTTGATAATTTAACCCACTTCCAAGAGAGCAAGTATTTTTGGCACCGTTGCCGGGGAATGCGTTTTGATTGAAAGAGGTGATTTGGACGAGCGTCAGATAAGTCTTGTGATTTACATCACGAGCTTAGATGTGTCCTTTGTACTTTATTTTTAATTTGTTACTTTTCTATTTTATTTTATAGATTTAGTTTTTGTTTGTGGGCATGAGATACCATTCACAATAGACTTATAAAACTCGACCTCCTACACACAGTTGACATGGAACATTTAAAAAATGAGAATCCATAGAACGTGGGAAACGAGGGGAATAATTTTTCACTAGTTCCTCCCATTTATAATCTTGAGACTGTTGGAAATAATCTCCTACCGGTTCCTCCTATGAGGACGAGGAGAGAATACTTCCAGCCCACTCGCTCTTCTGCACCCACATGTATACTTTTAAGGGTGCAAGCACATAATTTCATAGTAAAACCTAAAATACTCCAATTTCTTCCACAATTCCATGGTGTGAAAAGGGAAAACCCCTACCTCCATATCAAGGAGTTTGATGAGGTGGTTAGCACATTCCCTGAGCAAAATGTAAGTGAAGCAGTAGCGAGAACGAAACTATTCCCATTCTCTTTGAAAGACAAAACAAAACTTGGCTATAGTCTCTTAAGCTTTGAACCATGGCTACTTGGGCTGATTTAAAAAAAAGGTGTCTCAAGAAATTTTTTCTAGTCCATAGAACAACTGATTTAAAGAAGAAAATTCAAATTTTTTTAAAAACAAATCTAATGAACAATTCTATGACTCTGGGAGAAGTTTAAGGATCTCTTAAATATCGTTCCACATCATGACTTTGAACCATGGTAGCTAATGAGATTCTTTTATGAAGGAATTACTCCAGCTCATTGCTAATTCATAGACATTATGTGTAATGGCAAGTTTTTAGGCATAAAACCCAAGGAAACTCTAGATTACTTTGAGAACTTAGCAGAGAATGCCCAATCTTGGGGTATTTTTTGATCCTGCTAAGTGCTTAAAGCAATCTATTTCGTCCCAGTCTATTAGGGTAGAAAGTATGCTTTAAGAGAACAATATGAGTTGCTAACCAAGATTGCTCATTTGTTAAGAAAAATGGAGAACTTAGAGGTAAGGAAGGTGAATGAGGTCGTAAGTGTGCCTCAAGTGGAATGTTGTTCTTTATGTGAGTCGCTAAGCATTCTTTCAAATAGTGTTCAACCTTACCAGCTTGTAAAGAGGTCCTCCATGAGCAGGTGAATGCCTTTAATCAGTCAAGACAACAAAATTCTCCCTACTCTAACACATATTACCAAGGTTGGTGTAGCCAATTGAATTTTAGTTGGAGGAATGACACCTCAACTCAACCTTCTACCTCTATGTCTTATGCCCCTCCAAATCAATCAGTTTTCTAGTCCCAGTTAGTCTTTAGGTCCCTATTCTATGCACCCACCACAACAAGGGTTTGTTTAGAACTCGTCGTCACAAGGGTTTTCTCCCCAGGGACAAACTAGTGTACCTCCATACCAGTCTCCTCACAAAAGAAATATTGAGGATGTTTTGTACTAGTTCATTCAAAGTCAAACCACCATCAACAACCAAATCAACCAAGCTTTGAATGAAATAAGATCTCAAATGACCAAGTTGACCAACACTATGGGTATGATGCAACAAGAGAAGAACAAATTCCATGCACAATCGCAAGAGAATCCCAAAGGTCAACATGTTATTGAGAGTTCTAACGTCATTCAAAATAATGAAGAGTAACTTAAGTCAATCACCACTCTCAAGAGTGGTAAAGAGGTTGACAAGACTAACTCGTCTAAAGTCTCTAAGCCCACAAAAAAAGACACTCAAGGAACCTCCAAGGATGGTGATCCACTTCAGCAGCCTGTGGTTGTTCAATCTAATGATGTAGTATGTCCCATTCCTACGCCCTACCCTCATCGTTTGAAAATGCCTGCTAAACAAGCTAACCATGTTGAGATTCTTGATTTATTCAAGTAGGTAAAAATTAACATTCCTCTCCTTGATGTCATTTGAAAGGTGCCATCATATGCAAAGTTTTTTAAAATACTTGTACACCGTTAAGAGGAAGTTAAATGTCTAGAAGAAGGCATTTCTAACAGGGCAGGTAAGTACTATCCTGCGAACCAACACTTGAACCAAGGATAAAGATCTTGGTTGTCCCACCATTGCTATTACTATTGGGGACTACCGGGTTGAACAAGCACTTCTAGACTTGGTTGTGAGTGTGAATCCCCTACCCTTCTCATTCTACAAATAGTTAGGCTTGGGGGAGTTGAAGCTCACTTCAATCACTCTCCAGTGTGTAGACCAAAGTGTGAAGATACTGAGAGGGGTAGTGAAAGATGTGTTGGTTCAAGTGGATGGGTTCTACTTTCCTGTCGATGTCATAGTACTGGACACTGCACATGTTGCTAATCTTGTTACATAGATTCCCATAATCTTAGTACGCTCATTCCTTACCACATCAAATATGCATTGTTAAATTGTAGGAGTGGTGTTATGAAAGCATTATTTTGGGAATATGACTGCTAAGTTTAATATTTTTCACGTAGCAAAGCAACCAGGTGGTGAGGGAGAGTTTTGTGAGGTAGATGTGGTGGACAAGTGCATAGAGGAAAAGTTTGAAAATTTTATTTGTTCTAACCCTTTGCAAACTTGTTTGATTAATTCTATATTTAATGAAGAAAACTCTGAGGGTGTCTTTTATACTAATTTGCTTAATAAATTGCAGGATTTAAGTGGAGTTGAGAGGAAAATCAATCAAAAATTGTTCTATGGTGGAGAGAAATCTTGAGGGAAGTTGGGTGTTGGGCAATTAGAGCCCGGATGATCCCTTGCAATCAAATTACACTTGTTGATTAGATTAGTTAGATAGTTCTTCCTTTTCTTTTTAGATAGTTTTGTTATTTGCTTACATGCTAATTGTTCTGTTATTTATGTTGCACTTAGTTTTTTTTAGGTGCCTTGTTTCAAGTGTTCCCTTTCCGTTATCTTTTTTATTTTTCTCATTGCATCATCATTATTGCATTGAGGACAATAAAGATTTTAAGTTAGGGGGTGAGGGTTACATCACTGCTTTGTTCCTAGTTTTGTTTATTTTAGTTGTTTTTGGTTGTTTAGTGAAAAATTGAAATTTTTTTTTGAAAAAATATGTCTATTTGGTTGATATTTGTTATTTCTTAAGAGCTGTACAATTTTAGATTTGCTATTGATACTCAAATTATTTGCATGTTTTTACTCTATAGATTTTTCTTTTATGCTTGCATATCATGGTTATGTGTGTATTTGGAACTCAAATTTTGTTTACTATGACCATGTGATTTCTATTGAGGTTTATGGGGGCGAAATTTATGTTTTGAAAAAGCTTGACATCTATAGTAGAGATGCATGTATAAACCTTGTGAATCTTGTGCTTATTATTCTTTTCTTGGAGGGTTATAATACATTTACTCAGATGATTTTCATTTTTAATCAATTGTTTTTCAATAATATCATTATTTTAGCTTTAGTTAGGAGCATATGAGTGATTAATTGGCCATATCTCAACAATAAGCAACACTTTTCCATACTTTTTGAAAGATGATTTTAGGTCATCTTTGGACTTTATTTGAGCCTTGATCCTATTCTTTCATTTCATTGTCTCTAGGATCCGTGATTGAGCCATGATTAATGCTCATTTCTTTATCTCAAATAATAGCCATGCCAAGCAATAAATATATGCCATACCTTGGTATCCCTAGATTTGTATCTACTTGATATATGTTTGGGATTATTGTGAATGTTCAATCAGAAATGAATGAAAAAGAGAAAGATATGGAATAAGTGGAAAAGAATTGAAAAAAATGTGATGAAATGTGAAAGAATATTGATAGATGAAAGCAAAAGGTTGTGTGAAGAAAGAATGAGGGGTATGAGTTCCTATGTTGTATCAAAAGAAGAATGCAAGTGTTGAATATAGAATTTGTCTATGAGATAAATTTCTTTGAATCCTTATTACCCTTCGTTTCTTAAACCTTCACCCAATGCCCCATTACAACCAGATAAAACCCTATTTGATTTTAGGAGGTGTTGAGTGTGTATGTTTTAATGCCTAAGAGATATACCAATTGCATTGCTCCGATGTCTTTTAACATTCCTTCATGGGATTATGCCAAGGTCGGTTCATTTGACTTATGCTCTTTGTTCCTGAGACATATGTGAGTACAATTTGTTTTTAGTACATAAATTCAATCCTCACATATACGTATGAGTGGGACAGTAATTATGGTCAGAGAATTCTTTTCTAAGTGTGAAAACCTTGGTGAGATTAAAAAAAAAATGGCATTGAAACCAGCCTTGGATAGCTAATATGAATATGAAGTTTGTTTGATAAATTTCTTGAGTTAAATGATCATCTCACACACACACGACTTTTGAATGCTAACATGATTATGAAATTTTTTACGTAGCCTTTAAGTCTGTAGTAGAATAGTGTGTGAATTAATATTGTGTAGATGTGGTGTGTCTTTAGTTTCATTGGGATTAGGAAATAATAACTTAATTCTGGATAGATGAATTGAAGTTTGTAGGTATCTTCTCTAAAAATCTTTATGAGACAACACTCATCCACTAAGGATAACCTAGGGGTTTAAAGACTAGATGCATAGGCTAAATGCATTCATGTTGTCTACGAAAGTGATTTTATATTTCTAATTTTATATTTAATTTTTACATATATTACATTGATCATTATGCTTTAAATTCCTTTGCATTGTATTCGTTCTCTTGTATAATAAATTGATGGCAGGTGATTAAAGACTCCATTGGTACATTTTGAGTCTCGGGATTTAGTTATTTTTGTTTTAATTTTGGACAAAAAGAGAAAAAAAAATTAGAAAAACTTTTGGAATTTTGCACTAAGCTACTGATAGGTCGAATCTTGCTTCTTATTGGTACAACTTTGTAATATCTTTTTTTTTTTTTTTAAATATTTGAAAATTTGTCAATGAGTCCCTAATTAATTTTTTTTTGGGGGGAGAGGCAGGGGAAAGGGGCTTGAAACCTCAACCTCAAAAAGATAAAACCTTCAGTAAGGAGTGCCATTAGACTAAAGACTCATTGATACAATATTTGAAACAATAAAATGAGGGTTTTACTTGTTGCAGCATTTCATTTCTTCAAATCCCATAGACCTATCTTTCTAAAAACTCTCTATAGGTGCCGAAAACCCTAGACAAACCTCCCTTAATCCTTAAATCCTTCTAATCCCTCTTTGATCTTAGATTTTGATTTGGATTTTGAAAAATGGCATCAAGGAAGGTTTTGCCTCAAAGTTCCCCTAATGAAATTTCTTGGGCCACTTTGCTCTTTAGTTGGCTCCTCTTTGCGTCTATGACTTCCATGATGGTGGCAAGTATGACGACAACAATGGGTACTCAGGCCCAAGCCAAAGCCACGAGTTCGCCTAGCAAAAGGGTTTCGACTAGGGAAAAAGGGAAGAGAAATGTGACGCCCCTAAAACCAGGATTCCTGTTGACCACTGTCAACCTGCGAAAATATCCGTGAGTGCCGCATAATACGACATCATGTAATAGTATCCCTTTACCTGGGATTTTAACTCACACGTGTAACTCGTGTGTGTTTTATCATTTAATTTAACCTTGGTTCACAGTACCATAAATCATGCCACTTTATTGTCCAAACACATCATTGGAACCAAGGAACCAAAGTCCAAAGGCATAACACTTCAGTTTTAAAATTTGGAAAAGCGTATCGGTACTGTGTACCAGTACGGTTTGCCCTCTGGACAGATAGTACCGGTACGCCGTACCGGTACGCTCTATCTATTGGACTATACGGTACCAATACGCTCTCCCCAGTTTTGTCAGTTTCACCTATTTTACATGTCCAATCCATTCCAAACCACCCCAACATCATTTCAAACATATATAATGATGTTTATCGCATAAAACTTGACATCTATGAGTTCTATTACAACCCATTTACACGATTACATATCAAAATTGAAATTGAATCTAAGTTTTACAAAAACTTGTCTCCAACAGCCACAAACTGGCTTTTCTTCACCCTCTAGGCCCCGAGTGCGAGTCCTCTATCGGTGCTAACCTTGCACCTGAAATGTTTCCCGTATAGGGTGAGCTAACGCCAAGTAGAATATTTTCTACAGAGGCTACTCTCCACCTAAGTGCATATGCAATGGTCTCATGCAACAATCATAAACATAATTCCATTTCATTCAAGAACATGATATTCAAGATGAAATTCCCCCATGCCATGTCATGATATGAGATGAGACTCACTCATGCATTTATTTTGCCCAAGCCTACTCCGGCTTCTACAATACTATGCAATGCATGTGTGTAAAACATTTATCGTTGATAAAATACATCCAAAGATCATTTTTAAACAACTCATGTGTCTATAAAAACCAATTCACTTCTGGATGTTTCCTATCAAATGAATCATTTATATAACCAAAACCATGTGTCTTTATTTGGGTAGTGGACTTTTGGTGTTGCACCGCCGACTCCACACACCGATACACTTTTGTGAACTTGCACCGTAGGAAGTGTATAAACCAGTGGCTAGGCCTTGCACCCGAGGGGGGATCTATCCCTTCTTGCTATACCCGACATAAGTTTTCCATGTATGCAACTGTACGACTCAGTAGGATATTCAACCCCACTTTCCCGATCCCACTCATCAAAACACCAAGTGTGGTGATTGATCCAACCATGCACACACATACACCCACACTCATGCCTAAGCCCCTTAAATGTGATGTTTTCATTACACATGCAATGTAATGAACCATTGCAATCACCAATGTCATGCTCAATGTAGTGAATGCCAATGAGCCAAAAGAAACCATATGTCTACATGTTCCATGGTAATTGATATCATAAGCATATCAATGCCATAAATCAGAACAATGTCAATATCTCAATGAGCACATATTAACATTTCTTTTCAACACATTTTCTAAGCATGTTATACATCACTATGTCATAACAACTGGATTCACACATAGGCATTTTGGCAAACACCTTCAAGGCAATAATTCATGTTATTACACAAGAGTTTTCACCTTATTCACAAAGTATAGTCTATAACATATAGTATGCCCAAAATATCAAATTCCAAGGAAATCACACACAAATAATTCCCTATGCCAACATAATTAGGAATTGATCTAGGCCAAATTCCATACCCATTTCCTCATTTTCATAACCATGGTCAATGACCTAGGTTATTCCATACCCTTACCCTAATCCAAATACACCCTAGGTAAGAAAGTGAACCAAAGTAGGAGAAACCCTACTTCTTGGAGCGTGAGATGAAGATAGAAAGCTTTTAGGCACCTCCTTAGCCCCAAAACCTTTGATTTCCCAAATCTCCCCTTTTGAATCTTCGTTGAAATCCCTCGTTCTTGGTACATACGCGTAGCCCTTGTAGCGTAGACCAACTTTAATTCTTGGATCAAGTAATTCTGACCAACGGAGCTTCTTGGATCGAAGGAGAAAGCTTGAAATTTCTATTTTCTCTCTTCTCCAACATATGGTGTGCTGAACAAGGGTGAGAATATCTGATTTTTTAGATATTTAACCCTATTTATACATTTTAATTGCGCGGTCCACATTGTCCTGCTCGTTTATCACTTTCGGGTCCGTTTTTTAACCCGAAATGACTTAATTAAATTCTAGTTTTAGTTCAAATTAATTTTATTTGAATTTTTATTAAATTATAAATAAATTTTATAATTTATATTTTTGGGGACGTTTAAGTCCATTCGTCACTCAATTATATCAAAAAACGTGTAAAATTTGACTATCTCAGAATTCGACAAAATTTGACGTGGTAACTCAATTTCATGATACGAATCTAATGGCGAAGTCCATTGCTCTATCTGAGCTATATAGAAATATGCATTTTAATTTCGCATAATAGTGGCAATTTACTATTTTGCCCTTTGTTGGAAAAAGTTCAAATTTTCCCGGGTTTCACAAGAAAGGTAACAGTCTTAGGGAGTGAGGAAGAGGATGAGCCTCCTATGCCCAAGAAACAATAGAAATCTGGGTATAAGGAGACGATTGAGAAAAGGGGAGTGATGTGTGAAAGGATGATCGATGTATAGAGCTTGGGAAAAAATTTGGCGGTTTGAGCTATTGTTGATTGTGGGTTTGAGTTTTTATTTAAGCTAATTGAGGGGTATATTTTGTCACTTTCCCAAGATTTCTACATGGGTTGATGTTGAATTGATAGTGTTATAAACAAAGGTCAGGGGAAAAGTGATAGATGTCAGTTTCGCTTTGATAGCTAAATACTTGAGCTATGGGAGGCTTGAGCTCTCTATGATTGACTACCCCCATGTAAATTTTGCAACCAAAGACCCTTTTGAGTATGTCAAGGAGCTTTACGAGAGGCCTGAGGATTTTAAAGGCATTTTTATTCTTGTCCATCTGAAGGTCGAGTACTATTTACTTAACAAAATCCTTCACTACAACGTCTATACCAAGGGCTTAGAGAAGAAGCCAGGGATTTTGAAGATTCTACTTTTGCATGAGTTTATGGAAAGGTGGAGGATTGACATTGCTCTGATGATTTTGGGGTGTGTTGAGAGACTACTGCACGACTAGGAGACTGAAGGGGAACATGCACTTTGGTAGTACAATCACCAATCTTTGTCTGGGGGCTGGGGTGAAGAGGTTGGCCTTTGATACCATACGACCTCCTGAACTAGCGCTATTAGTAGTGTAGGGGAGAGCAAGAAATCCACGATGTTGAAGTCATGTGGGTCTAATAGTAAGAGTAAACCCACTCTTCTTATTGTTATTGATGCTATTGAGACAACCCCTACCTCTCGAGCCATAGTGAATCAGAGAGTTAGTAAGCTAAAAGAGAGTTTAGGTGTTATTGAGAGTGAGGTGAGGGTGGCTAGGAGTGCTCAAAAGAGGGTGGAGTCGAATGTAGACTTGTGTGTAAGGATTTTGAAAAGGCACTTTTAGGGTGTTTTCCTAGGAGAGGCAATTCCAAGGGGGATTGTAGCACCTGCATTTGCTTCTGCTTTTACTCCTACTCCTGTTACTGGGCCAAGGTCTAATCCTATACCTCTCAGCATGGCCATGGAGAGTAGTAAGGAGGATGACACCTTATAGGAGGATGATGATGATGAGAGTGATAAGGAGGAAGGGGATGCTTCGGATTGATTTGCAGACCTACCTGTCTACTTTTTATGTTTTCTTTTGATTTTTCTTGTTTAGTTAGTGTATAGGTTTTAGAAGAACCTTAGGATGTTTTCTTTTGGGATAGTAATAGCCTAGTAGACAAACCTCAGGTAGTGGGCTACATTTTGTCTTTTTGTGCCCAAAAGCACAACATGGATATATACATAAAGTCTGTTTGATTCAATTGGTGTGCCATTTATCATTTAAGTATATGCATTTCAAATTGATGATATTTGTTGTGGTGGAATATGTTCTGGAATTTATAGTGTAATGTTAGGAATTTTTATGCTTATTTATCATCAGTTTGCTAAGGGACTAGCAAAGTCTAAGTTGGGGGGTATGACGAGGGCACAATATTGCATATTATAGGCCTCATAGCATTCATCTTAGTTATATTAGTTACTTAATTCCTTTATTTTAGTTTAGTTTTTTATTTTATGGAGAATTTTTTTTTGTAGGTAAACTAATGTAAAAACAAGATTTTGCACATGTTTCAATGTATGGAGGATGATTTAGGAGATCTAGGAGTCAAGCCAAGAGCAATATAAGCATAATTGAAGAAAAATAATGTTTTACTAGTTCAACTGGAGGCAGTAGTTGGTTCTACCAGTAGAAGTTCACTCCTACTAGTAGAAGTAAAACAGAGACATGTTCTACTGATAGGTAAGTATTATTCTACCAGTAGGTTAGAAACAGAAAAGTATTCTACTAGTAGAAGAGAAGATCAACTAGTTCGTGCAAAACAATGAACAATTCTATCAGTAGGTTATTTTGTGCTTTCTACTAGTTGGTTACTCTAATTCTACTACGAAGACTCTTAAGGAAAGTAAATTTGCTTAGTTATTTTAAAGGCTGTGATTAACGGATAAAAGAGAGGATTTTCAGCAGAGAATCTCCCATAAATACCCAAGCCTAGCCAAGAGAGGGGGATCGGTTCTTTCATTGTACAATTCACCGCAACACTGTTCTTCTCTCTTAGGGTTTGGAATTAGTTTTTCTTCTTTTAAGACTTCTTCTCCATTGTTTCAATTACGAGCTTTGTTCAAGTTCAAGTTCTTTAATTCTTGCAACTCTATTACTTTTAATTCTTTCTTTGTAAACAATTTACATTATTGCAATTCAATTCAAGGTATTTACTTTTACTTGCAATTTTAAATCAAGTTTATTTGCTTTCAATTTCAATCATGTCTTCTTTAATTGCTTTCGTTTCAATTCAATAATGACTGAGTAGTCATTTTCCAGTTTGATCGGATGAGGGAGTCACATCCGTGAACGAGAATTTTGACCAAATTAGGGTTTTTTCAATGATTGAATTATTTGGGTTATTTGAATGATTAAAGTTGAAAACACTTTTGATATGTATATCTTCTTACTTACCCATAGACAACTAACTCTAACAAGGGTAATTCTTGGAATTACTAAAATAGAAGTGAATGTAATTCTTTCAAAATTAAATCTGATAACGTATATCAACGTGGTTGAGCTTAAGGTGAAAGTAATGTGAGATGAGCGTGGATCAGAGCTACGATGCTCGTGTATGATGCTACCATGAAATATTCCGGGGATTAAAGGGGTGCACAGAGTGAAAATATAGTGGTTTACCGGCTAGGGAGCTCGGCTAGTCCACTCTTTAATAGAGGTTCTTGCTCCTTTTGTTTTACTCACGATGATTACAAAGTTGCTATGACTTCCTATTGCCAATAGGGTTCCCTCCCCTATTAGGAGGTGTTACATTGCATTTATAGGGTCATTCCCTGCTAAGTGGGATCCTGGCCCAGATTCTTGCTCTTACTTTGCGGGTTCTCCCTAATTTTTAGGAGAAGATCTTGGTTGGGTGAGATTAGATGCCTTGATTATAACTTCCTAACGCTTTAGGAACCTCTCGTGATTATCCAGCTGTTGCTTTGGTTGTCATTGCCATTGCTTATCTTGAGGGTACCTCCAGCTCTACTTTTCCGAGTTCTGCTTGCCTAGTCTGACCTCCTGAGCTGACACTTGAGATTTATTTTGAGGTATCATCAAAATCCATTAACTTGAATACACATTTGTTATTTACATGTGGGTGTTAATCGAATATTTTCGTTTGAGTGTGTTTGAGTACAATCTCGAGTGAGTTATTGAAATTGAGTCAAAATACCTGTTCATGGTGGGATGAACTCCACCGATTAACCGGTCTTTCCTTTAATTGTTCTTTCTTAGTTTATAATTTCTACGACCAAACTCTCAAAAATTGATGGTTATTATTTTCTTTTGCCTATCACCTCTTGAACCAACCGTTTTCCCTAAGGAGAAGATGAGTTACAAACGTGGTGATAACTTTCGTGTGCTTAGAAATCCTTTGATAATTTAACCCACTTCCAAGAGAGCAAGCATAGAAAGTTGTTGTTGGAGTAACATGGAGGTTTTTAGGCACTCTTCTTTAGAGTAGTTCATATTAAAAATAAACACTGCATCTTAACTGATGGTGTTGAATGGTAGTTGAAGACGAGCATTGCCTATTTTGTCAAATCTTAGAGGTAGTTGAATAGATAAATGGGTTGGAAAGAAAAGATTATCGCATGGATAATTACAATTAGAATGTTGCAGGATCCCCCATCGCCATTGTGGCTTTTGCTAAGTTTTCCTGAATTGCTAAGATGATTTAGGAAGCCAGAGAATGTGGTAAATATTGGGAAAAAAAACCAGCGAAAATAGATAGATGAACTAGGGACCGTTATTGGTAAAGTATTGACAAATATATGTTTCTCGGTCTTGCTTTGGAAAGAATGGTACATGGTGTTAAAACCAGTGAAAACAGATAGGTGAACTAGGGACCATTCTTGGTAAAGAATTTAAATAAAGTACTGTTGAATGTTGAGGTTAATATCTTCTGAATAATGCGTTCTGTAGATTCTTATGTATGAATGTTGAAGTGTCATAAAGTCATAGTCTACGAACTATCAAGGAGGAAAAGACACGAATGCTTGACGTATTGAAATACACAAATATTTTACTTCTATTGTGTATAATTGCTTAAGACTGTTACTGTGCACTGTAAATGAAGTAACTGGATCGAGTGTAGAGAATTGAAGAATTGGTCCTCGTTTTTGAAAGCAGGATTGCTATTTTGACACCTTGTAGAGTTCTGCTGCTACTCTTACATGTAAACTATAAGGATATAATAGTATGAACTGAAAGTTTTGGAAATGTACGAGCATATTAGTGCACAAGGCGTATACAGAAATGACGAATGCAATCTTACATGTAAACTATAAAGGTTAGTTTTTATCACAAATTTTCGTTCACATTTGAAAGCAGCTGGTCACTTATCTCCATGTGACACTAAACATTAGGCTTTGTCTACTAGAATTGCACCCGCTGGGAGAAAACATTTTTTGAATATACTGATGATTTGTATTCGCGTTTCAATTTACTGTCTTGAATGAAAATTGGAAATCATCTTTTACTATTCTTGTTACTGAACAAAGTGTGAGTTTTTTATTGTGTTTTTTTTTAATTTTATTTTTTTAATTATCTAAGGTTTTTTATAGTTGCATTTCATGTGTGGTTACTGGAAAATGAAATAGAAGAAAAGAAAAAAAATGAAGGTTAGCTTGAGCTGGAAAGAGTTAGAAGCACTTTTATTGATTTTAGTCGAACTACTTTGATTACTGCAGTTCAATTTTGCAATGTGGGGATTAAATTTATCATTTTTAAAAAAATTTTAATAGTAAGACTGGGTTTTTAGGCATCTAGCAAAGGCTTTCATTGGTTTTCTTGCCATCCGGAGGTTTAAACTTTCTTATTCTCTGATTCCCCTACAAAAAGTTAGAAGCATCATCTTATTGAGCTCAGTTTAGTTAAATGGAATTCAAAATTTCTTGTCCCGGGATATGGAGATCTCCACTACAAATTCCCGCTCGTAATGTGTGATCCCAAATGAGGCAGAGTGCTCAGCAATGGATCAACCCCTATTAGTAAAAGCAAGATATGTAGAAACCCTTCATTGGTCCTATTGGCAATTGTTAGGAGGTCTAGGATCGATGTTCCAGACTTCAAATTTTCTTGTTTGTAACTTTATTCGCATTACTAGGGGTAATTAGAAGATCAAGGGGAGAATATTTAAATAACATTAGCGAGAGAACAAGACCATTAACAAGGTGACAATCAGTTAGCAACACAAGATTTGTAACGGTGCTATAACACAAAAAGTTCTGCAGTGATGCACTAGGTATTGCTTTTTTCATTCATTTCATGATTGCTCTTTTGGGTTTGATTTGCCATTTGATGTGCTTTATAATAATGATACTAAGTTTTCCATTGTATCTCGAGCCAAAACACTTGAAAGAAGTAGTGACCAGTGTCTGTTGTGGAGGATTTTGAGTATTGAACAGGTTAGGTAATTTGATAGTTGATTTGTTTCTTGCAGCATATATAATAACTAGTTAATAACCAGTTATTTTTTATGTCTGAAGGCACAGAGTAATAAAAAATAAAAAATAATAAACATATTTGTACTCATATCTAAAATTAAATTACAAACATAAAGGAGAGATAAATGAATTTAAACATCGGTTGTAGTGGGAGTGAGAGGTGATGGGCGGCAGTGATGGTGGTAGGATACGGTGATGGTTGTGGTGGGTGACAATGATCGTGGTGGTGGCGGCGGTGATGACGATGGTGGTAGTGGTGGTGGCGATGATGGCACGACAGTGGTGGTGGCGGCGACGGCTATGGCAGTGGTGGTGTTGGCGGAGGCGGTGACGGTAACAGTGGTGGCGGCGACGGTAATAGTGGTTGCGGTGGCAGTGGTGGTGGCGATGGTGGTGGCAGCGAAAGGGGTGGCGACGAAGGTGGCGGTGGTGGTGGCGATGGCGACGATGGTGGTGGGGGCGACGGTGGCGGTGGGGTGGTGGCAGTGGCAGTGGCAGCGATGATGGCGGTGGTGGTGGGACAGTTTTAAACACTCTTTTTTTCTAAAATACTTATAAGAAATAATTCTCAGAAGTTCTTTTAAAAAATTACTCCAAACACACTTTTAGGACGCTATTTTTTCTATTAAATTTAGGGTGTTAATATTAGTTGTTATATTAATTTTAAAGTAAAATTTAAAATAATTTGAATCGCGAAAAACAAAAGTTATTTTGTTTATTTTTTAAATTTGAATTGTAAGTTACTTTATTATATAGATGGATTAAAAGCTTCTCCTTGGTCTTCTGGGAGTCAGTTATTACAATATACTTGCGATTGAATCACTTGGATCTTGAAACGTATTCTGACCACCTCTTTTGGTAGTCTATGAATTAGTGTCTCTTGGAACTGAATTTTGATTCTTAGATTAGATTTTTGACGCTCACTAAGGGGGCATATGGGGGGTTGTCTCTTAGTGTTGAATTAGGTCTTTAAAAGTCGAAGGCATTTTCTTATTGTGCAAAAAATTACAATTAAAAGTTAATTGGTGGACTCAAATAATGAGCAGTGAAAAGCTCAAATTGAAGTGGTTACAAGGAGACAATGAAAGCATTGTGAAGTTTATAGATGAAGATCTTTACAAAGTTCTGAATTTACCGAAGTACTTTAAACATTGAAAAGTTATAGAGAGAGTTTTGCCTTTGTTGTTTGGGAATTTGTTATTATTTTTGAGACAAGACATGAATTTAAATATCATTGCAATCATTTTTAAGTTTTAACAAAGATTTCTAATATTCAGTACATTGGAGTCGGACATGAATTGATGCAGAATGCAGATACCTAACCTGCAAGATTTCACCTTAAATTTGCTTATTCTGTCCAACCACAAGTTGAAATTAGGATTAGAATATTCCTGTGAGAAACTACTTTCTGATTAATGGAGAAGGGAACAATAGAACACAAGTTAAGGAACGACATTCTTTACTTTTCTGCTATGGACTTTCATCATCTTCTTAGAAAGGTTGTATACTTGCGAATTTTTTTGAACTTCATTTCATAACAAGCTCTTGGTCTTTTGAAAATTGCTAAGAAAAGAAATAAGATGGAAAAATAATTATTTGTCCGACATATAGTTTGAATTGACAAATAAAATTAAAAAGAAAAACCAAATTTGATACACGTATACAAAAATTAGTTAACATTAATAACTGTTCGCTTTCCAAATCTGCAATCCAAGTGTGGTGTAATAATAATATAAGTAAAAATTAGAACCAAGTACACTTTTTCAATTTTTTTTGAAAATAAGAACAAGCTTAAATCTTTTAAGTAATTAAGGATAAATACTTTAAACAATTAAGTCATGAAGTCCGAACTGATTATAATTTTTTTTTAATAACACAACTACCTTTTAAATCAGATTAGGTATGGCTGTTTCGCAAAAAGGTATGGCTTGGTTTCCTCTGAAGTTTTGCTGCTCCTCCATCACCACCGCTCCTCGCTTCGTCTCATCGGATTGCAATTTGCTGCACAAACTCGGTAGGCAGAGCCAAGATCTGAGGCTCTCACTTCAATCTTTTCAAGATCCAATCCTTCTCCACCATCATAACCAACAAACCTAGCACCAACATTCCACAAATCAGAATGAAGTCAACAATGGAATTACCTGAGGACTTTGACGGTAGTGGAGGCAGCGACGAAGCAGTAGTTGAAGAGCTTTGATATTAGAGGAAGCAGACAGTCTTTTTTAGTCCATCCCAAGAAACTCCATTTGAATCATGTTGATCCACAGGTACTGGGCTCTCTCTCTCTCTCTCTCTCTCTCTGTATCTTTAGGTACGTCTATAAATATAGCCCACTTATATCACTTGTAATGGTTGATGACGCCAATTGTATTTCTGAATGGAAAGTGGTAGCAGGTGCCCTTATCATCTTGAGCTTTCAGATTTGTTTCCTTTCATGCATTGCGTTGTTCGAGAAGAGTGGAAAAGGTTGGAGATGATTACTTGGAAGAGTGGTGGAATATGGTGGTTGTTCGAGAAGGCTATGAAGAGGTTTAAGATGACAAGAAATCTATGAAAAAAGGGACCTTAATACTGTAATGAGAGTTGGAATTTTTCTTTCTTTTCTTTTTGAAATTCTCTATTTTAGTTTATTTTCTGTTCTGCTGATATTCTTCACTTTTAAGTTATGCCCAAATTGATGTAATGCAGTTTGATTTGTTGAGCGTAAATGGAAGTCCTATGACTTGGGTAAGAGCCAAAAGGATGAAGGAAGCATTGAGCGGGCTAATTCAAAACATATGAGCTGATTGTGCAAGTTCAAGCATAGAGCATGATCCACTTGGGCAACGAAAATCTATCAATATGATTCAAATTCTAGAAGATTTCGGCAAAGGCTAAGCTTAAAATTGACATGTTTAAAATTGGTCTGATTGTAAGACTTTCCTTATCTATTTAGGAGTGCGAGTTATTCTTTGTAGGAAAGAAAGACTTTCCTAGTTTAATTAGGCATGTGATCAGTATATTAAAGGGCTGATTGTGTTTTTTCTTTTAGGAAAGTAAAAGTTTAGGAAAGTAAGAGCTATTTCTTTACAAGAAAGTAAGAGATATTTCTTCACCAGCAAGTAAAATATATTTCTTAAATAGGATAAGCTATTTAGGAAGTTTTCTTTGTAATAGCCACCTTAAAAATAGGCGTTCAAAACATTGTAAAAGACAGAATATTTTTATAAGTATTGTGAGGTTTCTACCTTATTGTTCTTTCAAGAACTATTTCAAGAATTTATCAAGAATTAATCTTTCTTCTGACGTTCATCGACTTATCACTCAATCTTGAGTGTGGAGTCTTTCTCTAGAACTTTTAACCTTGGGTTCTTGTTTCTTGCAAACATTGGGTCTAGGGTTCTTGGTTCTTATAATCTGATTTGTGAACTTTCTTGGGGAATCTTTAATCAATTTGCCGTGGGTTCTTGAATTCGTTTATGGGTTCGCATCACAAATGATGCTCGATGAAATGCATTAATGAAAATTCAATCATTTTCACATAAAATTTGGATGATGACAATGAACATGAACAATGATAATTTATTGTTATGGTCACTATTATTATCTAGTTCTGTGAAATTTGGACAGTGACACTATCACTGTGTCCTTGTTATTGTCATTGTGTGACTGTGTTATTGTTACTGTGTTAGTGATTGATTGACTGTCTAATTGGGATATAATTTGAAGAGATAAAAAATGCTTGTCTAACTGGGATATAATTTGAAGAGATAAAAAATGCTTCTTGTTAATTTGTTACGTCTTTTTTACTAGAATTAACTTGTTATATTTTTTAATCAGAATTAACTTGTTATGTTGAGAGTGCATGTTTCTGCATATATGTTTCCCATCTTTCTATTTAGTTTTTCTGTAACTGTAAACAATAACTGTGTCTCAATGTCATTGTCAATGTGACTATGTCACTGTCATCCATTTCGTAATATTGCTAATCATGTCATTAAGGGTAAAATAATAATTGTGATTGCAAATGTTCTTGATGCCCAAAAAGAATAGCATCTGATAGTGAAAATAAAAATTCACTATCGTTATAATTGTTACTATTTCAATATCACTGTCTTATGTTACTGTTACTATATCGTTGTCACTATTCATGCATTGCTGTCACTGTTCTTGTCTCGTTGTTATTGTTATTGTCTCACTGTTGCTGTCCATTTAGTCTTTATACATTTAATTGTCCTTTCCGCTCCCAAAAAAACAAATGCACCTGGACTTTAACCCAAAAGTCCACAATTGTGGATTGGTCTCCAAACAAATGGCATATGTTTATTGATTGCCCCTAATTTGACGGTGGTTAGAGCAATTCCAATCCAGCTCTCTAAAATGGCTATCAAAAATATATTTAAATATTATTTTCTCTACTTTAGTTAACCACATTTACAAATTTATTCAAATCACACTCTCTATTTTAGCTAACCAGTTCAACTAACTTTTACTAATATAATTCAAAAATGTCTCATAGCTTAACAAGTCATCGTCATACTAATGACATGGCACAATGCCATGTGATGACATGTCATCAAAATTTTGAATTTTGCAACGATGATATTGATAACAGTCACATTTTCAAAAATCATATTTCCAAGATTCATATTTTTCAAACCATCATAACTAAAGTGTATCATTAACAAATATATATCATCGTCCCTATAATTGATCAATGTATCACAAAAATCAATGGAGGTTTCAACACACTATATAGTTAATAAAAATATCAAAAAAAGCCAAAAATGATTGTAGCATATTATTAAATGGAAACCTGGATCAATATTATCAATCAACCCATCAGGCAATGAAAGAAAGGAAATACCTCAAAACCCTCATATCATTGATTTGACAGCTTGAGGTGAATGAAGGAAAATACCTCAAAAAAACTGGGAACAATCAAACGAAATGGGAATAAAAAACCCTAATTGATGGAGCAGTGAAGGAAGAATTGGCATCACCTTGGATGAATTGGACGCCATACTTGGGTGAAGCCGAGCCAAAATCTATCAGCTCAGGTTTCTTCGACTCAAGCACAAAGATATATATATATATATAGAGAGAGAGAGAGAGAGAGAGAGAGAGAGAGAGAGAGAGAAGCCCCATACCTGAAGATGATTCCTTTGATGAAGACAATGAAGCCACAGCTAAAGAAGACGAAGGCCACTTTTGGCGTAAAAAAGCAAATACCTAGCCAAAATCTGCTTACTATTTCTAGCGAGTGAAAAATGGTTTTGCTAAACTAGCTAGTGAGATAGAGAGTGGGTTGGAGATAAATTTTAGAGATTGGATCACCAAAATAGCTAAGATTGGGGTTTTACCTAGTGTGTTGGAGTTGCTCTTAGTGTACTACATCCTCTTGGAAGTAATATTTGGACTACGCAAGCAGGATAACAAGGTTGATAAATTAAATTGTAAAAGTGAAGTGACACTATGATCTGATCATTGTTATGTTTTTCAATCACTATTCTATATCTTAAAGAAATCCAAGTAATATAGGAATTGACTTATCATCTTAGATAAGAGTAATGTTATATTGACCAAAAAAATGACCAAAATAAATTTAAATTTCAAATGTGTAAAATTGAAACCAACAACACCATCATGGTAACGATACATCATTTGATCCTTTTTTTAGTCAATCTAACATTATTTTAAATGAATGGTTCTTAGTTTTAGTTGAAAAATATAGTCGCATTCCGGTCCATAACCCATGAGATGCATATTTCTAAAACATATGGTGTATATATAAGCTAGATAATCATAGATATGATTTGTGTCCTCATATGAAATCAACATAAAATTAGTAAGTTTGAATTTTGCTTTAATATACTTGGATGGTAAACATTGAACCAATTAAGTAAATTATTTTTCTAGAAGAAGGAACCCGATGTGGATCTTCCCTCAAGATTATACACATGGAGCAATAGAAATTTACTTCGAGGGGAGGGGGGTGAATAAGTTTTTTAATTTTAGCTCAATTAATTACTATTACAAACCTAAATCACTACAATTGCTTCTTCTCACAATTATTTAGTAATGAATGTAAGAACTCCTTTAGTCATCACAACCAATATTGCTCATGACGATTGATTTAATTAATCTTTAATTAATTCACTCAAAATTAATCTCATGGTGATCCCAAATTCCAAACCCTATTGCACAACTATGTATAGATGAATATTCAAACAATCATTCTAACAAACACATAGTACGCATGTGTGCTCACAATTACAAGTATAAATAATAAATAATGCATAACACGAGTGATTTGTTGATGTGGAAAACCGTTATCGAAAAAAATTGTGGGGAAACTTCTCGATTTACTAAAACCTAATCTACCACTCTCTAGGTCAATATATAAGTACTCGAGACTTATACCTCAAGCAATACCATGGTTATAGGCTTTTTTTCATTGTTGTCTCTCTACCAAAGGCCTTCCTTCAACGTCTAGTATAGCTTTACCTGGAGCTTTCCACCGTACAGTTTGTTTAGGCCTCGAGCAATCATGGGCACGCCAACGATCCCTAGAATGTACATGTCAATGGATTTTATGAAACCAACAAGATATTCAACTCTAATTTATGAGGTTGGGTAGAATCTATAGTGGTAGTCTTATGGGTCTTAGGGATATAGGTTGTGGTGGAAGCTTTCAAGGTTGAAAGATGATTTTCTCTCTTGGAAATCTCACAAGAGCCTTAACCTAGGTGTGGGAAAGATTTTTCCTAGTTATAGGTCTGAAATAACGATAGTCTTGGTAAATCAAAAAACTCAAATCCGCAAACAATTGCTCGATTGGTGGAAGGGTGTTCATAGGGCAGTTGGCCTAAAATAAAAATCACGATTCAAATCAATCAAGGACTACTGAACCTAACCCAGAATGAGATTTAATTGATTCAAAATAAAATCGGATCAGAAAAAAGTCAGGATGTGTGGCACATTTTAAGCCAAGCAATTGGGGAGTATAAAAAGGGGAGAATATCATATTTTCTCCCCATTTTCTTCAACAATTTTAGAAATAGAGAGAAAGAAAGAAAAAAAAAGAAAACCAAGTTCTCCCACATTCTCTCCACGATCCACCAAGATCCAACTGTGAGATTGCTTCTGGCTAAGAACTAAAGTTGTTCTACGCGATGAGAGCTACGCCTCCATACCAAAGATCGCATGTTTTCTCTGAAATCTCAATGATGGGATTTTAGGGCTAAAGCTTTGAAGCTTGGTTTTTCGGTATTTGGGGCTCCTACAACTCTAATATACACTAGGGTTGAAATATGAAATGGGTAGGGTGTTAGAGATGTATTCTCATGTATAAAACATACCTAGTGTAGTTAGAATGTGGAAAATGAATATGAGAATATGTTAAAACCAATTCTTATATGATTTAGTTTGATGAAAGTGCTTGGTGTGGATTTCATGAGCAATGTGTTATTTGGGCATGCTAAGTGTTTATATTTGTGCCTTATAGATGTTTGATAAAAATGCCTATGGATGATTAAGTATGTTTTCAAAATGCTATAACATGCTTAGTGATATTATGAAATGTTATTATATGCTTTATGATATAATTGACATTTGTGAAATTTCAGAATGTTGTGGAAATTGGATACGTAAATTATATGCGCATGATATGAGAACATGATATTGTGAATTGTAATTGTACATTACATTTGGATTTGCACGGGTAGCATCAGATTCATGGGAATTCGACATAAGTGTGGGTGCGTGTGCATGTTTTTAATCAAACACCATCTTTGGTGGGTTGATACGTGAGCTTGGGATGATTGGACCTAGGTGCGACTGAGTCGCATGGGTTGTATGGAAAATATATGTTAGGTGTAGCAAGAAGAGATAGATTCTCCATCAGGTACAAGGCCCAGTTACTTGGTTCAATCACTTGAGCGGCGGTGAAATTCTAGAAAAGTGTGCCAGTGTACTCGAAACGGGAGGTGTAATTCCCTCAAATGCCATATCAGTTTGGTAGACCGTTGGTTTGATATCCATAATTACCCACCTAATAAGGCATAAGATTTTATAAAATGGTTATTGGATATCTAACATCAATGATGGGGGTTTGGAATGCCCGAATGCATACACATGACATGTCAAGTGTTATTGGAGCCTATAGAGAGCTCAATTTTGAATTTCATACATAAGTTCCATCTCATGCATGGCATGGATGAGTAGCATTCATTTATGAAATATATGTATTTAGATGAATGCTTGATGTGATTACTTGCATATAACATTTTATAGACATTTGGGTTAGGGAGTAGCCTCATTAGAAAATACCCTATTGAACGTGGCTCACCTTTTATGGGAACCTATTTCAGGTGTTGAACAAGAGCCGGTGGATAGCCCTTATTTGGGCCCTTGTTGACGACGGAGCCATAATGTGGCTTTTGAATTATATTTTGTAAATCAATCATGTAAAGTTTTTTTGAACTTGTATATTGATAATAGAGCATGTAATAGGACTCCATTAGAGAATGTTTTCATGTAAATGAATAAATGTGTTGAGTATGGTATGATTTTAGATGAGATGAATTGAAAATTTGAAAGATTGGAGGAAATCTGGGATCAAGTACCGGTACCTAAGTGAATAGGTACTAGTACCACGCTGTTGGAAGGCCCAAGTACTGGCACCAAGGCTTACAGGCATTGGTACCTGGATTTCAGTGGGCTCAGGTACCATTACCTAGACTTTCAAGTATCGGTACTCCAATAGATAGTGGGCTCAGGTACCTGTATCTAGGCTATCAGGTACCAGTACCTATTTAATAATGGGCCTAGGTACTAGTACTAAGTCACATAGGTACCAATTCTTGGCAAACAGAAGCTCGTGTACTGGTACTGCGTATTGAAGGTATTAGTACCTCTTCCCAAAGCTTGAAAAATTGAAATGTAATATTGCCGAGCTTTCACATCTTGAACATTCTTCTTGGATAATGTAAATGGAGAATAATAAGTTTTAATCATCGGGGTTTGGACCTTAGAATGGTCCTATGATTACTGTATGCATAAGTTACGTATTGGGTAGGGCTCCCGTACAAAGGATACTTTGCCCAATGTCTATTTTGGTTATCATCCAAGTGAATGGGGTGTAACGATGTGTTATTGGGTTTTATAGTTCTCATAGGTATTTTCTGTGGGTTGATGGGTGATCAACGGGTTGAGAAATGACCCCAAATTTTGGGGCATCACAGCTTTGTTGTAGAGTTTAAGCATTAGGTCTTATATGGGCCTTGTGTGAAGTGATTTTATCATTGCTTGACAAAATTCCTTATTTTTTTCTAATCTCAAAACATCACCTTTTAGCATGTATAGTATATGAATGAAGGGGAGTGTCACTCTCCTAGGGATGATGTCAGAAGAAAGGGCAACAAAATGGTGGATGAATGAGATTTCAAATGTGAGTATGTGTGAACAAAAGTGCTCCCCAAGCGCAAGAAGACTTTCGTGAATCGTGTTTTACTTGGTGATATTCTAAGGTCGTTTCTACGGGAAAAGAAGTAAACTGAGGGGAAGGTGATTTTTGGAGAAAGGAAGTGTAACATCTTAGATTGTTGGAAGTTGTTTGGTGAAGTTGTTTTGATGCTAGTAAAATAAGAAACAAATGTTGGCAAATCCAAAAGGTCACTCTAATAGGAATACCGTCTCAACTCAAAACCCTCCTCTAATAGAGTATGAATGAACGATTGATTCGTGGGAAGCTAGGGGTAAGATTGATGAGTATCTAAGCATAGACCTACGGAATATTAAAGACTCACCAAGTTATCCACTCTCAACCCAGTCAAACCGAACCATTGAACTCTAAAAGAGGGGAGGAGAATGAGTTGAAATGGTATACCCAAGTGGAGGTTCCTCTTGGTTTTACCAACTAAGAGATTTAGCTATTCATGCTTAAAATAAAGACAACAATATGATGAGAAGATATTATGAAGAAATAAAGATTAGAGCTAAACATAAACGAAATGCATAAATATAACTTTTAGATAATCACCTCTTACTAAAGATTGGATGAGAAACTACTCACTCTTCATGGCTTTGTTAAAGGTAGAAAAGTGAGTGATGCTCATCCCTCAAAGTAGAGGAGTTACAAGGTAAAACACTTTACACAAGGAGCCAATTTTCGACAAAGAATGAGTGAATTACGTTCCACCCTTCACGGCTTTGGTAAAGCTCTTGAAAAGTGGAAGAGTTTCACTCCTCTAAGGGAAGAAGGAAGCTCAAGAAATGGAAATAAAAGAAAGCAATAACACAATAAAAGAAAACAATACTTAAAGTAAAAGAAATCAATAATACAATAAAAGAAAGCAATAAGCAATAAGGAAAGCAATAATACTTTTGGAGGGTTTTCCACTATCAAAAGATGAATGCTTTACAAGTCCTAAGGGGTGGTATTTATAGGCAATAAAGGAGGGTGAAGGTCTTGTTAGGTGGCTTTGAATCTTGTTTGATGGCCTTGAAAAGTCTTGTTTGGTGGCATGAATGTCTTGTTAGGTGGCCTTGAATCTTGTTAGGTGGCATGAAAGTCTTGTTAGGTGGCCTTGAATTCTTTGATCCCCCTTTGTTTTGAGCTTTGATAATTGGCACTCCAGTGGTTTGTAGCTTTAATGCAATTGGCTCCCCAGTAGTCTGTAACTTTGATGTACAAAACCCTGAAAAAAACAACAATTAATGCATTATTCTTTATTCACACACTAACTCTAATTTGATTTATTTTTACTAGTTTACTTTATTCAACTAACACAATTTACCTATTAAATTATGCCTTAATTGGGGTTAATCAATCATCTTCCATTATTAGTGTGAAAAGGTTTAAAGTTGATGGTGTAGTTTAGGCCCTGATAACTGTCATAGCTTATCAGAGCCTAGGTCCCTGATTACCTTGGACTTGAGGGTAGATTAGGCTAAGTCGTTGTATTAATTATGTATTACATGTTATGTGCATTAAATGCTATGTGTTATGTGATATGTGGTTATATGCATGATTAAATATGTATAAGAATGAGACACTAAGGTTATAAAGCTTAACTTTGGGGTCATAAAAATGAATGAATGAGAAGTTTACGGTTTGAGCGTCTACTAGTGGGTGGCATACCTCATACCAGTGAGATGAGGGGAAGTTAAATTTCCAATTTTGTAACTTTGATCCTTGACTTTGGGATACTAAGTAAGTGGTCTATTGTTATTTTACGTATGTGTAGATGGCAAATAGAGAAAAGAACATCACAATGGTGGAGGGGGTGGACAAAACAACCAACCACCACCACCGGCCTTTGATCAACAAGTCATTATGGAGGCTATGGGCGCAATGGCTGTTACCTTCGCATAAGCCAATGCCAACGTGGGCCATGGAGGCTCCAACAATCTCCAAAGGTTCAAGGCAAGGTACACAAGCCACTGACTTTTATGGGCAGAGCAGATCCGATGGTGGTTGACCATTGGTTCTAATAAGTAGATGAGATCTTGGAGGCTATGGAGATTGACTTGATCCGAAATGTGTACACTCAAGTGCAGGCGGTCAAGTTGTAGTTATAATCCGGTTAAGTCCAGAGTCGAATCTACAGGGAACTAATGTTGGTGTTTTTGAGTAAATAGTGATAGATGTCAAAGTGACTGAAACCTTTGAGATTGAAGTTATGATGTTTATGGAATTTCCTGGAGAGAATATAAGATTCTCTCAAAATGAATTTTCTAGACAAAATATAATATTATCTCAAATGTAAAAGTCTCCCTTTAGCTCGAGTATATGGACATATAGTCAATCACCTGGTTGTTATATTTGTGTTTGAGAACTCAATTAACCCCTATGTCAACAATAAGTTAATTGTAGGATAAAGATGGACTGTGGGAATTAAGAGCATGATTTTGATGTCGTTGTAGAGATTTACAAGAATTGTCAGTGTCGGGACTCAACCCGTCTACAAACAAGTAAGTAATTCTACAAGTCATCCAACCATTGTGTTAGTATTCCATTTTTTGTTGAAGCACAATAATAGTGAAGACTGAAATATAGTCATGAAGATCTAACTGGAGTACTTGCAAAGAACCAATGAATCCTCCTATGCCAAGAGTCATCTTGTCTTAGAAAGGACTCATGGTTGTACAAAGTACCTTAGCTTTGCTAGATGCATTCAATCATTCAATAAGCAATCAAAAGATAAAACATTAAGCATAAATGAAATGCACAAATATAAATTCCAAATGATTTATACATGTCCATCACCTCTTACTAAAGAGTGAATGAGAAACTACTCACTCTTCATGGCTTTGAGAAAGCTACGAAAGTGAGTGATTCTCATCCCTCCAAGTAGAGGAGTTTATAAGATAAAATACACTGCACAATGAGCCTATTTTCTACAAAGAATGAGTGAATCACTTTCCACCCTTCAAGGTTATAAAAGAGCTAGAAAGGTGGAAGAGTTTCACTCCTCTAAGTGAAGAAAGAAGAATTTACAATGGACGCTAATGAAACTAATAATGAAAGTAGAAGAAAGCTAGTTACTTTTGGAGGGTTTCTTCCTCTTCCAAAAGACCTTTCTCTGTATATCATTTACAAGTCCAAAGAGGAGGTATTTATAGGCAAGGAAGAGGAGGTAAAAGTTTAGACTCAAGTGTTTAAAATCCAAGTGAATGCCACAATATCCAGATGGAAATCCAACCATTTTGCAGCTTATCTGGGAAATAATTTTGAACGTGGAGTGTTGTCTTCTTTGATGGGCGGTCGAATCGTAAATGGAGTTTGAACGTAATACTCAAGTGGCTTTTGTCCTCCACAATGAACAGCTGCAACATGCCACGCGTCATCACCCTAGCAATCTCTTGGGGGTCCTCAAATAATTCAAGATGGGCATATGAACGTGTATTGCTGTTCGAACGAGATACTCAAGTAGCTTTTGCACTCCTCAGGGAATAGCTACAACATGCCATGTGTCATCACCCTAGCAATCTTTTGGAGCCATCAATTATTTAAAGATGGATGTTCAAACATTAATTGGTGTTTGAACATGGATGCTTTGCTTGCTCTTCCCCTAATTTTCTTCCAGAACATGTGGGTGTTGCATGAAAATTTGATGTTTATTGACTTTAGGCCCTTGTACAATCTTTTTCCCTGAAATGTTATCATTGAAACTCAATCAAAGCATAATTAGTCTTATAAAAGCATGGTAAGATGCTAATTTTAACTATTCATCACACCCCCCAACCTAAATATTGCTAGTCCCTAGTAATGCAACAACAATTGAATGAAAAATTATTTATAATGCCATTTTCATAGGTTATCCAGTTGCATTTAGTATATGCAACAAACCGTTAAACCCCCAAGTTTTACCTAGCAGACGAGTGTTGTCTCGTGAGGGTTTCTAGTGAAGCTACTCACAAACTTCAGTCGAATAGATATGAGTATGTGTGGATCTCTTGTCAGAATGAGTTAGCACCATGATTGTTGAGACACCTAACCCTCAATTTTGACTTATCTCCCAAACACTTTTCTTTCATAGGTACATACTCTATGCAAAAATAAACATTTGTTACATTGGTATTTGAAATTTCCTACGTAGTAAGAATAATCATTCTAGCGACAAGAATTATTATATAACAAACACTCTCCTTTACAACCTTCTATGGATAATTTTGATTTCACAAACCTCTCTTAGAATGCTCTTAGCAAAAATTTCCTCTGATTATAGTGACTTGTCTCTCAAAGGGTATGTGATCAGAAGAAGTTTAATTTTAAATTCGCATGCACAATTATTACGAGAGTGAAATCTAAGGAAATAGACTAACTATGTTTGGCATAATCTCATGGAAGAATATTGATACAAATAAAGTAATACTATTAGCATATCCCGAACTTTCGATTGACGACCTACACATGCATCAGACTTGAGATCAATTAGTGCTTTTTTCATGTTATAATGTGGGCATTGGTAAGTGGTTAATGAAATGACGGATAAGAAAAGTTATCCAATTTGGTTATAGTTCTACACATTCCCTCATTCTTGTCTTCATCTTTGTCTTGGGAAAAAATTACTCGTGCTCCTCTCTTTATTCTCTTTTCATGTCATTCTCTTTTTCTTTCAAATCACAATACTTTGACTAGATTGATTTCTTTTGTATTCTCTTTCTTTGCTCATTTCATTTTTCCCTTTTGATTGCCCTTCTCTTCTCTTTTTTCATACCCAAGAAGCCCGCCTTTTAGAAACTATGCAATAAAATTAGATAACCCAGGCAGGGATTCAGAGTTCTTTTAGCTTGGTCAAAGTCGTGGTTGTACTGAAAATAATTATCATTTTGAGGCTCAATCATGGCTAACAAGGGATTATGTATCAAAAGAAATAGATAAAGCTTAAAAAATTCAATAGTTGGCCTAAAATCATTTTTTAAGCATGTGCACATGTATTTTTCATATGAACGGATTCTTTGTGGGATACATCAGTAGACTAATCTATTTGTGTCAATCAAAACAATAATAATGAGATTATTCAAGGATAGAAGGTCAAAAACCTTTCTTGAGTAAATGTTGATTTTCTCTCAAAAGCATCGCAAGGCTCAAAAACTTACCATGGTATTCTTCGTTATCTCCACTGGTTACGTCAGGTTTCTAAGAATGTTGCTCATATATCAATTCCATTTTCAAGCCTAGTTATTCTGCATTTTAAGAGTAACAAATACCAATGTACATTTGATATTTAAGCATAGAGTAAATACCATTTTTCAGTGAAATGTGGTTTTAAGTTTGTATTGTTAGGTGAGGTGTGAAACCAATCACGTGCTTAGTCACTTTAGCAAGGAATCTCAATATTTACATCTGTTCCATCAATCATTAACAAATAAAAATATAATGATAAATCTAACACATGCATTTAAGAAGATAATTATAATAAAACTAATTCATTCATTTCACAAAATATCATAGTTCAAAATATAAGGACTTAGATTATCCAAAAACAACAAATAGACATCAATCCCTAAGTACAGAAATCACTCTCACTCTTTCGCCTCTCTAGAGCTTGAAGGTCCTCTAGGTCCACCTCTCAAAAGACGGAGAATCTCCTCTTGTTGTTAGAGAATCTCATCTTGCTTAGCCTCGATGCCAAGCATGATATCTTGTAGCGTCCGTCAGGTGCTAGTCTCTGCCTGAGCCTTTGCATGGTTTTGCTCAGCCTCTCTCTCCTCCTCAGCATCCAAGGCATCTTGAACTTCATCGGTGCCTTAGGCTAGTGGCACATCCTGCCTCGCTGCTGGCCATCTGCTATGGCCTTGGCTCCTTTAGAACAACACCTTGTTCAAAGATCCCATTAGCTTGAGCATCCTCATCTCTAACCTAACCTTCACTCCCCAATCCAAGCATATCTCGGTCACTAGCATGCCGAAGGGGAGTGAATTCCTTTTTGCATCACATCCCTTCATCTTCTTAGTCAGTATCAAGGATGGGAGGTCTTTGCTTTGGTTCTTACCTATCATATATAGCAATCAAGCCATCTTCGAGAGGATCTCGTTCTTACATCCAATGGGGGCAAGGTTCCAGATGGTAATCAAATTGAGCATCTTGTATTTTTTTGTCAACTCCCCTTGCTTAAAGAATCTCCTTTCTCCCCAAGCTAATGTTGACAATCCTGTCAACTCAACATCAACCACTTCCATCTCCACATTCCTCCTCGGGAGGTAGCTAGGCCTTGGTACTTGTGGTATGACCCTCATCTCCATAATATAATCCTCGTCCATGTTGATGTGAGCCCCCCTAACATATGTCTTGATAGCCCCGTTCACAAACTCGACATTAGAGTAAAACTCCCTCACCAATTCTTTAATTGTGTCAACACCATTTTTCAAATACATAATCCAACCTCTCGCCTCCATATTTGCATCAATTCCCAATTCCATAAAATCCATCAATTCAACGGTACATTCACAAACAATGGCTTGGTTTTGAAAGAAATTTTTGTACCTTTTGGCCTTTAGAGCACTGGAGAAGCGAGTTCAATCGTACCTTCTAACCAATGGTGGCCTCCCCTCCCTTTGCTCGATCACCTCCTCCACAATGTTGGGTTCTTGGTTGGCCGCCTTTTGCCTAGGGGACATTTTCATTTTAGGAGGCATTTTTGGATTTTTGGGGTTCGAGGGCAAGAAAAACTTGGATTTCGTGGTTAAAATGTGACAAATGAGATGGGAATGTGGTTTAGATGATTGATATTGGGTAGAAAATTAAAGGGTATGAGGATTTGGGGCTTGGGTAGTGAAGGGGCGATCTAGGGTTTGAAGAACTTGAAGGGTTTTGGGTGTTTTTGAAGTGGGGAAAACAAACCAGGTATTTATACCCCAGCAGCCAACGTTCAAATAAGGATAGAAGGAATTTTTAAAGATAGTTTGAACGTTAAACTGTCATTCGAGCGACAGTTGCTCCTAGTACTTTTGGTGTCCTATAGAGATCAAAGTACTATAAGCTCCTCTAGTTTGAATGTGAGGATGGCGTTCAAATGTGGGATCCTAGTTCAAACGTTCATCAGGCGTTCGAACGTGGCATTCCCTTAGTACTTTTGATTTTTTGTAGAGGCCAAGGTACTGTGAGCTCCTGGCATTCGAACGTGAACTGGAGTTCGAACACCAAATCAAAATTAGAATTTATATACATTTATATACACATATTAAAAGAAAACTATATGCACAAATTGAACTTGAAAAATTATGGCGCCTCAGGATAAGTCCCTACCCACGCTACAACTTTGTAGGTATTTTAGGACATTCCTTACTCTGCCCACATCTTTATTTCAACAAAAATAGTTTGTACATTTATCAAAAAGATATTTACACTTTTTACAAAAAAGTTCGGACCATTAACCTTCATAAAAAGTATTGTTTTCAATAACTTTGTCAAAAAACATTCGAATCCAAGTCTTGCCCTGGCTCCATGTCATTCAAACAATCAGTGACTCTTCCAATTTCTTTTCACACATACCGTGTAAGTACGTGATTGGTATAGTATGACATCTTAGGAAAATCCTTACTCTGTGTATACACTATCCAATCTAACTAATCAAGTACACGACCAGAAATTGGATTAGAACACTGATTATATTCCTTCATGTGCAAGATCCTGACACATTGTTTACATGCACCCAGTCTTTTGGCATGACGACGTTTAGTAAAAGTGCTTATGCCACATAGTGGTTTCGTTTGCTCTTCTTGAATTTCAGTTTTTTCTCACCAATCTTGTTTTTCTTATTATCACAGAATGCACATCAGTTGGAAAAGTGCATAAACTACCTAAACTAAACCAAAAATTCTTGCTATCCATGCTTGCTAAGCTTAAAACACCCTATTTGGTTCTTTAACATCTGCCAGTCACAAAGACGATTGAAATTGCCTTAAAGATATGATCATCAATTTTTTTAATATACTATGAAGACTTTATAAATACGAAATAAAAGACATAATACACAATACGATTAAGAAAATTTTTTAAAAGCACAAAATATGAATCAAGAAAAATTTTTGAAAGTACAAAATATGAACTGTAGTTCTCACGCTCCAACCTAAGCTCAATATTGCCCTCAATATTTTGAATTTACCAGTATACACAAAGTGTAGTTAGGGTTGAAAGTAGAGCTTTGTTCATCTACTGATGCCTACAAACAAAATACAAAATTTAATCATCTTTTCAAAAATCAAGGTTTTGGTTAGGATTGAAACCCTTGTACATAAGTACAAACAGAAGAAAGACACCCATGAGCAAATATAGAATTAAAATGCAAAACATGAAACAAAGGATTGTGTCTGTGGAGTGTGTGGCCATGGAATTGCAGAGAGTGGATTGTTTGAAGAGAAAAGGGAAGAAGAAGAAGAAGAAGAAGAAGAAGAAGAACATTGGCAAATGGGGAAAAAGGGATTAGGGTTTGGAGGCCTTATAAAGGCGTCCGTTCGAGTCGGGTTGTGATGAATTTTTCCTGACTCGACCCTTTTTTGTGTCGGTAGACACGAATCTTTGCAAAATATTTTGGATCCATTAATAAAATGGTTTCCACATCTTTAACAAATTCTTCAAAAAATGGTTTCAAATATTGACCATTGACAATAAAAAATATTACCATTTGATAGATTCTCCACTTTCACTACTCCATCTCCTAACACTTGTTTGACAATGTATGGTCCAGTCCCCTTTAACCTCAATTTACCAAAACACAGGCGGAGCCTTGACTTGAATAAAATGAATTATTGTGAAGGGGCAAAGGATTTTCTCACTATGTTTTTTTCATGAAAGGCTTTCATCCTTTCCTTTGCAATTTTAGCATTGTCATATGCCTCATTTCTCAACTCTTCAAACTCATTGATCTGTAATTTTCTTGAGATTCCAACCTTGTCTAGGTCAAAGTTCATGATTTTAATGGCCCAGTATGCTCAGTGTTCCAATTCGATAGGTAGGTGACAAGGCTTGCTATAGACTAATCAATTAGGAGGCATGCCCAAAATTATTTTAAAAGTAGTGCGATATGTCCAAAGTGCATTAGTTAGTCTTAACGACCAATCTTTGCCGTCCAAGTTTACCTTTTTTTCTAAAATTAGTTTGATCTCTTGATTAACTGATTCAATTTTTTCACTAGTCTGTGGATGATAAGGGGTTGTAATTTTATGAGAAATCAAATACTTTTTCATCAAATTCAAAAAAGGACGATTGCAAAAATGAGCACCCCCATCACTTATAATGGATTTAGAAAATTTTCTTTTAAAAATTTGATCACTGTTTGGTGATCATTATTTTGGCATGGAATTGTTTCAACCCATTTGGATACATAGTCAACAACCACTAAAATATATAGATAGCCAAAGGAAGGGGAAAATGGTCCTATAAAATCGATGCCCCAACAATAAAAAATTTCAATTACCAAATGGGGTTCAAGGGCATCATATTTTTTTTAGAAATGCTTCTCAACCTTTGACATCTATCACATGTTTTACAGAATTCATGTACATATTTAGATGAGAAATGAAATCCACACTGCAAGATTTTCGCAACGATTTTTTTAGATGAGAAATGACCACCACATGCTTCAAAATGACAAAAATATATTACATGTCTGCTCTCATGATTGGGGATACAAAGCCTTGTGATTTGATCCTTACAGTACTTAAACATGTATGGATCCTCCCAAAAAAAATTACGAACCTCCAGAAATTTCTTCTTATCCATCATTGTAAAGGACGGAGGAAACATACCAGCAGTAAGGAAGTTAGCAGTATCCGTATACCATGGTGTTTCCACGATTGTGAACAGTTGTTCATCAAGGAAATTTTCATTGATTGGTAGCCCATCATCATAAAATTCATATGTTTGCCTGGATAGATGATCTGCTGCCACATTCTTGAGTCATTTTTTATCCTTAATGATCAGATCAAATTTTTATAATAAGAGTATCCATCTTAAGATTCGTGGCTTGACATCTTTCTTTGTGAGTAAGAATTTCAGTGCTGCATGATCAGTAAAAAAAATAACAAATGAACCAACAAGGTAAGAACGAAATTTCTCCAGAGAAAAAACCACAGCAAGCAAATTTTTTTAGTTGTAGAATAATTCATTTGAGTATCATTCAAAATTTTGCATGCATAGTAAATCACATATGGTTTCTTATCTTTTCTTTGTCCCAACACATCTCCCACAGCATAGTCACTTGCATCACACATCAATTCAAAGGATAGAGTCTAATTAGGGGTTGCATTATCGAGGTAGAAATTAACATACCTTTAAGCTTATCAAAAGCTTTCTGGCATGCTTCACTCCATACAAAAGTTACATCATGACTTAGGAGATGACACATGGGTTTGATATGGTACTAAAGTCTTTTATGAATCTCCTAGAGAACCTTGCATATCCTAAAAATGATTGGACATCTTTAATAGTTCTGGGTGCAGAAAAATTTTCAAGCAGATCTATCTTTGCCTTGTCAATTTTTTGCCTTCAGACGACACAATGTAGCCCAAGACAATGCCTTGTGTTACCATGAAATAAAATTTCTCCCAATTGTGCACTAGATTGGTTTCCTTACATCTTATCAATACTTTTTCCAAGTTTGTTAGAAACAAATCAAATGAATCACCAATTACAGAAAAATCATCCATGAACGCTTCCAAAAATCTCTCAACCATATCAATAAAAAAACTCAACATGCACCTTTGGAATGTTGCAGGAGTGTTACAAAGTCCAAACGACATCCTTTTGAATGCAAAGGTGCAAAAGGGGCATGTGAATGTTGTTTTCTTTTGGTTATCTAGTGTTATCTCAATTTTTTTATACCCAGAATACCCATCTAGGAAACAGTAGAATGCATGAACTGAAATTCTAAGACTTGATCAATAAAGGGAAGAGAAAAATGGTCTTTTGTAGTTATCAAATTGAGTTTTCGATAGTTTATGCCCATCCTCTATCCTGTGACAACTTGAGTTGGTACCAATTCATTATCATCATTTTTTACCAATGTGACCCTAGACTTCTTGGGCATAACTTGGGTTGGGCTAACCCATTAACTATCAGAGATGGATACTTGATGAGAGTGGCTTTGTACCACTTGGCGAGAGTTCTTCAAATTTGGGTGACCATGTCCCAACAGCATGAGCGGGGCAACTATGTAAACTTTGATCATCATCTGTTAGCTCAGATGTAATAGGTTCCAACAGACAAGATTCAACAGAGTTTTCATAAAATGTATCATTCAAATGTTCATATACCAAAGACTCAATGGAATTTACTTCTCTCACTTCTTTTTCCTCTCCTGGGTGCTTGGCTAAGCTCAAGAGTCATATTCCCAAAATTCAATTTCATGATCCCATTCCTGCAATTGATTAATGTATTTGAAGTTTCTAGGAAAGGTCATCCAAGAATGACAGGAATTTGATTCCCTGGATATATTGCTGGCTGAGTATCCAAGATGGCGAAGTCAATAGGAAAGACGAAGTTGTCCACATGAACAAGGACATCCTCAACAATACCCCTTGGAACTTTGACAGACCTATTGTAATCTGGAGTGTGATACAAGTGGGTTTGAGTTCACCCAGTCCCAATTGTTGGTAGATAGAGAAATGGAGCAAATTCAGACTGGCTCCAAGATCTAGAAGTGCTTGTTCTATCTTGAAATTTTCAATGACACATGACACAGTTGGATACCTTGGATCCTTGTATTTTTGAGGGGTTATGTGTTGGAGTATAGCACCGGCTTGTTCTATTAAGAAGGCTCTTTTTCAGACATTTTGGCTTCTTTTTATTGTGCACAAGTCTTTTAGAAACTTGGCATAAGAAGGAACCTGTTTGATTGCATCCAGAAGTGGACTATTGATTTTTACTTGCTTAAAAAGCTCATAAATTTCTATATGGTTATTCAACTTCTATGCTTTCTTGAGTCTTTGAGGAAAAGGAACAAGAATAAGACACAAAGGATCTTTTTCTTTTGACAATTTGGTTCCTTTTCAATCACAGGTTTAGGCTCAACTCGTTCATTCACTAGGATTTACTTAGATTTTGGCTTTAGAATTAACATGTCTCTAATGTTTTTGTCAATAACATTGCCACTTTTCAGTGTAGTGAAAGCCTAAACTTGTTCTTCTGGGGTTTCCATGGTTGAATGATTTTTCACATATTTACCTTGTGGTTGTTTTGGTTGGGCAGGAAACTTGCCCTTCTCATGTGTGGTCATTGACTAGGTCAGCTTTTGAATATGAATTTTGAGATCATCAAAGGACTGAGTGGTCTAGGTTTTGAAGTCATTGAAAGCCTGAGTGGAATTATTGTTTTAGTTTATTTGGCTTTGCATGAATTGATTCAATGTGTCCTCAAGACTTCTTTTGTGTGGTGGTTGGTATGGTTGACATGCAGGAGGTCCTTGAGGTAGTGGTTGTGAACCTTGTTGTGGAATCATGGGAGTTGGTTGTGTGTTCCTCCAACTAAAGTTCGAATGATTTTGCCACCCTGGATTATATGTTTCAGAATATGGGTTGGAATAAGACTTGTTAAAATTGAGAATTGCATTTGTTTATTCTAACAATAATATTTTGAATGCAGGAATGGTAGGACACTCCCTAGTAGGGTGTCCTATCAGCACACAAATCCCACACTTGTTTCATGGGAGGGCCAACATTAACTTGATTTACCTTTTTTTATCTCTAGAGCTTCAAGCTTTCGAGACAAGTTAATCATTTTTGCTCTCAGGTCATCATCTTCTTTTAAGACATACTTACCCCCTTGGGAAGTAGATGTTTTGGCTTCAATAGTGGTAAGAGAGGCTGAATTCCACATCTGAGAACTATTAGATATGGAGTCAAAAAAATTGAATGCATCCTCTGGACTTGTACCTATGAAATCTCCTTGAGCCATCATTTCAACAAACTAATGTAGTCTAGTGGGCAAAGAATCATAGAAAAATCCTACCAAAGTCCAATTCTCAAAAGTATGGTGTGGGCAGGGTTGAGGAAGATCCTTGAATCTCTCCCAAAATTGATAAAATGTTTCACCCTCTTTAACCGAAAAATTTGTGGTTTGCCTTTTGAGTGCATTAGTACGGTATAGAGGAAAAAAATTTCTAAAAATCACATTCTGTAATGCCAGCCAGTTTGGTATTGAATGGACTTTCAAAGAATTTAGTCATTGTTTAACTTTATCCTTTAAAGAGAAAAGAAAAGGTTTCAACTTCGCCAGTTCAGAATTATCTTGGAATGTTCCACATGCCTCCTCAAAATCTTTAATATGTAGATACGGGTTTTCTGATTCAAGTTCATGAAATTGAGCTAGTAGTTGCATTGTCCCCGCCTTTACATTAAAGAGGGGTGTATTTGCAGGAAACATAAAACAAGAGGAAACACTGTTTCGTATGGGATGCAAATAATCCCATAGAGTTCAAATGTTAGGAACTTTCCCTTCTCTCTCATGAACTTCTCATTGTCTCTTATTATTGGTCATACTATTATCAAAAGAGTCTGCTACTGATCAAGATGAAGTTGATCCAAACTGATTTACAGACCCAACAAATTCTTCTGGCAAATTTTGAAAGCGAGGATCGTCGTCAGACATAAAATGAGAATTATATACAATAAATCAAAAATATATACAAAAAATGAATGTCTTTTCACCTGTTACTTTAAAACACCTTTTTCTTCCCCGACAACAGTGCCAAAAACTTGACTTGATCCAAAATGTGTACACCTAAGTATAGGCGGTCAAGTTGTAGTTATAATCCAGTTAAGTCTGGAGTCGAATCCACGGGGAATTAATGTTGGTGTTTTGGAGTAAATAGTGACAGAGACCAAAGTGACTGAAACTCTTGAGATTTGAAGTTATGATATTGATGGAATTTCCTGGACAGAATATAAGATTCTCTCAAAAGGGATTTTCTAGAAAAAATATAATATCCTCTCAAATGTAAAAGCCACCCTTTAGCTCTAGGATATGGACATTTAGTCAATCATCTGGTTGTTATATATGTGTTTGAGAACACAATTAACCCCTATGTCAACAGCAAGTTAATTGGAGGATAAAGATGGACTGTGAGAATTAAGAGCATGGTTCTGATGTATTTGTAGAGATTTATAAGAATTATCAGTGTCGGGACTCAACCAGTCTACAAACAAGCAAGTAATTTTACAAGTCATCCAATCACTGTGTTAGTATTCCACTCTTAGTTGAAGCACAAATTGTGAAGATTGAAATGTAGTCATAAAGATCTAGTTGGAGTACTTGCAAAGAACTAATGAATCCTCCTATGCCAAGAGTCATCTTGTCTTAGAAAGGACTCATGGTTGTACAAAATACTTTAGCTTTGCTAGATGCATTCAATCATTCAATAAGCAATCAGAAGATAAAGCATTAAGTATAAACAAAATGTACAAATATAACTTTCAAATGATTTATACATGTCCATCACCTCTTACTAAAGAATGAATGAGAAAGTACTCACTCTTCATGGCTTTGAGCAAGCTAGAAAAGTGAGTGATTCTCATCTCTCAAAGTAGAGGAGTTTACAAGATAAAATACACTACACAATGAGCCTATCTTCGATGAAGAATAAGTGAATCACTTTCCACCCTTCAAGGCTACAAGAGAGCTAGAAAGGTGGAAGAGTTTCATTCCTCTAAGTGAAGAAAGAAGATTTTACAATGGACGCTAATGAAACTAATAATGAAAGTAGAAGAAAATGAGTTACTTTTAGAGGGTTTCTTCATCTTCCAAAAGATCTCTCTTTCTCTATATCCTTTACAAGTCCAAAGAGGAGGTATTTATAGGCAAGAAGGAGGAGATAAAAGTTCAGACTCAAGTGTTTAAATTCTAAGTGAATGCCACAAAATTCGGATGGAAATCCAACCATTCTGTAGCCTGTCTGGGAAATACTTTGACATGTGTGATTGCGTTTGAATGTGGAGTCTTGTCTTCTTTGATTGGCATTCGAACGCCGACTGGAGTTTGAACGTAATACTCAAGTGGCTTTTGTCCTCAATAGTGAACAGTTGCAACATGCCACATGTCATCAACCTAGCAATCTCCTAGGGGTCCTCAAATAATTCAAGATGGGCGTTTGAACGTGTATTGGTGTTTGAACGTAGTACTCAATTAGCTTTTTCCCTTCTCAAGGAATAGCTGTAAAATGCCATGTGCCATCACCCTAGCAATCTTCTAGGGCCCTCAGTTATTTCAAGATGGGCATTCGAATGTTAATTGCGTTTGAACGTGGATGCTTTGCTTTCTCTTCCTCCAATTTTCTTCCATAACACATGGGTGTTGCATAAAAGTTTGATGTTTATTGACTTTTGGCCCTTGTACAATCTTTTTCTCTGAAATGTTATTGTTGAAACTTAATCAAAGCATAATTAGTCTTATAAAAGCACGGTATTGCTAATTTTTACTATTTACTAGAGATCACATCTGACGCCACCAAGATAAGACTAGTCACATTTCAGCTTGAGAGAGAGGCCCATCTATGGTGGAATTGGGCAAAGGACTCAAATAATATTGAGACAATGACTTGGGAAGGGTTCTGTGAGCTCTTTATGGGCAAATGTTTCTCGTTAGAGGTGCAACAAGTGAAAGCCCATGAATTTTTGAAATTAAAACAAGGGACTATGACGATGATGGAATACGTGGCTATGTCATTGAGCTAGCCCATTTCACCGATGATTATATGGCCATTGACTTGGCCAAAGTGAGGAGGTTTGAGGATGACTTGAAATTGTCCATCCAATGAAATATTGTGGGCCACTACCTACAAGACCTAAAGTTGATGGTTGAGATGACAATGGCCATTGAGAGGGAGGTCGACTACGCAAAGTGTAGTTAGGAGGCCGGAGCCAAGGACAAGAAGAATGAGGGTCAATCCACCAGCACATGTTCGGGGAACTAAAGGACATCTACTCCACAATGGTCTAAAGGGCAAGGCCGGGGCTATCAAGGCTAGGGCTAGAATCAGTCTTCCCAAGAAGGGAAGAACTTCAAAGGGAGGTACCAAGGAGGCCAAAAAGACATACTATTTGTGTCGCCAGTTGGTCCACTTGAAACAGGATTTTCCTCAGAGGTAGGGATCCTAGAGTTATAGGACATCTCAGTCCCAGTCATCAGTGGGCCATCCATAAATATTTTTCACTCCACTCTATCCCACCATAGGCCAAGGAAGTTAGTTTCAGTTCTAAGATGCTACACAAGCCCTTACTACTCTACGAGCGGGGACACCGCAAAAAGACTAGATGGACCAAGGTTTGGGCCAAGGCAAAGGTCAGGGACTTCAGGGACCCAAGGGCAAGTCTTCACCATCACACCACAGGTTGAGCCGGCGGACTAGACAGTGATACATGGTACATTTCTACTCTCTTGCTTATGGGCAAGGGTATTGTTTGATTTGGGTGCATCTCACTCGTTAATTTTTGCATTATGTGTGAGGGATTTGGGCTTATAGGTTAAGAACATAGAAGAGCCATTGCATATGAGTTCTCCCCTTAGAGTTAGGGTTCACATTGATAAGATATGTCGGGGATGTGAATTAGAGATCTCTGAGATTCAACTCACTGTGGACCTTAGGGTTATAGACATGTCAAAGTTTGATATCATCCTTTGGATGGATTGGTTGGCAACACACCGACTCGTCATCGATTGTAATCGAAAGAGGGTTGTTGCTTATACATCAGATGATGTGTTTCAAATTTCAGAGAGAAAAACATGATGTTTTACCCCAAAACTGTGGATAAATCTCGTTGGCACAAAAAGTTGATGGGTTGGCTTGCAAGCTTTACACTTGAGGACTAGGCGAGATAGGAGTTGGGTCTAAATCAAGTAATTTGTAAATATTCAGATGTTTTTCCAAATGAGTTATCAGGATTGCCTCCACATCAGGATATAGGCTTCACCATTGAGTTACAACCCAGTGTATCCCCTATTTCGATGACCCCGCATAGAATAACACTTGCACAGTAAGAACTCTAGGTCCAATTACAAGAATTATTAGGTAAGTGTTTTATTAGGCCAAGTACTTCACCTTCGGGCGCTTCGGTGCTATTCGTCAAGAAGAAGGGCAAGACCCTTATGCTATGTATTGACTATCGGTAGTTAAATTGGGTCACTATCAAGAATAGGTACCCACTACCAAGGATCGATAATCTTTTAGAGGATCGATGATCTTTTTGATCAACTGAGAGGGGTACGAGTCCACTCCAAGATAGATCTGCGCACTGGATACCATCAGTTGAGGGTTGGGGAGGCCGATATCCCTAAGACAACGTTTAGGATGTGATACATATATTTTGAGTTCACGGTTATGCTACTCAAGTTGACCAATGATCCTACGACATTCATGGACTTTATGCATAGGATGATCCAACCCTATTTAGATCAGTTTGTTGTGGTCTTTGTTGATGAAATTCAGATCTACTCCAAGTTAGAGGAGGATTATGAGGGTCACTTGAGGATTGTTCTCCAGACCTTGAGAGACCATTAGTTGTACACCAAGTTCAGCAAGTGTGACTTTTGGTTGACGAAGGTGAAATTTTTTATACAAATGGTGTCTACCTCGGGTCTATCAATGGAGCCGGAGAAGGTTAAGGCAATTATGAATTGGGAGAGACCTAAGTTAGTCTTTGAGATACGTGGTTTATTGGGATTGGTGGGATATTATCAGAGGTTCATTGAAGACTTCTCATGGCTTGTTACACCTATGACTAGGTTGACCAGCAAAAAGGTCAAATTCTAGTGGGATGACTCATGTGAGAGTAGGAGTTGAAAAGGAGCCTTAGTTCAGCTTTTCTCCTTTTAGTTCCAAAGAGAGGATAGACGTACACATTCTATTGTCATACCTCAAAGGATGGACTTGGATGTGTTTTAATGCAATTCGGAAGGGTGGTAGCTTATAGTTCACGACAGTTGAAGAGTCATGAGCTGAACTACCCCACGCACGACATAGAGTTGGTGGCCGTTGTCTTTTCCTTGAAGTCATCATGACAATATTTGTATGAAGAGCAATTTGAGGTGTTTTCGAATCGTAAAAGTCTAAAGTACATCTTCACGGAATGAGATCTCCACATGAGGCAGCGTAAGTGGATGAAGTACTTGGAAGACTATGACTTCACTTTGTATTATTGATGAGCCCATAATATTGCATATTTAACAGCCTCATTACATCTATTTTAACATAAGTTTGCATTTAATTACTTAGATTTTGTCGAATTTATGAATAATGTTGAAATTTTGATGTTGTAGGTAATCACAGTGTAAATGATGGCTTTTGGAACCTAGCAACTAAGTGTGGATAAGTGGTGAAGATATAGACACATTACATGAGAATTGAGAGGCTTTAAAGTGAAGAAATCAAGGAGGTAGTGGTATTTGGTATCCTAGGCACCGATATCTAAGCCTACTTGAATTTTGGTACCGACACCTGTACCATTTGGTATTAATACCTCAGTATTTCCCATTGTTTACCATAGCCCTCTTCGAATTTGAAAAATTACAAAATCTGAAAGTTGTAGATCTGGATGTCCTCTATCTTGTATCCAAATTTCAGCACAATCGGACGGTTGGATCAAAAGTTATGACAAATTTAGGAAAGTTGGTCCAGAGCTAGCATCCCCATTCAAACCTTCCGGAAGGTTTGGTCATCGACCTTCCGGAAGGTTTTTCCAACTGAACAAAAAACCTACCGTAAACCTTCTAGAAGGTTTTGCCTAAAAATGCCAGATCCTATAACTCAAGCCCCACTTGCTTGGGGGTCCCACCTATGATTGTCCAACACATCCTCTGACATATTCTACATATATACATGCCTCCCTACACCCTAAAGTCAGCTTTGAAAGATGGAGGATGGGATAGGAGAAGAGAGAAGGAAGGAAGCATGGTGGGTGAAGGCTAGGTTTGTCCTAGTCTGTCCAATGCATCAAATCACGTCCTATGGATGGGAAGTCTACTTACACAGACCTTTGGGGGGGGGACTGATGGATGAAAATGCAGAGGCTCTACACCATTTATTTAGCATTCACACAAGCTTTTGAAGCGAGGAGGAGGCTACCTAAGCTTAGGAGTATTTTTAGAGATAGAAAGCTCAAGGAAGAAAATGAAGTTAGAGAGAGAAAGTTGAGTTTTCATCTATATTTACCATTTTCAGTGTTGTAAGCCTTAAATCACTTGTAATCTTCCCTATTTCCACTTTTAAGTCTTTCATTTAAGTTGTATGCAAGTTTAGCTAGTTGTTATAGCATTTCAAGTATTACATTTGGATATTTGCTTTCAATGTTTGTATTCTGACTATGAATGTCATTTCTCTTGTAGTTTAACTCTTTTCTTACATTAGTTCTAGTTTCATGTTTCATTTCTTCATCATTTCTTTTTACATTATGCATGTCTTTACATTCATTATGAGTAGATGAGTTTTTAGTTTGCTAATCCAAGGGAGATTTCCTCTTGGGTATGTTAAATCGACTCTTCTCTATTCTTTCTCGTAGTGTAAGGTGGTTTGGTTTGACTAGGTTGAGTGCGGACGTGGTTGTGAGCTCTTTATACACCGTAGACTTGTCACGATGTATGCTTGCCCTCACCTCCATCTTAGTCCTTCACTTCCTACGAATCAATCAAGCGCTGAGACACCATTGGAAGAATGTTTTGAGTTGATTTGGCATTCCCATTGGAATGACTCTTTAGATTAGCCAACTTTGCTTTCTTGCATCTTTATCAAAAACTCCACTCACCAAAACACAAAACTACAAGATTTTACACTTTTCATTTTTTTACAAAATCACCTTCACCATAATTTGAACTTCTTTCCCTAAGGAGACAACCTTCAAATACCGATTCCAAGTAAAACATGACACTCAAAAGTCTCTCTACGCTTGGGGAGCACTTTTACACACACACACACACATTTTCATTCCACACACACGATTTTTCCATTTTTAGCATTGAACTCGAGGGAGAGTAACACTCACCTAACTGTATAAGCCACATACACATTACCGAAATCATGGTCAGAGATTAGGGACAATAAAATAATCTAAGCAATTACCATCATGAATAGGTAAATGTGGTGGCTGCTGCACTCAACCGAAAGCCACGGGGAGTCTTAGATAGTGTAGCTTCTCGAGAGTGGTAGATACTCAAGACTATGAGATAGTTCAGACTACACTACAGGGATTTGGCTCAGGGTATTTTGGGAAGTTTGGAAGCTACCCTTTCCTTATTAAGTAGAGTGATCGAGTCACAATGGCAGGAAACAAAGATATTATCCATCAGGGATTGGGTACAGTCAGGTATGGGTGACAAGGCTTGGGCTATTTATGCTAATGGTAGTATTCGATTTAGGGGAAGGATCGTGGTTCCCTAGTCTACAAATTTAAGGGAGGAGATCCTCAGGGAGTTCCATTGCTCCCATTTTACTGTGCATCCAAGCGGTACGAAGATGCACCATGATCTTCGCTGTCAGTATTACTAGAACAATATGAAGAGGCACGTGGGAGACTTTGTAAGTAGATGCCTCACGTGTTAATAGGTTAAGGTTGAGTACCAAAGGTCATCAGGGTTGCTCTAGCCTTTAGAGGTGGCTGAGTGGAAGTGGGAACACCTCACTATAGATTTTGTGACCCACTTACCATAGACTTTGCATAGACATGACGTGATATGGGTGATAATGGACCAACTTATGAAGTCGACACACTTTTTGGCTGTGTAGATGACTTCCATACTGTAGAAATTCTACAGGTTGTATATATGAGAGATAGTCTGGTAGCAAGGGGTACTCGTATCTATCGTATCGGATCAAGATTCCAGGTTCATGACCCACTTTTGGGAGAGCTTCCAAAGAGCTATGGGAACACAACGGGATGATGAGTACAACCTTTTATCCCCAAATGGATAGTCAGTTAGAGAGAACTATCCAGACTTTAGATGATATGCTTCGGGCATGCGTCCATAATCTCAAGGGTAGCTGGGAGGAGCACTTACCCTTAGTGGAGTTCATCTACAACAACAGTTACCAGACGAGTATACAAATGACACCTTATAAGGCACTTTATGGGAGATCATGTCGTTCTTTGGTGTGCTGGATGGAGGTTGTAGAGGGACCTTCTAATTAGCACAAAATATTGTATATCAAGTGTGCATTTACACCCATTTTATACCCTCTTTTGTGGTGAAAATGAGGTAAATTTCAATGTTTCGAGCTTTTAATAAGGTTTCAATGTGTTTGTAGGTAAAAGAGCTTAATTGGTGTAGGCTAGGCCCCTATCAGGGTGCTTAAGGACAATGGAGTTAAGGGGAAGGTTTGATGATGGCTTGGGAGGTGAATGAACCAAGAATTGACCAAAACAGGTTAAAATCTAATGGTAGGGTTGTCATAAAACTACTGGTAGGTTTTGGCCACTGGAGTGGTTTCTACCGGAAAACTATCAGAAGGTTTTGGCTACTAGAGTAAAACCTACTAGTAGATTTGCCCATCGACCTACCGGTAGGTTTTGCTGAAAACGCCAGATTCTACAACTCAAGCTCTGCCACTTTATGGGCCCCACCATTGGTTCTCCCACTTACTCCCTCACACCTCCTACACACAGACATGTCTTCCCTCACCTAGGCTTGGACTTTAGAGGCTTTGACATTTTGAGGATGAGAAAGCAGAGGAGAAGCCAGGGAGTGCAGGCTAGGCCTGTGCTGGCCTGCCCAATGGCTTCCAATTAGCCTCCTAATTAAACATATTTCCCCCTTAGTTTCCCTAATCCCTTATTTTAACTCCCAAATTCTTTGCACATAGTAATTCACATCCAAATCTTTCACATCTTCAAAACTTAACCCTAATTACATGCAATTTGAATCGTAACTAACTTCCCATAATTTCGTTAATTATAATTTAACTCATAACTAACATTAACATGTTACACTTTAGCCCCTAACATTATATAAAGTAGCATATTATTTACATTTGGGTCTCACACTAAAGGTCTCTTTGGTGTCAATAGCTTATTAGACTCTAAAGTACAAACACCCTTGTCTAGAAAAATACAAGTGATTAGAGAACCAAATGGCAATGTCTATAATCCTTCCCTCATCGAATTCTCTCTGAATGACTTGAAAATACACATGTGGTAGATCTATCTCCAAACCCGTGCCAAATAGCATGTAACAAATAGGCTCGTGGTGTGGGAAATGTGGAAATATTAGTCTTCAGGTCAATATTGTAGGTGACAATCAAATTTATAAACCTATAATCCCTAATTAAGTCCTTGTGATATCACAACTAGTGGTTCCATCCATCAGCATAGGGGACTCCATAAAACATTGAAGCAACTGATGACAGTGTGAGTATATCACTCTCAAGTTTGAAGTGATAAGGATCACGTGCTACCTCGGAAGACGAAGGGTGGTGGCAATAAGGTCAGTGGAAAACTAAAACAACACACCTCGAATATATGTCGTGAAGTGCTCATTATCCTCTGTAGTGTCCCAAATGTGTATGTAAGACTCTCTGACCATATCCACATTTGTAGGTACAAGGGCCGTAAATAGCTCAATCCATTCTCTCGAGCCAAACATCAAAGGCACAAAAGTGTTACTAACCCCAACGTGATTAAATCCTCGCTCCACAAGCACAATCAGTGAAGAAACCTGTCTCATATACAACTCTCAGTACTGTGGAGTCTGAAAATGAGCTCTACTATATTAAGCGTATACCCTCGCCCTTTTCTCAACTCATGGTGGCATTTTTCCTAAGATAAACGATAGAATAGTTTAAATCAAGATGATAATCACGGATTCAAAGTCGAAATGCACTAATCTCGATTTTGATCAAGTTTAATATCAAGGAAATGCAATGGGTAGGCTTGAGCGAGGTATGAGGCTGCTTTAACGAGCCCTAAAGTAGATGACCCCTTGATCTAGTATGTCCAACTCACTTCCACATGACTCCAATGACACCCAACATGCATGCATGATCTCAACCCAATTCTCAAATTAAACAATAAATGCTCAATGTTCATAATTATGAAAATTACACAAATTCACATTTTAATAGATCCATCCAAAATTCATCATCTCAATACATTACTCTAAGGCATTTAAGGATATGAAAATCAATTTCATGCATCCTAGATCAATGTTTCCTCACTTGGTTCAATTTCACTCGCATGTGTTCAAATTTTGTTCAACTTTGACAAATTCAAGTGCATCGTGTGTGAAATCAACCCCTAACACCAAAAGGATTCCAATTAGTTTAAATCATTAATAAGCTCATCATGAAATTCTAATGCATTGTCTAATTGAATACTTGATTGGTTAGTGAGTATCCTAATAATGTTTCTTTTTAGACAACTCCCCTATCTTTTATCTCTTCTAGTCTATGACTTCAATCAACACGATTATGAATTCCATACTTTTAATGTATGCTTCTAATCATAGTTAACATGAGTTCTATGAGCTTTACAAATGAGCAACCTATCACCAACATTTAGAGCCATTTAAAATCATTAATAGTTAAAACTAATCAATCTCCTAAGTGTGAAGGTGAATGTCATGCGTTTACTTGCTATTTTAAAATTTTCAAAGATAAACACTATCCAAGAACGCTAGGATAAAGGAGACTTTGGCTAATGAATAATGCAATAAGATTTATGCCAATAAATTTTCTATCCCCTAATATGACTCATAGCAATGCTCATTTCAATTTTAATTTAAGGATGAAATCATTACATTGCAAACCAAAGTGTGAAAAGCAAACATATATAAGAAAAAATATGAATGAAGATATATCAAAACAAGGAAAAACTAATAAAGTAATTACCATATATCCTAAAAATGAATGTCAAATTTTGACATCAAAACTCTTTTTGAATTTTTTTCATTTCTTTTGTTTTTGTTTTTCAAATTTTAATATTTTTTGTATTTTCATATAGAAAAACAAATTAAAAAAAGAAATAAAAAATATATACGCGATTGTATGACCTTAGTGTGTTTGGTAAAATGCATAAAAGATCACCTAGGTCCATACTCTCACATCTCCTACTTAGGAGTCGTGACCTTTCTAGAAGCACTCGGGGCCTCTAACTTGGTTGACATGGTGAGTTTCTCAAAGTTCTCCCTAGTCACCCATACTTGTTTTCCCTTCTTAAAACTCAAGTTAGGTCGAGGAATGGGTGTATAACTAACTCTCTTATTCCCAGATGTGTGTAGATAAATTTTGACCTTGGGGGTAGAAAAAGCTTTGGACACTCTAACATGTGAGCAATGTGAAGATGATGCATGACTATGCTTGGACTCACAAGACCTTTCAAAAATCTTAATTTTTTAAGACTTCAAAGTTTAAGGCTTTGGATTGGTTGGCTAGATGCACAAGCTTCTTGTTTAAGACATCCTAATTTTTCATGCATTATCTACTATGATGACCAAGTTCTCTACAAGTATAGCACAAATCATGATTGGTTTGAGTTCATTTAACAACTTTCTTCTTGAATGCCTACCCTTACTGCTATTAGCATCTTTAGAGATTGTACCTATTTGTGGGGGTAATGGGTTGTTATTACACTTCACAAACTTGGTCTCAAAATAAGTGTTGGTGTGTTCATTTGTATAGCTTAAATCATGCTTAACTCCTACATCCTTTCCCATAGATAACATGCTATCAAATTTTTCATTGCTTTGGGAGAATTCTTTTGGAGATTTCATTTGATTCTTGAAAATATTTATCAAGTTTGGCACGTTTTGACTCAAGATTCTTTTTGACTTAACAAGTTCATGAAACTCTCTCTCTAGGAAGCTCACTTGATCAAGGGGAGACTTCTTCTCATCCTCTGGGCCACATATTTGGGCCTTGGACTTCACGAAGTCCACTTCAAGTGCTCTTTTCTCCTCTTCACTTCAGTTAACCTGACCATTCAAGGATGTTGGCCCAAAGTGCAATCTTAGAGGGGAGTAAATTAGGTCTACAAAAAGAAGTCCAATTAAAATCCAGTTTCAGTAATTGTGAAATTGATCAACCTATATGACAAGTGCCAATGTGGATGAGTATGATATTGTATGTGTGTGAGTAAACAAGTGCAATATAAAGTAAATAGAAAGAAAGAGAGAGTAATCAAACACAATAATTTATAGAGGTTCGGCTCCAATACTGTGGTCTACGTCATCTCTCCCTTCTCCCCTTAGAGGTAACCTTTCTCTTTCTTGAATCTCTTCAATAGGTGATATTCTAGCACCTTTACACTTGTTCTTCCCTAAATACAATACAAAGATTCCTCTCTTAAAATACTTAATCAAGAAGAATACAATAATCATTCTCTCTTGCTCCTCAAGAATATTCTCTTAAATCAATAGAGAAAGACAAGAAGAATAAATGATCTCTTAAAGCTTACAACAACTCAAAATCACTCAAGAATAAAGAATAGAATCTTTCTTTGGCTTTTAGCTCATAAGTTCAATGTGCAAGAAGATCCAACAAATGCCTTTAAGTTCTCTATTTATAGTGGAAGACAAAGTCTTTTCAAAATGCAGCTTTTTGGCCAAAATGTCCACTTTGCCGGATCCCCATCCGGTATACCAGTTTGTATGCCGAATTGTGACTGTTGGTGTCTAACGAGTACATCCAGTATATCGGATGGCTTGTCCGGTATGCTAGTTCATCATTCTTCACCAAGGTTGGCTAGATAGTGGACAGTTTTGAGCTGTGTCGGTTCCCTAATTAGTATGCTGATTTGTCAGAGGCTTTTTTCCAGTTCATCAGAGACAATCAGGTGAAGATACTGGAAGGTCTTGAGCTTTGTTGGTTACCCAACTGGTATGCCATTCAACCATCCGGTATGCCGATTTAGCTATTTGGTATTTTAGACACTCTATCCGTAGGCCAGTTTTTTCCTTTTTTCCTCTTTCTTTCTTCTTCCTTTAATCTTGCCTTCTTGCTACCAAATATATTCCAACCATTGTGCATCTTAGATCATGCTTAGATGTTTATCATCATCAAAATAATGTTTAATCAAGCATTGGGTCAACAAAGGATAACACTTTCTCTTGTTGCTTGAGCAATTGCACATATAATTGATCATACATATTTTGTATATCCTTATAGAATTCTTCATCCTCCACACATATGGGGATTTATATTCTTCCAAGTCATCTACCTTCATGGTAGGACTTGTTTCAACTTCACTCATGGAAGTTTCTCTAGGGGCAGAGGAGAGTGAACCTACAAAAGTCATAAATTTCTTTTCATCATCTTGAGAAGATAAGTCATCACCTGAGGTTGACTCACTTTCATTGTCAATCCATATGGCTTTCATAGCTTTCTTGTTCTCCTTGGGCATCTCTTTCTTGTTTCTATTTGGGCATTCCAATGCAATATGTCCAAATCCTTGACATTCAAAGCATTGGAAGCCTTGCCCCTTTTTCTTAACCTATTGTCGAGATTTTGAGACGCCCCAAAAATTGGGGAGGGGGGGTCCTTAATTTAACAAAATTCGGGCAGAGTCTCCTTTGTATGGTGAGCTTTACCCAAAACACAACCTGTGCAATTATATTATATTGACCACACCGGATCCATTTATAAGTGAACACTAAAAAAGTCCATATGAGTTTGATTTGTAATGCCTCAAAATTCCACTTGGACGACATTACTATCTAAAATCATTCATATCATGAGAGCACTAAATAAATCCACAAAATAATAAAATTTTATTCACCATACGTAATATCCACAATATTATCCCAAAAGAATAGGTCAATCTATAGAAATTACATTCCAAAAGAATTACATTTAAAATTAGTAGCGAAAGAAATAAAATACTAGACTATACATGATCGTAAATAAATTTCCTAGTTTAGCACAAAAATAAACTATAGCTCTAGATGTCCACCTCGGGATCTAGGTTTCCCTCTGGTGGAGCCTCCCAATTTCTCGGCTCGTCATGTAACGCCCCAAAATAAACCCTGGACGGCATTACATTCTAAAATCATTCATATCATGAGAGCACTAACATAATCCCTTAAGAAACAAGACTTCATTTGTCATTCATGAATATTTACAACATTATCCAAAAGAATAAGCCCAAGTCATAGCTATTACATCTCAAAAATTAATTAAAGAAGCGCAGCGGAAAAAACAAAAAAAGCTAGACTACACAATGTTCCAAAAGAATGTCATAGTCTAGTACGAAAGGAAAGGAGGTCGCTCTATGCGTACACCTCGGGATCCACACTCCCGTCCAGTGGAGTCTCCCATGTAGCGGGCTCCTTGACCCTTACGTCCTCCACCTCAAGTGGGTAATCTGAAAAAATATTAGCGATAGGGGGTGAGCACGAAGCTCTGTAGAAAAATTATCCCAAACTCATACAAGGTTTAGAAAAGCATTTAAAATGGTCGGTTTCAATTTTAACATAACATAGATACATAATTTGAAATAAAGCAGTTGCATTTAAAAAGGATCTCAAGTTTATTTAAAAACATTACTTAAATGAATAAACGAGCACCACATACAAATAATAACCATTAATTGCCATAACCAATTCCCAACAATTCTTTTGGTAGGTAGCATACTTTGTGGTAACCATCACCCCCCTTTAGGTCACATTTGATTCTCAAGCATCCTTATCGGGAACCTCTTAAAAATGGATGAGCATCCTTACATGGAACCTCTCACCAATCACTACATTATTTCTCAAGCATCCTTACTGGGAACCTCTTGGGAAGGGGTGAGCATCCTTACAAGGAGCCTCTCACTCATGTGCATCACAAACAACCCAACTAAACATACAATTCCAACATTTATCTCAATTTACAAGCATCTATCCAAAATCTCCAAAATATATCATATAACAATTCCACAACCAACTAAGAAAATACATGAGATCACAATAACATCATTTTTCTACCCAACACAAAGCACTAAGGTTTCGAAATCCATAATAAAGAAAGCACTTAGGAAGAAAATACATCACTCTCAAAAAATTAGAGTTTTATAACTAGAAAGAAGATTTCATGGGTATTTAACGCTACTTTCTTCAAAACATGTAATCCTTGCAAAAATCCTCAGAGATGAGGATTCCATAGCATATATATATCATTGATAGCCAAAACATACATATATAAATACCCTAGTCTCAATGTAAGTGAATAAGAGAAAATCCCTACCTTGAATCCTTAGCTTTGGAGTGAAGAACAAGAATATTTGATCTTGAATCACCCTTGAATCTCTAATTTTTTCATTCCTTTCTTCTTCTCTAATGCTCTCTAGGGTTTCAAGAGGGGTGGGGGTGTGAGGGGAGTGAAGGAAATGAGAGAAAATGAGATGAAAATGAGTTTAAAACATAGTAGTCCCGAAAAACACTGTTCACAAGCTGTTTTAGGTTTCTCCAAATTTATGGTTTTGCCACAAAGAATCTCCAATTTGATCCATATGACTACCCTAAGGTTTGTCGACGTTCCGGATTCATTTTTAATGTTATTTTAACCTAAAAACATTTACTTTTATGATTTATCTCAAAATCCAAGTCAACGTACACTTGAAACACAAAAATTTTTATTTTACCCATCCGAATTGGCTATTAATGAAATTTTACGATGTTTGCAAATAAAAGGTGATACAGGATGTTTATTAAAGCCTTTTATACTTATTTGAAGTCTAAAAGTACTCATTATTCTTATATTTTGATTTAGAATACAAATGGAGACATTAAATGCAAAATGAAGCTAATTGGACTATTTCAACATCGTTTCGTTATCTAAGCATAACTCTCTCATCCAAGCTCCGGTTGAAATGATTCAAGATGCTATGCAATGATACGAAAGAGCTCTAAAACTTTCAGGTTTTGAGTTTTGAGAGATATTGAGTGAATGAAGGTTTAAATCGAGCTTGAAGTTGCAGCAGTGCACTGTTCACAGCCTGTCTTCGTCCCTTTTCCATTTCCAATCCATTCCTAAGCCAACCAAATCCATCTCAAACCTCTCCAATAAATATTTCTACACCAAACCTATTTAATACAAGTTCTAGGACCTAAAATTTCATATTTTGACTTATTAAAACCAAATTTTAACTATTATTTTCACTAACATTTTAAATCTCTACTTTTCCAATCTACCAAATTCATACACACATCACTACATATATCCACATTTTTTTTTACCACAATTATTTAATATATATCTATATAGATATATAAAATAAAATGCGGGGTGTTACAATCCACCCCCCTTAAAGAAAGTTTCATCCTTGAAACTTACCTCAAGTAGCGAACAAAAATGGATAACTTTGTTGCGAAGCACTTTTTTGCTTCGGTTCCCATCTAGCTTCCTCCACTCCATGGTGTTGCCACAAAACCTTCACCAATCTGATAACTTTGTTGCGAAGCACTTTTTCCTGGGCGTCGAGAATTTTTACTGGTTGTTCTTCGTAGGTTGCTCCGTCTTGAATTTCAATCTCCTCCAAGTTCACGACTGGAGTTGCATCCGAGTGACACCTTCTCAACATGGACACGTGGAACACATCATGTAATCCGGATAGCTGGGCTGGTAGTCGAAGTTGATATGCCCCCTTGCCTACCGCTTTGATTAACTAAAACGGTCTGGTATATCTTAGCGCTAACTTCCCCTTCTTGCCGAATCGAAACACAACTTTCTTAGGTGACACCTTGAGAAATACGTAGTCTCCCACCTTGAATTCTAAGGGTTTTCGTCTGTGGTCCGCATAACTCTTCTGTCTACTTTGCGCCGTCCGTAGCCTCTCTCAGATGAGTTGAATCTTCTCCGTAGTTTCTCGAACAATGTCCGGTCCAAACAAACTACTCTCGCCAACTTCTAACCAACACGTCAGTGATCAGCATGGTCTTCCATACAATGATTCATACGGTGCCATCCCAATACTTTCTTGATAGTTGTTGTTGTAAGCAAACTCCACCAACGGTAAGTGGTCGTTCCAACTCCCCTTGAAGTCCAACGCGCAAGCGCGTAAGATATCCTCCACAATCTGTATCTCCCTCTCGGATTGGCCATCCGTTTGGGGATGAAAAACCGTACTGAAGTGTAACTCCATCCCCATCACTTGTTGTAGACTCTGCCAGAATCTCGCCACAAACCTAGAGTCACGATCCGACATAATCGAGAGCGGAACGCCGTGTAACCTCACTATCTCACGGATATACAGCTGACTCAAAGTCTCGAATGTATCCGTGATCTTCATACCCAAAAAGTGAGCGGACTTAGTGAGTCTATCCACAATGACCCACACTACATTATACCCGCGCGACGTCTGTGGTAAACCCGACACGAAATCCATGGTGATATGATCCCACTTCCACTCTGGAATAGGCAAAGATTGTAGGACTCCTCCTGGCCTTTGATGCTCAATCTTCACCTGCTGGCACACTACACCTTTTGCCACATACTTGGCCACATCTCGTTTCATTCCCCTCCACCAGTATTGACGCTTCATATCCCTATACATCTTTATGCTATCGGGGTAGATAGCAAACTTGGAGCAATGACACTCTCCCAGTATCTCCTCCTTTAGGGATGAATCATTGGGAACACAAAGCTTCTCCTCATATCTCAACTCTCCATTCTTCCAAGACCATCCTTCAATCGCCTCTCCATTCTCCAATCGGGCTCTAATCCAATCGAGTTCTGAATCCAGGCATTGCTACTCCACTACCCCGTCGCCGAAGCGTCGGTTGAGCTACAAGGTTGAATAGATATGGTTGATACTCCGATCCATCCACTACTCGGAATAATGAGGATAGGTGTCGTCGTCAACTTCTCCTTCAAGGTGCAAAAAGCTAGTTCACACGCTTGAGTCCACAAAAATTTCTCCCCCTTCTTTGTAAGGCGAGTCATTGGCATCGCAAGCTTGGAGAACCCTTCCACAAACCTACGATAATAGCCGCCTAACCCCAAGAAACTCCGTACTTCCGTTATGTTTTTTGGTGGTTCCCATTTCATCACGGCCTCAATCTTTGCGGGATCAACCGCTACTCCTTGCTCGGACACAACATGGCCAAGGAACTTCACTTCCTTCATTCAAAACTCACACTTGCTCATCTTCGCATATAATTTATGTTCTCTCAATGTTTGTAGCACAATAGAGAGATGACAAGCATGTTCCTCCTGAGTCTATGAGTAAATCAATATGTCATCAATAAACACAATGACAAATTGATCGAGGTAAGGCCGGAAGACTCTGTGCATCAAATCCATGAAGGCTGCGGGGGCATTAGTTAATCTGAACGGCATCACCGTATACTCGAAATGACCATACCGGGTAGGGAAAACAGTCTTAGGAATATCCTCCTCCTTAATCCGCAGCTGATGATACCCTGTGCGAAGATCAATTTGGGAGTAATATTTTGAACCCTTCAACTGGTCAAATAAGTCATCAATTCTCAGTAACATATACTTATTCTACACTATAACCCGATTCAACCTCTGGTAATCCGTGCACAAGCATAGAGTCTCATCCGTTTTCTTCACGAAGAGGACCAGGGCTCCCCAAGGTGAAGTGCTTCGACGGATAAACACAATCGCCACCAAGTGATCCAACTGATTTCTTAGCCCCTTCAACTTTAAAGGTGTCATCCGGTAGGGAGCAATGGATATGGGTTCGGTTCCCGGATAGAGATTGATCTTGAACTCAATTTCCCTATGTGGCGGTAATCCGGATAATTTCTCAGGAAAAATATCTTAAAACTCCGATACAATTAACACTACATCCGTATGGATTTTATCCCTGTCATCTCCCATCAAGCTAGCTAAGAAACTCAAATGACTTCCCGATTTCGCTTTTAAGAATCTACTACCCGTAGTAGGAAATGGATGGGAAGAATCTTGGTTATTCACAAAACTGAAAATGACTCCTCCCGGCAACTGAAATATAATCCACTTGCGGAAACAATCCATTATCGCCCGAAAAGCAGACAACAAGTTCATCCTGAAAATCACATCATACCCCTTTATCTCTAAAGCAATCAAATCCACAATCAATTCGTGCTCCCCAATGCGAAGCACACAACCCTTGCAAACTCGGCTAGTATCTAACGGTTCTCCTGTAGGCAAGCTAATGTTCATAACATGCTCTAGCTTCGCGAAACTCAATCCCAAATCAAGTGCATATGTCGTGCGTACAAATGAGTGTGTTGCACCGGGGTCAAATAATATTCGGGCCCAAGAATTGTAAATAAGTACGATACCAGCCACAACGACATTGGCAATGTCCTCCTCCAGCTGAGTCAAAGCAAATACTCGCCCTTGGTTGGCGCTGCCGGGGGCTTGAGCTTGTATCAGTCGTTGCAGTGCAGGCCTCGGTGGTGGTGGTTGGGCTGCTGGTACCTGTCTGGCGGTCTAGATAGGCCCCTGAGGTGGAAAAATTGGGCAATGCATCCGAATATGCCCCATACCTCCGCATGCAAAGTAGGATCATGGGGTAATACCGACTCTAGTCTGAGTGTTTCCCTCTCCTCGGGTTGTCAAAAGTCGTTGTCCACCTGCCTGGTCTGGGCGACGGTATGGTGTCGGTCTCTGTACCCCACTAGTGCTAGCACCCATCCTGATCGACCTCCTCTCGAGAAACCCTATCGTCTTTGGCTATCCTCTATATCTCTCTCTACCAGTGCATCTCTGTCCACCAAGTCCCCAAAATCACAGATCTTGAGAGCCACCAACTTCTCCCTGATGATCGGCCTCAAACCCTGCTCGAAGCGCTTGGCCCTGTCGGCCTCATTAGATATAAATCTTGTAGCATAACAGGAGAGCTCGTCGAACCACCTCTCATACTCAGCCATGGTCATACTACCCTGTCGTAGTGAAAGAAAATCCGCCTTTATTCGGTCTCTAACCAATTCAAGAAAGTACTTATCTTGGAAAAGTTGATCGAACTCTTCTCAAGTGAGTGTATCGGTGTCCCTTCTCCTCTTTATGACATCCCACCAATTGTCGGCCTCCCCCTCAAACAGGTAGGTCGCCAAACCAACTCTCAACTCCTCGGCAAACTCCCATGCCGTCACAGATCTTCTTCACTCGGCGGATCCATCTATCCGCCTCCAAAGGATTGGAGCTCCCTTGGAAATTGGGTGGTCGTTGTCTAAAGAATTCCCAAAGAGTTATCATCCTTTAGTCTCCGTTCCCATTGCCCGGTACTTGAGCGAGAGGATGAGCTCCACCACTGTGGTTGTTGTTACCATTTTGGTTTTGTACCAAAATTGGTGAGCTCCCTCAAGCATTGGTAAATGTCTTGCATAGCATTCAGAGGTGGTGGTGGTGGTAGATTCGCTTGACCTCCACGGCCACGGCCACGGCCACGTCTGCGTCCCCGTCCTTGTTCGCCATTCATCCTGCACATCAATTCACAACTTAGTTCATGGATGTACAGGACATCCTAAATATTAGGTTAAGCTAAGGCATAAAACGTGTATAAAATTTCACTCAAGGATTTGATTCACCCTAATCCTAAGGCTCTAGAGGTGATTCCATAACCTACAGCTCCCATGTAAGACTTAAAGCCTAAGCTCTGATACCAACTTTGTAACGCCCCAAAACACACCCTAGACGACATTACATTCTAAAACCATTCATATCATGAGAGCACTAATATAATCCCTTAAAAAACAAGACTTCATTTGTCATCCACGAATATTTTCAAAATTATCCAAAAGAATAAGCCCAAGTCATGACTATTACATCTCAAAAATTAATTAAAGAAGCGCAGCGGAATAAACAAAAGAAGCTAGACTATACAATGTTCCAAAAGAATGTCCTAGTCTAGTACAAAAGGAAAGGAGGTCGCTCTATGCGTCCACCTCGGGATCCACACTCCCGTCCAACGGAGTCTCCCAAGTAACGGGATCCTCGACCCTTACGTCCTCCTCCTCAAGCGGGTAATCTGAAAAATATTAGCGATAGGGAGTGAGCACGAAGCTCTGTATAAAAATTCTCCCAAACCCATACAAGGTTTAGAAAATCATTTAAAACGGTCGGTCTCAATTTTAACATAATATAGATAAATAATTTGAAATAAAGCAGTGACATTTAAGAAGGATCTCAAATTTATTTAAAAACATTACTTAAATGAATAAACGAACACCACATATAAATAATAACCATTAATTGTCATAACCAATTCTCAACAATCTTTAGGTCACCTTTGATTCTCAAGCATCCTTACTGGAAACCTCTTGAAAATGGATGATCATCCTTACATGGAACCTCTCACCAATCACTACATTATTTCCTAAGCATCCTTACCGAAAACCTCTTGGGAAGGGGTGAGCATCCTTACAAGGAACCTCTCACTCATGTGCATCACAAAAAACCCAACCAAGCATACAATTCCAACATTTATCTCAATTTACAAGCATCTATCCAAAATCTCCAAAATATATCATATAACAATTCCACAACCAACTAAGAAAATACATGAGATCACAATAACATCATTTTTCTACCCAACACAAAGCACTAAGGTTTCAAAATCCATAATAAAGAAAGCATTTAGGAAGGAAATACATCACTCTCCAAAAATTAGGGTTTTAAAACTAGAAAGGAGATTTCATGGGTATTAAACCCTACTTTGTTCAAAACATGTAATCCTTGCAAAAAACATAAGAGAGGATGATTCTATAGCATATATATACCATTGATAGCCAAAACATACATATATAAATACCCTAACCTCAATGTAAGTGAATGAGAGAAAACCCCTACCTTGAATCCTTAACTTTGGAGTGAAGAACAATAATATTTGATCTTGAATAACTCTTGAATCTCTTGTTTTTCCCTTCCTTTCTTCTTCTCTAATGCTCTCTAGGGTTTCAACAGGTGTGGGGGTGTGAGGGGAGTGAAGGAAATGAGATTAAAGGAGATGAAAATGAGTTTAAAACATAGCACTCCCGAAAAATACTGTTCACAGGCTGTTTTGGATTTCTCCAAATTTACGGTTTTACCACTAAGAATCTCCAATTTGATCCATATAACTACCCTAAGGTTTGTCGACATTCCGGATTCATTTTTAATGTTATTTTAACCTAAAAATATTTATTTTTATGATTTATCTCAAAATCCAAGTCAACGTACACCCTGAAACACTAAAGTTTCTATTTTACCTATCCGAATCGGCTATTAATGAAGTTTTACGATGTTTAAATAAAAGGTGATAAAGGGTGTTTCTTAAAGCCTTTTATACTTATTTGAAGCTTAAAAGTACTCATTATTCTTATATTTTGATTTAGAATGCAAATGGAGATATTAAATACAAAACGAAGCTAATTGGACTATTTCGACATCGTTTCGTTATCTGAGCATAACTCTCTCATCCAAGCTCCGATTGAGATGATTCAAGATGCTATGCAATCATACGAAAGAGGTCTAAAACTTTCATGTTTTGAGTTTTGAGAGATATTGACTGAATCAAATTCTAAATCGAGCTTGAAGTTGCAGCAGTGCACTGTTCACAGCCTGTCTTCGTCCCTTTTCCATTTCCAATCCATTCCTAAGCCAACCAAATCCATCCCAAACCTCTCCAACACATATTTCTACACCAAACCTATTTAATACAAGTTCTAGGACCTAAAATTTCATATTTTCACTTATTAAAACTAAATTTCAACTATTATTTTCACTAACATTTTAAATCTCTACTTTTTCATCAACCAAATTCAAACACACATCACTACATATATCCACATTTTTTTTACCACAATTATTTACTATATATCTATATACATATATAAAAGAAAATGCGGGGTGTTACAATCCACCCCCCTTAAAGAAAGTTTCGTCCTCGAAACTTACCTCAAGTAGCGAACAAATATGGATACTTCTCCCGCATTTCTTGCTCCGGTTCCCATGTAGCTTCCTCCACTCCATGGTGTTGCCACAAAACCTTCACCAATCTGATAACTTTGTTGTGAAGCACTTTTTCCTGGGCGTCGAGAATTTCTACCGGTTGTTCTTCGTAGGTTGCTTCGTCTTGAATTTCAATCTCCTCCAAGTTCACGACTGGAGTTGCATCCGAGTGACACCTTCTCAACATGGACACGTGGAACACATCATGTACTCCGGATAGCTGGGCTGGTAGTCGAAGTTGATATGCCGCCTTGCCTACCGCTTTGATTACCTCAAACGGTTCGGTATATCTTGGCGCTAACTTCCCCTTCTTGCCGAATCGAAACACGTCTTTCTTGGGTGACACCTTGAGAAATACGTAGTCTCCCACCTTGAATTCTAAGGGTCTTCGTCTGTGGTCCGCATAGCTCTTCTGTCTACTTTGCGCCGTCCGTAGCCTCTCTCGGATGAGTTGAATCTTCTCCGTAGTTTCTCGAACAATGTCCGGTCCAAACAAACTACTCTCGCCAACTTCTAACCAACACGTCGATGATCGGCATGGTCTTCCATACAATGCTTCATATGGTGCCATCCCAATACTTTCTTGATAGCTGTTGTTGTAAGCAAACTCCACCAACGGTAAGTGGTTGTTCCAACTCCCCTTGAAGTCCAACGCGCAAGCGCGTAACATATCCTCCACAATTTGTATCACCCTCTCAGATTGGTCATCCGTTTGGGGATGAAAAGTCATACTAAAGTGTAACTCCATCCCCATCGCTTGTTGTAGACTATGCCAAAATCTCGCCACACACCTAGAGTCACGATCCGACACAATCGAGAGCGAAACGCCGTGTAACCTCACTATCTCACGGATATACAGCTGGCTCAAAGTCTCGAATGTATCCGTTGTCTTCATACCCTAAAAGTGCGCGGACTTGGTGAGTCTATCCACAATGACCCACACTACATTATACCCGTGCGACGTCCGTAGTAAACCCGACACGAAGTCCATGGTGATGTGATCCCCCTTCCACTTTGGAATAGGCAAAGACTGTAGGACTCCTCTTGGCCTTTGATGCTTAATCTTCACCTACTGGCACACTGCACATTTTGCCACATACTTGACCACATCTCGCTTCATTCCCCTCCACCAGTATTGACACTTCATATCCCTATACATCTTTGTGCTACCGGGGTCGATAGCAAACTTGGAGCGATGACACTCTCCCAGTATCTCCTCCTTTAGGGACGAATCATTGGGAACACAAAGCTTCTCCCCATATCTCAACTCTCCATTCTTCCAAGACCATCCTTCAATCGCCTCTCCATTCTCCAATCGGGCTCTAATCCAATTGAGTTCCGAATCCAGGCATTGCAACTCCACTACCCGTCGTCGAAGCATCGGTTGAGCTACAAGGTTGAATAGATATGGTTGATACTCCGGTCCATCCACCCATAGATCATACTCCTCTAATGCTTCAATCATTTTCCACCTATTTATCGCAAGAAAATTGATTTCACCCCGAGACTTCCTGCTAAGAATGTCAGCAACTACATTGGCCTTCCCCGGATGGTAGTTGAGCGTGAACTCATAATCTTCCAAGTACTCAATCCACCTTCTCTGCCGGAGATTCAAGTCTTTCTGTGCAAAGATATACTTGAGGCTTTTATGGTCCAAGAACACTTGAAATTTCTCCCCGTATAAATAACATCTCCACAACTTAAGAGCAAACACCACCGTAGCCAGCTCCAAGTTATGTGTGAGATAATTCTGCTCATGCACCTTGAGTTGCCTCGAGCCATACGCCACTACCTTCCCTCCTTGCATTAGAATGCGCATCCCAAGCCTCGTAGTAAAGCATCGGTGTAGACATCGTGGCCTTCCCCACTACTCGGAATAAGGAGGATAGGTGTCGTTGTCAACTTCTCCTTCAAGGTGCAAAAAGCTAGTTCACACGCTTGAGTCCACAAAAATTTCTCCCCCTTCTTTGTAAGGCGAGTCATCGGCATCGCAAGCTTGGAGAACCCTTCCACAAACCTACGATAATAGTCGGCTAATCCCAAGAAACTCCGTACTTCTGTTACGTTCTTTGGTGGTTCCCATTTCATCATGGCCTCAATCTTTGCGGGATCAACTGCTACTCCTTGCTCAAACACAACATGGCCAAGGAACTTCACTTCCTTCATCCAAAACTCACACTTGCTCATCTTCGCATATAACTTATGTTCTCTTAATGTTTGTAGCACAATAGAGAGATGACGAGCATGTTCCTCCTGAGTCTGTGAGTAAATCAATATGTCATCAATAAACACAATGACAAATTGATCGAGGTAAGGCCAGAAGACTCTGTGCATCAAATCCATGAAGGCTGCAGGGGCATTAGTTAATCCGAACGGCATTACCGTATACTCGAAATGACCATACCGGGTACGAAAAGCAGTCTTAGGAATATCCTCCTCCTTAATCTGCAGCTGATGATACCCCGTGCGAAGATCAATCTTGGAGTAATACTTCAAACCCTTCAACTGGTCAAATAAGTCATCAATTCTCAGCAACGGATACTTATTCTTCACGGTAACCCGATTCAACCTCCGCTAATCTGTGCACAAGTGTAGAGTCTCATCCATTTTTTCACAAAGAGGACGGGGGCTCCCCAAGGTGAAGTGCTTAGACAGATAAACTGAATCACCAACAAGTGATCCAACTGCTTTCTTAGCTCTTTCAACTCCAAAGGTGCCATCCGATAGGGAGCAATGGATATGGGTTTGATTCCCGGATAGAGATCGATCTTGAACTCAATTTCCCTATGTGGCGGTAATCCGGGTAATTCATCGAAAAAAATATCCGAAAACTCTGATACAATTAACACTACATCCGTATGGATTTTATCCCTGTCATCTCCCATCAAGCTAGCTAAGAAACTCAAATGACTTCCCGATTTTGCTTTTAAGAATCTACTAGCCGTAGTAGGAAATGGATGGGAAGAATCTTGGTTATTCACAAAACTGAAAACGACTCCTCCCGGCAACTAAAATATAATCCGCTTGCAGAAACAATCCATTATCACCCAGAAAGCAGACAACAAGTTCATCCTGAAAATCACATCATACCCCTTTATCTCTAAAGCAATCAAATCCACAATCAATATGTGCTCCCCAATGCAAAGCACGCAACCCTTGCAAACTCGGCTAGTATCTAACGGTTCTCCCGTGGGCAAGCTAATGTTCATAACATGCTCTAGCTTCGCGAAACTCAATACCAAATCAAGTGCATATGTCGTGCGTACAAATGAGTGTGTTGCACCGGGGTCAAATAATATTCGGGCCCAAGAATTATAAATAAGGACGATACCTTCCACAATGGCATTGGCAATGTCCTCCTCCGACTGAGTCAAAGCAAATACTCGCCCTTGGTTGGCGCTGTCGGGGGCTTGAGCTTGTATCAGTCGTTGCGGTGCAGGCCTCGGTGGTGGTGGCTAGCCTGTTGGTACCTGTCTGACGGTTTGGATAGGCCCCTGAGGTGGAAAAATTGGGCAATGCATCCAAATATGCCCCACACCTCCGCATGCAAAGTAGGATCGTGGGTAATACCAGCTCTAGTCTGAGTGTCTCCCTCTCCTCGGGCTGTCAAAAGTTGATGTCCACCTGTCTGGTCTGGACGACGGCATGGTGTCAGTCTCTGTGCCCCAATAGTGCTAGCACCCGTCCGGATCGACCTCCTCTCGAGAAGCCCTTTCGTCGCTGGCTATCCTCTATGTCTCTCTCTACCAGTTCAGCTCTGTCCACCAAGTCCCCAAAATCACGAATCTTGAGAGCCACCAACTTCTCCCTGATGATCGGCCTCAAACCCTGCACGAAGCGCTTGGCCCTATCGGCCTCATTAGATATAAATCCCGTAGCATAACGGGAGAGCTCGTCGAACCGCCTCTCATACTCAGCCACGGTCATACTACCCTGTCGTAGTGCAAGAAAATCCACCTTCATTCGGTCTCTGACAGATTCAGGAAAGTACTTATCTTAGAAAATTTGATCGAACTCTTCCCAAGTGAGTGTATCGGTGTCCCTTCTCCTACTTTATGACATCCCACCAATAGTCGGCCTCCCCCTTAAACAGGTAGGTCGCCAAACCAACTCTCAACTCTTCGACAACTCCCATGCCGTCACAGATCTTCTTCACTCGGCGGATCCATCTATCCGCCTCCAAAGGATTGGAGTTCCCTTAGAAATTGGGTGGTCGTTGTCTTAAGAATTTCTGAAGAGCTATCATCCTTTGGTCTCCGTTCCTATTGCCCGGTACTTGAGCTAGAGGATGAGCTCCACCATTGTGGTTGTTGTTACCATTTTAGTTTTGTACCAAAGTGGTGAGCTCCCTCAAGCATTGGTAAATGCCTTGCATGGCATTCGGAGGTGGTGGTGGTGGTGGATTCGCTTGACCTCCACGGCCACGCCCACGTCTGCGTCCCTGTCCTTGTTCTTCGTTCATCCTACACATCAATTCACAACTTAGTTCATGGATGTACAGGACATCCTAAATATTAGGTTAAGCTAAGGCATAGAACTTGTATAAAATTTCACTCAAGGATTTGATTCACCCTAATCCAAAACTCTAGAGGTGATTCCATAACCTACAGCTCCCATGTAAGACCTAAAGCTTAAGTTCTGATACCAACTTTGTAACGCCCCAAAACACACCCTGGATGGCATTACATTCTAAAATCATTCATATCATGAGAGCACTAATATAATCCCTTAAGAAACAAGACTTCATTTGTCATCCACGAATATTTACAACATTATCCAAAAGAATAAGCCCAAGTCATGACTATTACATTTCAAAAATTAATTAAAGAAGCGCAGCGGAATAAACAAAAGAAGCTAGACTACACAATGTTCCAAACGAATGTCCTAGTCTAGTACAAAAGGAAAGGAGGTCGCTCTATGCGTCCACCTCGGGATCCACACTCCCGTCCAGTGGAGTCTCCCAAGTAGCGGGCTCCTCGACCCATACGTCTTCCTCCTCAAGCGGGTAATCTGAAAAATGTTAGCGATAGGGGTGAGCACGAAGCTCTGTAGAAAAATTCTCCCAAACCCATACAAGGTTTATAAAATCATTTAAAACTGTCGGTCTCAATTTTAACATAACATAGATACATAATTTGAAATAAAGCAGTGACATTTAAAAAGGATATCAAGTTTATTTAAAAACATTACTTAAATGAATAAACGAGCACCACATACAAATAATAACCATTAATTGTCATAACCAATTTCCAACAATTCTTTCGGTAGGTGGCATACTTTGTGGTAACCACCACCCCCCTTTAGGTCACCTTTGATTCTCAAGCATCCTTACCGGGAACCTCTTGAAAATGGATGAGCATCCTTATATGGAACCTCTCACCAATCACTGCATATTTTCCAAGCATCCTTATCGGGAACCTCTTGGAATGGGGTGAGCATCCTCACAAGGAACCTCTCACTCATGTGCATCACAAATAACCCAACCAAACATACAATTCCAATATTTATCTCAATTTAAAAGCATCTATCCCAAATCCCCAAAATATATCATATAACAATTCCACAACCAACTAAGAAAATACATGAGATCACAATAACATCATTTTTCTACCCAACACAAAGCACTAAGGTTTTGAAATCCATAATAAAGAAAGCATTTAGGAAGAAAATACATCACTCTCCAAAAATTAGGGTTTTAAAACTAGAAAGGAGATTTCATGGGTATTAAACCTTACTTTTTTCAAAACATGTAATCCTTGCAAAAAGCCTAAGAGATGATAATTCCATAGCATATATATACCATTGATAGCCAAAATATACATATATAAATACCCTAGCCTCAATGTAAGTGAATGAGAGAAAACCCCTACCTTGAATCCGTAGCTTTAGAGTGAAGAACAAGAATATTTGATCTTGAATCACCCTTGAATCTCTTATTTTTCCCTTCCTTTCTTCTTCTCTAATGCTCTCTATGGTTTCAAGAGGTGTGGGGGTGTGAGGGGAGTGCAGGAAATGAGAGAAAATGAGATAAAAATGAGTTTAAAACATAGCAGTCCCGAAAAACACTGTTCACAGGCTGTTTTTGGTTTCTCTAAATTTACGGTTTTGCCACTAAGAATCTCCAATTTGATCCATATGACTATCCTAAGGTTTGTCGACGTTACGGATTCATTTTTAATGTTATTTTAACCTAAAAATTTTTATTTTTATGATTTATCTCAAAACCCAAGTCAATGTACACCTGAAACACTAAAGTTTCTATTTTACCCATCCGAATCGGCTATTAATGAAGTTTTACGATGTTTGAAAATAAAAGGTGATAAAGGGTGTTTCTTAAAGCCTTTTATACTTATTTGAAGCCTAAAAGTACTCATTATTCTTATATTTTGATTTAGGATGCAAATGGAGACATTAAATGCAAAACGAAGCTAATTGGACTATTTCGACATCGTTTCGTTATCTGAGCATAACTCTCTCATCCAAGCTCCGATTGAGATGATTTAAGTTGCTATGCAATGATACGAAAGAGCTCTAAAACTTTCATGTTTTGAGTTTTGAGAGATATTGACTGAATCAAATTCTAAATCGAACTTGAAGTTGCAGCAGTGCACTGTTCACAGCCTGTCTTCGTCCCTTTTCCATTTTCAATCCATTCCTAAGCCAACCAAATCCATCCCAAACCTCTCCAACACATATTTCTACACCAAACCTATTTAATACAAGTTCTAGGACCTAAAATTTCATATTTTCACTTATTAAAACTAAATTTCAACTATTATTTTCACTAACATTTTAAATCTCTACTTTTTCATACAACCAAATTCAAACACACATCACTACATATATCCAAATTTTTTTTTACCACAATTATTTACTATATATCTATATACATATATAAAAGAAAATGCGGGGTGTTACACGTCAACTCCGGGATTTTTCTCCAGCACGAAATCTAAAGAAAAAAAAAATATTATTGGTAGGGGTTGAGCACTAAACTCTGTAAGAAAATCCTCTCAAACTCTAACAAGGTTTGAAAAACGTAGAAAATGGTCGGTCTCATTTCATAATTAGCATATGTAAATTTTGAAAAAAAAACATGATATTTTTAAAAGATCTCAAGTTTATACATTAACAATAATTTAGTACAAGAGTAAAGTCAATCCCATCATAAATAACCATTCTAAAGAGTAATCATTCCCACAATAATTTTCAAGATAATCATATCCAAAAGATAACGAAATAAACAATAACCACAATATATCTCAAGTTTGATATAAGATAATTGCATGAATTAACACATAGAGAATATCTTGGCCCACACATACAAATCCTCGAAAGGATATCAAACTTTGGGAAGGGCGCCTACCGATGCATTGTCCCATACCAATGCACTGGAAATAATGAATCCGACCCAGGCATAGTATGCTAATTCTTTGACACGGCACCCGTGAGCTAATAGTGGTTTGGTCTTCGCAAGGCACCAACCCCACTACGAGTGGTAGAAAAAGTTCAAACCCGCATGGAGTAAGAATCACACATATCTACCCATTCTACGATACCCAGTCAATGGCCACCCATGGTTATCCAAACATTTCCATGAGATACAATCACCAACAATTTCTTAGCAAAAGTTCATAATTTCTAAAATTCCCAAAATTTCTCGTATGTTATCCAATAGAACCATATAAGAAAAATAGACAAGAGATCAACATCAATACCATTTTATTGTTTAATGGAAAGCCTAAAGTTTGAAAATCAAGAATAAAGGAAATATGGAGAGAAAAATCTATTTTTCTTAAAATCTAAGGTTTGAAGATGAAAAAGAGAGTTTTAATGGTTACCCAACCATCACATTGTTTAAAACATGACATTTATTGCAAGAATAACAAGAATTAAAAATTTTATAACATACATATTGAATTTAGAGTCAAAAGAGTACATATATACATAAGCCCTAGCCTCAATGTAGAAGAATGAGAAAAAATCTATACCTTGAATCAAAGTTTCAAACCAAAACCCAAGCTTTAGAGCCTTTCTTCTTCCCTTTTCCTTTTCCTTTTTTCTTCTCCTAGGATTCTAAGAGGTTTGGGGGTGAGAGATGTGAGAAAAAAATGGAAGAAAAAGGGGCTGAAATCTGTGTTTTAAACACAGCAGTCCCCCAAAGTTACTGTTCATAGGCTGATTTTTGGGTTTTCTCCAAAATTACAGTTTTACCACTAAAAATCTCCAATTTAATTTATATGACTACCATAAGTTTTTTCGACGTTCCGGATTCATTTTTAATGTTATTTTAACATAAAAACATTTACTTTTATGATTTATCTCAAAACTAAAATAAATTTACACTCGAAACACTAAAATTACTATTTTATTCCTTCGAATCGCTATATGTGCTAAACGGCTATTTCAAATTTTTTGGATCTCCCAGGTTCTTTGAAAATATTATTTTGACATAAAAAAATTAATATTTTTACTTATTTACCCTTATCAACCTTAAACATCTCTAAAAATTAAATTTCACAATCACTTTGCCTTCCTAGTATTTATTCCTACTATTACAATCTAAGGGTTCATGCATAACTCATCACCTATATTAACATTTCAAAAATAATTACTTGCTATATAAAGATAAGAGTGTGGGGGTTTACAGATTCTCTTCCCCCTTTATCTCTTCCCTCCTTAGGAGTAGGTCTACTTGGATTTGTTTTTGACCTTGAGGACTCCACATTTCTAGTCTTGAAATATTTTTTGAATTTGTTTTTGTAATCAAGGCTAGGTTTCCTTCTCCTAATCGGGGTGACCTGGATTTTCCTCCTTGGTTTATCGAGCTCAAGGAAATGCCCTTAGCTTACTTTAAGGATGGAAGGTTTTTCTCAAAAGTCAATATAGACCTAACTAGGTCTTCCACTGACACCAACGCTATGTTGGCACTTGATTCCAAGGATGTAACCTTAGCGTGAAATCTCTCGGCTAAAGATCTCTAGATCTTCCATTTGATTGCCACATCGTCAACTTTGATACCCAATACAAATGATGAATTTACAATATCACACAATTTAGTGTAGAACTCACTAAATGTTTCATCATCTTGCATCCTCAAAGTTTCGAACTGAGAGGTGTACTGTTGGAATCTAGACATCTTTACCATGGATGTCACTTCTTAGGAAACAACCAAGATGTCCCATGCTTCCTTGGAGGTCTCGCAATCTACAATTATTCAGAACTCATTTGGGTCATAGCTTTGAATATCGCATTCAAGCTTTTTGGGTTCCATCTCGCCGACTCTAGCTTGATCTTCGACCAAGTCTTTGGAGATTTCACTTCAACCTTCTTGCATAGTTAATCATACTCTTTCATCAATTGATTTTATAGATGCTCTCATATGAGCTTTCTAATAATCAAAATTAGAACCATCGAAGAGAGGTCGTCGTGTAATTGATCCTCCTTCCTTTTGAGCCTCCATTCAAAACTAACTTGTAATAAGGATATATCTCTTGAAGGTAAACTAGGTAAGTAAGTAAAAATAAGAAATGTCTACTCGTGTATATGATCTTAGAACAACCATGCTCTGATAACAATTGTTGTTCCAAAAGGAAAAACCTGATGTGCATTTTCCCTCATGATTATATAGGTGGAGTAATAGACACTTTATCTAGAGGGGGGATGAATAGGTTTTTCAATTTTAGCCTAAATTGATTACTATTAAAAATATAAACCACCACAATTACCTCTTCTCACAAAAATTTAGCAATAAATGTGATAATCCTTTTAGTCATCACAACCAATTTTGTTCATGACGATTAATTTAATTAATCTTCAATTAATTTACTCAAAATCAATCTCACGACGATCCCAAATCCCAAATCCAATTGCACAACTATGTATAGATGAATATTCAAACAACCATTCTAATAAACCCATAGTGTGTGTATGTGTTCTTACAATCACACGTGTATATGATAAACAATATAGAATATGAGTGATTTGTTGAAGCAAAATACCCTCATCGGGAAAAACTGCGGGGGTACCTTCTTGGTTCATCATAGTCTAATCCACTACTCTTTAAGTCAACATACAAGTACTTGAGACTTATACATCAACCAATATCATGGTTAGATGTTCATTTCTTTGTTGTCTCTCTGTCAAAGGCCCTCCTTCGACGTCTAATGTATCTTCATTTGAACCTCCCCACCGTAGGTTCATTTAGGTCTAGAGCAATTATAGGCACACCAACGATCCCTAAAATGCACACACCAATGGGTTTATGAAACCAACAAAATCTTCAACTTTAATTTGTGTGGTTGGGTAGAATCTCTAGTGGAAAGTCTTATGGGTCTTAGAGATCTACATTGTGGTGGAAACTCTCAAGATAGAAAGATGATTTTCTCTATTAGAAATCTAATAAAAGGTTTAACGTAGGTGTGAGAAAGACTCACTATTCATAGGTTCAAAATAAGGGTAATCTTGGTAAATAAGAAAACTCAGATTCGCGAATGACCACTCGATTAGTGGGAGGGTAGTCATAGGGGCGACACTAACTATTTTCTCATGGCCTTTTTCCTTTTCCTCCCCTAGTCATCAAGAGATCGTTTTAATGAAGGCTAGCGAGCATATGTCAGTTCCTACAAGTTTTTAAGCATAAAATCATACAAAATTTTGTCCTCTTGATTACTAAATGATATTGCTCGAAGAAGGGTGCGATAATAACTCAATCTATTTTTCCAAAACTCCTAAATTGTGTAAAAAATCTTTTCTTTAAGATTTTATTTAAACCTAGGAGTTATGGTCAGATTAATTCTAATTACATTTTCATCCTAATCAACCTAAGTTAAAAATAATTAAGGATTCATTTTGGGTGTCTAGAGCATTACCTTTGTCCTAAATACGAAGGTGCATGCATAGGCTGAATGATGTTACTTTGACGTTTGATTTCCTCCCTTCAATGATGCTTTCGAATCTCGAATTTAATTGCATCATGACCATGTAAAAAAATTTAGATTTACAATAGACTCCATGAAATTAATCAATTACAAATGTGATCTAACATAAATAAGTCCATAGCAATCCAACTAAATACGACACGAACTTGACTATTCATGACAATAAAATAGGTCAAATATAAATTTTTATTTGATATGATACAAACCCAAGACAACTTACTAAAAACCGATTTATTATTTGTATATCTCTATGGCTCTCATGATTCCAATTTCTGTTATTGACTTCAATGCTACGGTCGCCACCATCTAGTCCTAAATGTGATGTTTTTGCCATTTGGAACCCTTCAATAGCTTTCAGGCCAAGGCATCAGGTGCAGCAAGATAGATGCAGACCTTATACTGAACAGATGCTGCCACAGTGCTCAAACATGTACGAAGCAGCAATAAATTTACCATGAAATAGAATGACATGAGTTTCCTCCAAATACATTCTTGATTCAAATTATAGCCATCTCTGCAATAATAAGTCAAGAAAAGAGTATCACCTGTAGAATCAGGAGATAGCCTAACATTTTAATGAAATAAGGTACAACTGTAACGTGAAAATAAGAACCCAGCCCCCATAAAACAAGAGTCGTGAATGAGAAGGCAAAGTTACAAGTAACAGTTGCAGAATCAGGAGGTTGCCTATCATAAACTAAAAACTACAGCAATAAGGCACAAACATGACAATAAGAAACATATTCATTACACAGAACTAGAGTCACCAAAGTTGCAAAGCTTTTTACATAAAACACATCCCATATTTTACCACACCAAATAAGAAATAGAAAATAAACAGTTCTAAGCACAGCATCAACTCCTCCTAAATTTTACAAACATATCATAAAACAAAACATCAACATGGACTGAACATCAACGCATTGGGACAGCAGATTCCTTGCCGCTGGGAAAAGCCTCTTGGGTTTACAAAACATCAACATGGACTGAACATCAATGCACTGGGACAGCAGATTCCTCACCGCTGGGAAAAGCCTCTTGGGCTTGTGCATCGTTGGCCCCAAATACTTTGGCAATCTTTCCCGTGGGCAACAATGGGAGATATGCTGAAACCTTGTATCCCTTCTCGGTTGTGTGTTGTACAGTCTGGTTGTACTTCTCGGAACAATAAGCTGCAGTTGGGACAACAACTTGAGCCACACGAGGGAAGAGTGGGAGCCTATTAAGGGAATGCCAAGCTGAAGCAGCATACTGCTCAGCTACTGGCTCATACTTAGAGTAGAACTCCTTGGCAGTTGGCTCATACTTGGTGTATACAGTTTTTGCTAAACCTGAAGCAGTTTCCACCACACCAGTGCTCTTGACTTCTGAGGCCACAGATTGAGCAGCTGCAGGAGCCTTCTGGACAGCCGAGAAAGCTTGGGTTGATAACTCCTTCACAACAGGTGGCACATGACTGTCAAACTTGTTCAGAGACTCATCAACCTGCATCCATGTGATCAAAGGCAAAAAAAAAAACTCAGACCCCATTACCATGAGTGCCCTAGACAAGACCATGAGTGCCCTAGACAAGACCATGTATCAAAAATATATCTGAATCTACTACGTTTGATTTGACATCCCACAAAATTGAACTAGTAATGATTGTCCAAAAATAATGTTATTTGAAGAACACTTTACATCACAGACATGTGGAAATTAAACTGTTTTGGTTTTGCCATTGAAGCAACCAAATGACTACTAAGTACAACCTCGATAAGTCCCATATTTTTGCCAATAAATTTGCAAAAAAAAATTTAAAACATCTAAATACAAGAAATGAACCGGACTTGTCACAATTCTTGCTTTGTCAGACACACATATTGATTTTTTCAAAAAATATTCTGACAACTTTACAAGTGGCAACAATTGATTGACATACAATATATTTGATTTCACTAGTTTTCTCACTTATACAATTTTACACTGAATGTGACACTATAGAATTGGTCATCGGAATCAGGGTTCAAAGTATTGGCCGGACACGGCCATTGCAAATCTGATACCGGTGCACATTACACAAAAATATCGATTTTCACCCAAATCGGTGGTGACTCATTTCTTAACTCGGTGGTATCAGCCTAACTCAAAGTCATATCGGGTCAACTCGGACTGTTCATATCGGAATCAGACTGATATGATTAGAATATCTGCCAAATCCCTAAAAATTCCAGAGAAAATGCAAAAGCAAAAGAAACAAATGAGAAATAAAGCAAAAATGAAACCCAGAATCACAGAAATCAGACCCACTTGAAATCTAAAATTTTCAAATCCTAAATCACAAAAGTTCCCCTTCTGCAATTGTTTTGTACATATACTGCAAGAATATTGAAAAAAGAAAGGAGGGAAAACTTGGATGAGTAAATTCTAACATCACCAGCCAAAATGAGACCATCTCGATACTTGAATGCTAAAAGAAACGAGTAAATTAGTTCACTCGGTTAGGTCAGTGGCACTTGGCGGTATTAATCAAGACAAGCCTTTCCAGTTTGAGTATGCTGTGTCCGATTAGAGTTGTTATTGTCGTGTGCAAGCTCTTCTCAAGTTTGATCAACCAGCTTTGATTTTTGCTCACGCTTGGCTTGGTTCACTTGGAATGGGAGATGCTCAAGTTGGCTTGACTCTTTTCCACTTCGAGCTCAAATTGAAGCTCGCACTCAAGCTAGCAATCAGGGATCAAGCCAAACGAACATATTTATGTCATTTACCCAAAAGAAAATGGGGCCATGTATTTATGTCAAAAATCAACCAAATTGACAATCAAGGCGAATGAACAAATAAATAGATTTAACGAAAAATCCAACCAAATCAGCAATTAAGAAGATAACCTATAACTATATTAATCACATCATCCCATACAAGGACTTCACAATAACACAACCATTTTTGTTTTTGCAGCAACACCACATTATGCAATGAGAATTATGGAAGACTTCTATGAGGTAGTAAGGGTGAAAGAGGAGGAGAAAGAGGGAGGAGAGATATGAGGTTTGAATTTATATTTTTTTTTGGGTTGGAGGGGAAGAGAGAGAGGGGGGGGGGGGGGGAGAGGGGTTTGAACATAGAGAAAGGGTGTGTTTGAGATACTTATTATAGATGCTTCTAGAGATGGAAGTGGAGGAGAGAAAACTAGATACAAGCAAATGGTTCAGACTCGGCTCAAATAAAAATGAGCCTAAATTTGTGATCACATTCAGTTTGTATTCAAATATGAACAAGTTTCAACGAGCCCAAAACAAACTAAGCCCAATCTACAAAACAACTATACCATAATTACCATTATATATTGAACTAATCACTTTCTTCCCATTATCTTCCTATGAATTAAGTAGATTTCCTAAGGGTCCGTTTGATTAGAAAGAAAAAAATGATAGAAAGTAAAAATGGTAGAAAGTGAAGTGAAAGAAAAAAAAATGATATAAAATATATTTTCATATATGTATTTAGTTAGAATGAAAAATTTATCGAAAAGTTTTAAAAAAATTTCATTCTATTGTTTGAAAGAAAGAAAAATTATAAGAAATTTTTTATAATTGGCTAATTACCCTTAATTATATTAAATCAGTATAAAAAGAAAAAAAATATGTAATTATAATTGAAAGTTAAAAAATTTTAAAAAAATGACTCGAAACTTAATTTTAAAACAATCACCAATACAAAGGTCTTTTGACCAAATTATATGATTAATCAAATTCATACCAAAATTTTTTAGAATTAATAACTAATAAAATATTTTAAGAAAAATAAGGGTAAAATACGAAGTTAATTATAGATCACAATTTTCTTGCATTTCCTTGTATTTTTTACAAGAAAAAAAGTTGGTTATTTGTGAAAAAATTCAAGCATGAAGAAAAATTATTTTTTCTATCATTTTCCTTTTCATGCTAACCAAACATATGAAAATTTTAAAAAATTTCTCTTTCTTACATTTTCTATTATTTTTCCGCTAAACAAACGAACCCTAATTTGTAAAAAACAATTAAGAAGAAAAACACTAGAACACTAAAAAAATTAAAAGAAGTATATTCTTTGTGGTCCTTAATTTTAAGTAGATGAAGGATAGGTTTCTACAGCATAGGGTTTAAATTGTAATCGACTCAAATCCCATAGGATAAAAACAACAATCAACCTAACAAACAAATCGAACTAACATCCACACAACCATATCTTGTGAACGTTCTAGTTTTATGGCTAGACCTTAGGGTCCGTTTGGTTAGAAAGAAAAAAATGATGGAAAGTGAAAATAATAGAAAGTGAAGTGAAAGACAAAAAAATGATATAAAATATATTTTCATGCATATATTTTATTAGAATGAAAAATTTACCGAAATTTTTTTTTAAAAAAATTATTTTATTGTTTAAAAGAAATTAAAATTATAAAAAAAAATTTATAATTGTCTAAATTATCTTTAATTATATTAAATTGGTCTAAAAAAGAAAAAAATATGTAATTACAATTGAACGTTAAAATTTTTTTTAAAAAAAATAGCTCGAAACCTAATTCTAAGACAATGACCAACACAAAGGTTTTTGAGCCAAATTATATGATTAATCAAATTCATACGAAATTTTTTTAAAATTAATAACTAATAAAATATTTTTTAAAAAAATAAGGGTAAAATAAAAAATTAACTATAGATTACAACTTTCTTGTATTTTCTTGTGTTTTTTACAAGAAAAAAAACTGGTTATTTGTGCATGTTAAGAATAGTAGGGTAGCATGTGTAAATTATTAATAGTAAAAAAGTATATGTGTAATTTCTATTATTGTAAGTTAACTATAAATACAAGTGATATATGAGAGCTAGGTTAAGTTTTAACCTCTCTCTGTTTCTCTCAAAATATTGTCTCTAATATTATGTTAATCCTACAAACTTAACATGGTATCAGAGCTAAACGATCAAAAGTATATATTCTGAATACATTTATGTCATGTGCATCGTGATTACGTTGATAGTCGACTGTTGTGGTGTTGGTAGTCGACGTTTGACGCTGTGTAGTCGACCTTGATTCGTGGTTGTGTAGTTGGCTGCCCTGAGTAGTGGCGGTGGTGTGTGCCCTGAGTAGTGGCGGTGGTGTGGTGCAGAAATTAGGCTTTGGGCTGCCCTGAGTAGTGGCGGTGGTGTGTGCCACTTACGTGTTCAGAATAGGGTTTCTAACCCTTGCAGCGAAGAGAAGAAGGGGTTGGGTCAAATCGGGTCAACCCACAGTCTAACCCAAGACTGGGTCCAGCATAGACCGGTTCGGTTAAGAAGTTAAGAGAGTCCAGCTGGTCCGGTTCAGTCCAGTTCAGAACAGTTTTACTCTGGTTCATTGGTCCAGAGGACTAAACCAGTCTGGTTCAGGCTTCCAGTAGCCTCAACAAGGCCGGTTCAATGGTCCAGAGGGCTAAACTAGTCCAGTTTAGTGGTTCTCTAGGCCGGTTCAGCCTTCCAGCAGCCTTCTTTGGGCTAAACCAGTCCGGTTCAGTGGTTCTCTAGGCCGGTTTAGTCTTTCAGCAGCCTGATTTTCTCTGGTTCAACATTGTAGCACTTTTTTATTTTCTATTTGCTGCACTCTTATGGAACCCAAACAAGACACCATGGCTCTTACTCCATCTTTGACTCCTTTAACTCATTAATGGTCCCATGACCTCTGTCAAACTTAATGGGACTAATTACACTTTATGGTCTCGATCTGTTCAAGTTTTTCTTCGAGGCAAATGATTTAAGTAATGTCTGGTGAATCCTAAACCCAAGGAAGATACTCCTGGGCATGATCAGTGGGAATAAGAGGATGCTCAAATTATTTATGTACTATTGAATAGCATTGAGCCTAGTATTAGTTCTACTCTGCTCTACCTTGACACTGTTAAGGAGATATGGAATCACTTAGCCACTATGCATTCTGGTGCGGGCAATTTTACCCGAGCTTATGAGGTGTGCAAAGAGTATTTCCGACTGGAACAGAGTAATCTGAGCATCGAGGATTATTACTCTCACGTTCAGGGAGTCTGTGAGGAGATGAAGACCTATCATCCGTTTACTACTGATGCAGTAGTTTGGCAGAAGCAACATGAGGACATGAATGTTGTTAGATTTTTGGTAGGTTTGAAACCTGAATATGAGGGTATTCGTTCTCAAATTTTGGGTGGTTCTACTCTTCCCTCACTACTTGAGATTTTCTCTCGTATGCAACGTGCTACTTTGTCTACTTTAGGTATTAATCATGGTGTTTCCACTGATCACTCAGCTCTTATGGTATCTAGTAGTCATAGGATGATCCTCGAGATGGTCGTGGTGGTCGTGGTAATCGTGGTGGTCAAGGAGGTCCTACGGGAGGTCGTACGAGTGGTCGTGGGGGCTGTAGTGGACCACGTTCCTGTACTCCCTGTGGTCGTGAAGGGCATACTATTGATTTCTGTTAGAATTTACATGAAAAACCTTCTGGTGTTGCGAATCAGGCTTCCAATTAGGATGACATTTCTGTTGTTGCTTCCATACCTCGGTCAGCTCCACCAGACACTGGGTCGGTTATTATTAAACGAGAGGAGTATGCTCAGTTCCTGTCCCAGCAACAGGCTGCTCCATCACCCTCCACTGTTACTTTTGCCTAGTCAGGTACTACTTCCACATGTCTGTCGTCCTCCACTCGTAGTCCCTGGATCATAAACTCTGGTGCTTCTGACCACATAACTAGTGTGTCTAACGTCTTTTTAACTTATCGGTCTACTACTTTCAATCGTAGTGTTACACTTGCCAATGGTTTTTGTTCTAAAGTTTCAGGTTTTGGGACTACTAACTCGAGTCCTGATATGTTTCTATCTTCCGTTTTATTTGTTCCTCAGTTTTCTTTTAGTTTACTTTCCATTAGTAAGATTACCCGTTCTCTCAATTGTTCTGTAACCTTTTATCTCTCTTATTGTGTCTTTCAGGATCTCAAGACAAAGAGGAAAATTGGTACAGGACAAAAAGCTGGTGGCCTATATTACCTAGACTTTGATTCACCTACCCGGGCTCTACAGACCTCGTTATCTCCTTTTCAATGGCACTGTCGTCTTAGATATCCTTCTCTCCAGAATTTGAAGCGCCAAGTTCCCAGTCTTAGTTATGTGTCGTCTTTGTCCTGTGAACCTTGTCAACTTAGTAAGTATCACCGTATGTCATTTCAGTCAAGAGTCAATAATCGTGTGTCTAGTCCATTTGAATTAGCCCATTCTGATGTATGAGGTCCAATAAAAAATATTTCATCTAATAAATATCCTTATTTTGTGACATTTGTGGATGACTATTCTCGTGTGACTTGGTTGTTTTTGATGAAAACTTGGTCTGACTTATTCTCTATATTTGAGACCTTTCATAAGGAAATAAAAACTCAGTTTTATTGTCGTATACTTACTTTACGTTCTGATAATACTCGGGAATATGAATCTGATCCTTTTTCAGCTTATCTTAATAAAACTAGCATTATTCATCAGACTTATTGTGCTTACACCTCTCCACAAAATGGTATTGCTGAACGCAAGAACCGTCATTTGTTGGAAGTCACCCGTGCCCTGTTATTCCAGATGAATATTTTTTGATATTTTTAGAGTGATGAAATTTTTACTGCTTGTCATCTTATTAATCGTATGTCATCCTCTGTGTTGAATGGGCACAGTTCATATTCTGTCCTTTTTCCTAATAAGCCCTTATTTTTTCTAACTCGTTTTTGGATGTGTCTGTTATGTTCACAATTTGGGTCCTGGGTTTGACAAACTTGACCCTCGAGCTACCAAATGTGTATTTTTTGATTACTCCCGCACACAGAAGGGGTATCGTTGCTACAGTCCTTCTCTGCACCGATACTTTACTAGTGCCGATATCACGTTTGCCGAATCTGTTCCATACTTTCCAACACCTTCTCACCCTTTGCATCTGGACTTTAGATCATCTCTTGTACCACCATCTCTTTCCTCATCTTTAGATATTCCGCTGCCCGCTGTGTTACCATCTACTTTGCCTCTCCGTGTCTACTCTTGCAGTCCTCGCCCATCCACTGAAGTGCTCGTACCGTCTTCCTTGCCGCCTTCTAATCCTAGTACATCACGTAATTTAGATTCTTTACCTATTACTCTTCGCAAAGGTACTCGTTCGTGTGTTACTAATCATCCTATTTCTCATTTTGTTTCATATAATGTCTTGTCTCTTGTCTTCTCCTGTTTTATTTTCAAATTATCCGCTATATCTATTTCTAAGCATTTACAGGATGCATTATCTGATCTGGGTTTGAGGAAGGCTATGGAAGAGGAGATGGATGTTTTACATCATAATGGGACATGGGATCTCGTTCCTTTACCCCCTGGTAAACGAACTGTTGGCTGTCGTTGGGTGTATACTATTAAATTTCACCCAGATGGCTCTGTGGAGGGTCTCAAAGCTCGGCTTGTTGCGAAGGGCTTTACTCAGACTTATGATGTTGATTATGAGGAGACTTTTTCTCCTGTTGCCAAAATTTTTCCTGTTCGTATCTTGATTTCTTTAGCTGCTAATCTTGATTGACGCTTGTTTCAGTTCGACGTCAAGAATGCCTTCCTACATGGTGACTTGGTTGAAGAGATATACATGGAACAACCACCTAGGTTTACTGTTTAAGGGGAGTATAGTAAGAGTGTATGTCGGTTAAAAAAATCTTTGTATGGTTTGAAGTAGTCACCGAGGGCATGGTTTAGTAAGTTTTCAGATGCAGTTTTAGAATTTGGTCTTCTTCGATATTAGACAGATCATTCTGTGTTTCATAGACAGACAGATGTTGGATATGTCCTATTGGTGATCTATGTAGATAATATTGTGATTACTGGAAATGATTCTGAGGGGATTGCCAAGTTAAAAATATTCTTACAGGATCGATTTCATACTAAGGATTGAAAAAACTCATGTATTTCTTGGGTATTGAGGTGACTCAATCTAAACAGGGTATTTGTTTATCCAAGAGAAAATATGTACTTGACATACTTGAGAAAACAAATTTGCTGGGTGGTAGACCGATTGATGTTCCTATAGATCCGAATCAAAAATTATTGATGGATGATAGTGCACTGATTGAGAATCCGAGTCGATATCGTAGATTAGTTGGGAAGCTTAATTATCTCACTATTACTCGACCGAATATTTCCTATGTAGTCAGTATAGTAAGTCAGTTCATGGGATGTCCTAGAGTACCACATTGAGAGCTAGTTACTCCTATTCTACGATATCCAAATGAACTCCTAGACTTGGACTGTTATATCCAGCGAATGGACATCTTAAAGTGAAAAGTTTCTCAGATTCTGATTGGGCTGGCTCTCCTTCTGATCAGAGATCAAATACTGGTTATTATACTTTTTTAGGAGGTAATGTTGTCTCGTGGAAAAGTAAGAAGCAACCCGTGGTAGCAAGATCCAGTGCTGAGGCTGAGTATAGGACAATGACACATACAATGAGTGAGTTGACTTGGCTACTACACTTCCTCCAAGAAATTGGGTTTCCAGTTCAATTTCATTCACAGTTGTTCTGTAATAACCAGACAGCTATCCATATTGCTGCCAATTCTGTGTTTCACGAAAAAACTAAGCATATTAAGGTTAATTGTCACTTTATTCGGGACAAGATAATTGTCGGGGAGATTACCACTTCATTTGTGAAATCTAAAGATCAACTTGCAGATATGTTTACCAAAGTATTGAGCCGTACATGTCTTACAGCTATTTGTTCTAAACTTAAATTATATGATATATATAGTCCAGCTTGAGGGGGAGTGTTAAAAATAGTAGGATAGTATGTGTAAATTGTTAATAGTAAGAGAGTATATGTATAATTCTTATTATTATAGGTTAACTATAAATACAAGTGATATATGAGAAGTAGGTTAAGTTTTAACCTCTCTCTATTTCTCTCAAAATATTGTCACTAATATTATGTTAATCCTACAAACTTAATTATGAGAAAATTCAAATATAAAAGAAAATTATTTTTTCTCTCATTTTCATTTTCATGCTAATCAAACAAATTAAAATTCTAAAAAAAATTCTTTCTTGCATTTTCTACCATTCACCCGCTAAACAATCGAACCCTAATCCTTTAGCTATACTTCCTATGACAATGAAAAATGATATGAAAAAATTAAAAACAAGAGATATTGAAGTGAAGTTACATCTTTAGAAGTCAAGTTATAACTCGTAAAACAAAAATTTTAGCTTATTGAAATAATATGATTGATAATGAATTACATTAACAGTTGTAACTTCACCTTCACCTTTAAGATGGTCACTTTTAGCACGGTATGAAAAATTTCTCCCACTACCATAGTGTTATCCAATTTTACATGGCAACAATACTCCCCAGATCTTTGAAAATTATCAGATTTATCCCAATTTATTCGCCAAACAAACTGATAATCTTTCATCTATGCCACATACTTTTATCATCCTAGAAAGTAATTCCCAATGTTCCAAACATCAAGAATGATTCACGAATTTCTTTTTTTATTTGACAATTCCGAATTATCCGAAGAAATTATAGAACAAGCTTTCTCTCTTTCGTATTCCTAACATTAAAGATTTTTCTGATAGAATCATTTTTGGTAGAATACAGCGGTGGCTTTTAAAGTTGTTTTAAATGGTCGTCTTCAGTATAATTGAAGAACAAACCACTTGATGCCTACTTTTTTACAGAGGTAATCTATTGGATCATTCAAAAACAAATAAAAAACAATAGGAATTAAATTGTAACTACTGAAAATATTTCTACCATCACCATATTTCACATATATATTCTTCCTAAGCAGTTCGTTGTATAATTAAACAAAAACGAAGGAAAATTTTCAATTGAAAGAAAACAAACCTTGCGATCAACAAATTTGAGGACTTCAGCGGGGACGTCGTGAAACTTATCATAAACAGGTCCAACGACCGTCTTGACAGTGCCCTCCACGGTCTTAACACCGGGCTTCAGCGGGCCAGAATTGTCCTTGGCATAATCGTAGAGCTTCGAAGCGCACATCACCATGCGAAGCGAGGCGACTTGCACAAATTCCAGGTACTTGAGCCTCTGTTCTTCGGCTTCCGTCGTCTCTGGTTGAGGATTTGGGTCTGTTTCGGCCATGATCGGAAGAGAATTTCTCAAACGCTTTGCTAATGGAAAATGCTGTTCTAGAAATATCGTATATGTACTCAATTTTATACGATCTTGGGTATCTGCGTGTTGGTATATAGGGTGTAGTTGTTCGGCGCGAAAGTCGATAAGAATGGACGGTTAAGATGAGAAACCGTGTGCCAGTAAGTATGAACGGTAGAAATAGCGTTGAGGTTGACTCGGTTCGATTGCTTCTGGGTTAAGTTTCAACGACCAATTTCAGGGCATGTCGACCAGGTAATGGATTATATTGTGCGTAACAGTTACAGAATGTTATCATCATGTCGTTATTTTATATTTAACTTACAATGAACAAAATAACTTTCCTTTAGTGGTGGTTATCAAATGATAAGGTAAAATATATGAGATTCACCTATTGAGTTATTATATTTTTATTAAATGGTGACATAACACAATAATTATGATATAATGTCATCATTACATCTAATATTTTTTTCCAACTGGGGATAACACATATCTAAAATAAGACATTTTTCATTAAATGCTATGCATTTGAATCTAAAATGTAAGTCCTAATTAGTGTTGTGTATAAAATTTTACTCTTTATTTTAAGTTTTTTTTTATCAAGCTTTTTTTTTTTAAATAAAAAGAACTATAGGAAATACTCTTAATTCTGTTCTATTTTCAAGAAGACAATTAAATCCTACTTTTAAAACACAAATTTAAAGAGTCTCAAACTCACTTCATCGTTTAAATTATTATTACGTAATGATATTTAAAATTAAATAAGTTTGTAGTATGAAAATGTAAATAATTTATATTTAATATTACTCTAACTAATTAATTATTTGCATTATAGATTGTCATTTTTCATACCTTTTTGGTATGTGAGTTTTTTTTTTTGGGGGGGTGGGTTTTGAAACATGGGTTGGGGAACAAATTCCATCACACCCATCTTTGACAAATACATAGTTAGCCCAGAATTTAAAATCTAACCCGCTTTAAGCCCGAAAATGAAACTCAAGTTAATGATTTCATGAAACCCGGTTTGGAAGGGGGTTTCATATATGAGTTAAAGGATTGAACATGAAAATAACATTTATACCCCCATATATCTTATGTACGTAAACAAATGAGTTTTGATTAAATTGGTTAAGGAGCACAATAGTCATTTAAATACAAATATATTATCCTAATAGTCATATATCCGTACGCATACCAAATATGGGTATAGACGATATTGAATGTTGAATCTCATCTTTGGGTTTAAAAGAATTTAGACAAACTAATTTAAACACCTCCCAAAAAATCAGCCAAACCGACCCTAGTGTTAACCACATCAATCGCGTTTGTATAACGACACTTACACTCTTTCGCATTGGATTATTCTTCCCTGCTCGGGCCTTTTGTTCTGTTAAACGGTAAAAAGTGGCCAACCATTTGTCAAGGCCCGAGATATTGCTCAGACTTCTCAGTGGTGGAATTTGATATCCATATTCGGTCGAAGTTTCACTCTGCTAACATAATGAATAAAAGCGAATGAATGAATTATACATACTCGGTGGATGGTGGCCTGGAATGATGGTGATGTCATCATTTCTATTTGTCAAATGATGCAACCACAGTGGCTATGATGATCAATTGTGTTAGTAGAAGTAAAGCTTATATCTTTCTAAGGATATCCTCAATTTTTGCTCAAATTTAAAATAGACAAAATTATTTCAAAAAAATCTACAATCTCATATTCAAATTCTACTCAAATCCATGTTTCGCTTGTACCCCCCTTTCTTCACTGCCTGCCACCGCATACAATCATAGGTTTGACCGTCACTTAACGGCATGCCATCACCGACCACCACCACTGAAATGGAGGCTTTTCGGTAAGTTACGCGCATGGGCTCTATTAATATTTCGCCAATTAATTTATATTATTTATAATTATTATTTAATTTTTTATTTAAAAATTAATTTTATTTTTTTAAATATAAAATATTAATCAACTTCTTATATTTAAGTTTTGACAATAAATATTTTTCAATAGATAATATAGTTACTTTATTTAATCTTAATTGATCGTAAATAAAATATTGTCAATTAAGTTTTGAACAAGCAATTTAATAAGGCATCTAAAATTTGCAGTTAAGTATAAAGTATTTTTGGACTAAAAAACATATATTTATTGGAATTTTAAAAATCTGGGTCCTAAAAATTTTGTTAATATCTAACATACAAAACAAAAATTAGGCCTACTATACTAAAGAGTAAAGTTTTTGGAGCCCTTTAAACTGGATTTAACCAAGTGAACTGTAATTTTAGACCTAACAAAATTAGATATTAATTTGAATTCTTAAAATTTGGATCATATCTAAAATAAAAATAAAAATGCCTAGTCTATTAAAGTGGTAAATTTTTGAGGGCCTTTCAAAATTTGGGTTTAACTAAATCGTGAGTAATTTTAGACTTAATGAAATTAGATATTGAATTAAACTCTTAAATTTTGGGCCATAACAATTTAGATCATATCTAAAATACCCAAAAAAAAAAAAGCCTATTATAATAACAAAAATTTTTTAGGTCCTTTAAAATTAGGGGGCCTAGACAAGCACTTTAGTTGCTTATACCTGGAGCCAGCATTGCATCCATGCTTGTATGGGAAACTCTAAGGAACCGAAAAAAAAATGTAGGTTATTATTTTATATGGTAGAACTACAACTTTGAAATGAGAAGTTCCAACTACTCAAGGCAGATCATGATCGATCACAGACACTCATGATTGATCATGAAAAATACGGTATCGATCCCAACCTTCCATGATCGATCATATCCTTTGAAATTATAACTTACACCTCAAAAAAATTATAAGTTATCCTTAAAAATTTTAATTTTTGATACCGATACTGCTGACGGTGCCATAAAAATTCTCCTATTTGTATTGTATACTGCATCTGAAACATAGAATCTATTTTACACCGTCAAATGATGGCAATTACTGGGTCATACATCTTGATTTGGCTTGCCATCTTTGAGGTTTTAAAGTGTGGTTTGACCATGATAATTCTTAGAATTGGCTAATTTCTTACTATAGTTTGATCGAAATAATTTATTATTTGTGTATTTTATTACAAAATTATTAAAGGAACAGATTATTAGATCATGTTTTCTAATTGACTAATTTTGTGAAGTTCTTTTAAATTTCAATATATTCCATAGTCATGATACTACAATAATGAAGATCTAAAAGTATCAATTAAAGGAAGGAGACCATACGCCAAAACTACATTAAAAGCACTTCGTATGTACCTTCTTACTTAGGACACGGTAAAAACCTAGAGAACTAAGATGATCCCTTAGTTTAATAGACTTAGGAGTATTAATATTAAAATAGAATCGGTAATTAATTCGAGTATGACTCTAAAGTATTCTTCAAAGAAAAGTCAACCTCTTGTATATTTTGAAAACATAGATTTGAGTCATTATCGAACCTCTATGAGCAACGCCCTATAGTGTTCAAAAGCACAAATTTTTCACTTGATTTTAGGTTTAAAAACTAGTAGAGACCGCTCAATGTTCGCTAGTCTTTGCTAGAGAAAGTCTTTAAAAGACTTAGGGAAAAACTGGTCAAAGGCTAACGGTGGAGTAACAAGAATCGCCCTCTGGGCCACTTGAGCGATTTTTGAGGCCGCTCGAGAGATCTTGCTCTCCTAAGTTGGTTTGGAATTCATATTTCATTCCAGTGACTATCGACCTTTGATTGCCCTCTCATTGCTTAAGCGGTCATTCTCGAATTTGTGTTTTTTAAGTCCCTAAGACAAACCCTATTTCTGGGCCTATAAATAAAGGGATGTCTTCTCACACCTAGACCAAGCCTCTTGATAGAAAATTTAGCCTATCTTATATTTTGAGAGCTTGAGACATAACCCTAAATCCCTAAATCCAAAGACTATCATTTAGTGATTCTTATCCAATGTCACACATTGGAGAAAAAGACCTAGCTGGGTTAAAGAGCAAACCCATTAGTTCATACCCTTACCATTTTTAGTCTTTGGTAGACTAATGTTCACACATGGGGGTGATGGGTTCAGATTAACCTTTACAAACACAGTTTTGGATGAAGTATTGGTGGTTTGTTCATGTGTGTAACCTAAACCACGCTTGTCACCTACACTTTTTTCCCTTTGACAACATTCTATCAAGGTTTGCAGTGCTTAGGGATAATCTCTTAAAGAGTTCATTCGATTCAAGAAGATCTCTATCAAGTTTGAAAAGTTTAAACTCATGAATCTTCTTAGATTCAACAAGCTCATGACACACTCTCTAAAGAAAGCTCACTCTATCTAGAAGAGACTTTTTCTCTTCCTCAAAGCCCACAAATTTGAGCTTTGGACTTCACTAAGCCCACATGTAGTGCTTTTTGAACTTCTTCACTTGAGTTTACATGGAAACTCAAGGAAATTTTTTTTTTTTTTTAATTGTTTGAGGAATTGTTCATACAATTGATCATATGCATCATGTATATCCTCAAAGCTCTTAACGTCCTCCTCGCATGTGGGGACTTCCTCTTTTAGATCTTCTACCATCATAGTAGGACTTGCTTCAACTTCACTAGTCGAAGTTTCTTTAGGGTGAGAGGATTGTGAAGCTACAAAGAACGTGAAATTCTCTTCATCTTCTTGAGAAGAGGAGTCATCACTAGATGTGGAATCACTTGCACTATCCCTCCATTTGGCCTCCATAACTCTCCTTTTTTTCATTGGGCAAATCTCTCTTTGTTTTATTTGGGCATTCCATAACAATGTATCCAAATCCTTGCCACACAAAGCGTTGGAAGCCTTGCCCCTTTCTCTCAACCTTTTTTCAAGAGTTTCTCCCCCTTTTTCACCTTTCCCTCCTTAGGAGTTCTAGGTCTACTAAGCTTTTCTTTCAACCTTGAGGATTTTACATTATTAGGCTAGAAGTACTTTTTGAACTTCCTCGTGATGAAGACTAGGTCTTCTTCTCCTAATTAGGGTGAATCAATATTTACCCCTTATTCTTTAGTAGAGCTTAATTCCACACCATTCAACTTTTTGGGTAGAAGAAGGTTCATCTCGAAAGTCAATATTGACCCAACTAGGTCTTCAACTGACATTGACTCCACATCAACGCTTGTCTCTAATGACATCACCTCAGCTTGAAACCTTTTTGGTAGAGATCTCAAGAATTTTCATTTATTGGATGTGCCACCAAACTTAGTACCTAATGCAAAATATGAATTAACAATGTCACAGGCTTTAGTATAAAACTTGCTAAATATTTCATTTCTTTCATCCTCAAAAAACTAAAACTAAGAGGTATACCTTTAGAGTCTAGCCATCTTCTCCATGGTGGTTCTTTTATAGGAAATTACCAAGATGTCCTATGTTTCTTTTGAGGTCTCACGACTTGTAATCCTCCGCAACTCATTAGGTGTCATGACATTGAATATAGCATTCAAGCCTTTTGGGTTCAACTTAACTTGCTCGATTTTAAATTTTGTCCAAGTCTTTAGGGATTTTACTTTAACCACCTCTTCTCCACCTTCAACTAGGTGGTGGCGATGGGAGGGATCCAACCCTCTTGCATACAAACCCATACTCTCTCATCTACCGATTTTAGAAACGCTCTCATGCGAGCATTCCAATATGCACTGTTAGATCCATCAAAGAGAGATGGTTGTGCAATTGAACCTCTTTCCTTTTTGAGAGTCCATTTAATACTAACTAGTAGTAATCAATAGATCTTTAGGAAGCAAAAACTAGGTATATAAGAAAAATAAGATATGCCTACAATGGGTTTATTTCAACTTAGGGCAACCACACACTAATCTAATTTTGGTGGAATGGGGAGAGATACATAGTGGATCTTCACTTACAATTACACACAAAGGTTGCACGACACTACCTAGAAGGGAGGTGAATAGGTTTTCTAATTTTAAGCTTGGCCAATAAGACCCTGAACTAGAATTAAATAAGAATAATATCATCTTAAAATTTCTTGTATAATGAATAAAATGATGGTAGAAAATTTGAATCGTTGTTGAAACACTGATAATGAAGTTTGAGTTTTATGCATATTGACTTTCGTGTTGAATTTAGTTTCTGTAAGAATCTTTACTATAATTAAATAAGAATAATATCAGATTAATATTTCTTCCAAGATGAATAAAAGAATTATAGAAACCTCGAATCATTGTTAAAAGATAAATCATGAAGTTTGAGTTTCGGACGAATTGATTTTTGAACCAAACCTAGTTTCGAAAGTGTTTAAGCATAAGAAAGGTGATAGGTAAGTTTCTAAATGTTTTTAGGTCAAAATAAGGCCTCCATTGAATCTGGAAGGTCGAGAAACTTTGGGGGAGGTAATATAGGGTTTATTAGAGTAATAAAGTATTTCGGAGTTAAAACGAATTTTAGAAAAACTTCGAGTAGAAAGGAATTTGACACTACCTTAGTATTTTAACCATAATTATTTACTCCAAACTCAGATTGAGCTTATTTTTAGAAATTATAAACTAGACTTCATGTAAAACCTGGATAAATTTGAACTTTTTATAAAAAAGGGTAAAACGGTAATTTGTTATTACGATACCGGTTGCAAACTTAAAATTTTCTAGATCTCAGATGACGAAACGAACCTCAACGTTAGATTTGTCTCGTGAAATCTAATTACCTTGTCAAATTTCGTTGAATTTTGAGATAATCAAATTTTTTGCATTTTACGAGGCGGTCTAGTCTGGGTGTCTCCAAAAATTAAATTTTTAATAAAATTTTAAAATTTAGAAAATAATTTAATACAAGTTTAAAAATATTTGAACTTAAACTGGGGTAAAATTTAATCGTTTCGGAGCAAAAATAGACCAAAAAAAAATTGGCCATGTGGTGCATTGTGGACCAAGCATTAAGGAGTATAAATAAGGGGAGAAAATTTGATTTCTCCCCATTGTTCAACTGGGTTCTAACGTTAGAGAGGAAGAGGGGAAAAAAAGAAAAAATTCAACTTCTCTCTACGATCTACAGCCCTACGGTGCTCGAATTCACTAGGGCCAATAACAAAAGTTGTTCTTCTCGTTGAGGGCTACATCTATGTACCAAAAGGAGCTGATTTCACCAAAAATTCTGAAATGAGATTTTCAGAAATCAAGAGTTTTGGACTTTGATGATATTCTTGAAGGTTCTACCGTTGATTTTACGCTTCAAGAGATAGAGTTTTTATCCTAACTAAGTTTATTTTCAACCTAGCAATGTAATATGGAATAGGTAGGTTGTTAAAATTCTTTAGCACTTGCCTATTGTTAAGAATTTGATGATTTGAGTATCTAAAATGGGTAGGATAAATTCTATCTTAAATTGGGTATGTAGAAATTACCTAATGTGATTCTTGAACTATGTGATAAAAATTGGGCATGTATGTGATTATATGATTGGGTGCCTTAAAAGTGTTTGATTAAATGCCAAGATGGAATTATGTGTATTTTAATTGCATAGATAATGTGGTAACATGCTTAGAATTTGTTGTTGGGTGTGATGTTAATATGTGTTTTGTGATATATTTGCTTAGTTATGATTTATAGAAATTATATGCTTAGGATATAATTTACCATAGAATATGTGGATAGGTGTTTAAATTGGTCCATTTGGCATTCATAACATGATTATGTGATAACGTGCTTGAAAAATTGTATTGTAGAAATTGTTGATATATATATACATACTTGTGATATATTGGCATTGATGGGTTATAGAAATTATATGTTTGGATATAATTGCCCATAGAATGTGTTGAAATAGTTCATATGTCATTCATAACATATTGGACATTATATTGTTATTGCAATGATACATCACATTGTATATGTATAGGGGCATCACATCATGAGGGTGTGTGTGTGCATGGTTGTCGTCAACACCACACTTGGTGGATGACAGGTGGGCTTGGGAAAGTTGGGTCGAAAGTCTGGTTGAGTCACACGATTTGCATGATAAATTGGGTTGGGGTTAGCAAAAAGGGCTAGAAGATCCCTCAGGTGTAAGACCTAGTAGTTGGGGTACGCACTCTCTTAGTTCGGCCCATAAAGTGTGTGGGTATATGCGAAACCCTCGGTGGAAGTCTATAAATTCCGTGTGGGTTGGGTTACCCTTAGTGTAAGTCTATGAATATTCACCCCAAGAAAGACCCTAGAATTACAAATGTCATTTGATGTGCCACATAAATGATGTATTCATACACATTGGCATAACATATGTTATGGGAGCCGGTGAGGACTCAGGTTGATATGCATGAGTGAGTCTCATCTCATTTCATGGCATGATATGGTAAATTCCAACATTGTACACATATTCTTGCTTGGAATGTTATGGATTGTGGATTGTTGTATATGAACATTTTATATGCATCTAGGTTGAGGAGTAGTCTGTTTAGGAGATACCCTATTGAGCGTGACTCATCCTATATGGGAAAATATTTTAGGTGGGGGGTTCACACCGACAGACGGCTCCCAATTCGAGCCTTAAGGGTGAGGAAGGCCGATTTGTGGCTTTTATAACTCATTTTGTATAACTTCTGTGAAAATCCCATTTTGGCATGTAAATATAAAAGAATTGTAATCGAACTCATATGGATTGTTTTAATGTAAAAAAATTGCATGCGGTTATATGAGTATGGATAAATGGACCCGGTGTGGTCTATGTTTACTTATAAATGGAACCGTTGTGGTCAATGTTTACTTATAATTGCACATGTTGTGTTTTGGGTAGAGCTCCCTGCACAAATGAGATTTTGGCCAAATTTTTTTATATTAAAGACCCCCAATTTTTGGGGCGTAACACTTCAAGGGCTACAAAAGTGTATCTCACAAAAATATACTGAATCAACTTCTAAATAGGTGAAAACTTCTCCTACAATTGGGACAGAAAGTTGGCATTGTCTGGACGCCCCAAGCACCATCCAACGGTACTCTCTACCATGAAACCTTATTTTTCATAAAAAAAAAACCCAGTGAATTTGCACCATCCTGACACCACCATAAAAATGGCCCCAATCAATTTTAGGGCTTTTCTCTATTTTTCACCTTAAAAATACCAAAAGGATGTCCCTTTAGCCATTTTCATCAATTTTAAATCCTAGGCAACCCTAGAAAGAGAGAGAGAGAAGGAGAAAACACAAGATTCAAAAGCAATTCTCTCATTGAGATTGATTCAAACACGCTAGGGCTATCTTCAAACATCAGATTGAGGTAGAAGATTCTTCTCAAGTTCTTTCATTAAGACTTGGGGTATAATTATGCATATTTAAATCTTCTAGATTATTATATGCTAAATAATCATTCATTCTTGGTTTATTTTGATTAACCTATAGTTCATTCTTGATTTTTTTTTCGAGTAACTTGTGGTTTTCAACTAGATACTTGTTTTGCATTCAAGAAACATTATTCTTGAATTTCCAAAACCCTAGTTTTTCTTAAACACTTGTTTTAAGTGAAAAACCTATTGATTCTTGAATTCTAAAATTCCTATTATTGATTGAATTTTTTTTTCAATCAACTACTTGTTCTTACTCCAAGAAATTGTATTTTTGGCAAAATCCTAGAATTTGGAGATCAAAATTGCTAAGGTTTTCTTGATATGATCTCTTGAAAATTTTAATTCCTTTATTACTGTAGTATATTGAGAATTGTGCAATTGTGATACTTAAGTTTTTATGGAAATTTTAATTGGTTAAGATTGTGGTTGTTGAAAAAATTATAGTTTTATCTCTTGTATGATTTGAGTATGATGGACTTGAATTACCTTCGAGAGTTGTCGTAGAGTGTTAGAGGTTTGTCTATCCTGGTGGGGGTGAGATGCTTGCCTAACACTTGTAGTAGATTGTTGTTTGTGAGAGCAACTAGTATTGTTCACGTAGGTTCGAGGCTGAGAGATGAAATACCTTTCTTTGGAAAGATTCGTCAATTCTATATGAGACAATATATGCCCTTCCTAAAGCTGTTTGTAATGTGCCCTACGGGGAATGATTGACATGGCGTGGTTTTGTTGTTTGGACGAGGTAGAATCGTTGTGTAGATTCCTGAGAAGTAATCAACATACATGAGAATATGAGATGTTATTACTGAGTTATTTATTGATTTACTTAATTTCTTGCATGTTTATTCCTATCATTGATGTACTTTATTCCTTACACCTGAGATCATTGCAACTGTCATGGTTTTACTCTAAAAAATTTATATATGCTATTTTTCAAAATATTGTTTGAATTTGAGAGAGATTTTCTATGGGTTTTTACTCACCCCTTATAACAACACACTTACAGATTTTGGCATAGTAGAGAATGTCAATGTGGATGAGTAAATTGACTATGAGGCATTGGAGAATCAAGATGTGGATCTTGACGTGGAAGCTTAAAGATGCTTCTTCACTGTGATATTCCTTTGATAACAAAGTTTCTTGCTTTTTCTTTTTAGACTCTGAATGACTTATCTTTAAGCGAGCTTTCAAACTATTTAGGCTTTGATTTAGAGACACCCCCATGTTAATTGAAGTATTTTGATGTATAAAAATATAAAATGTGATGATGATTTGGTGCCTTGTTGACTCTAAATATTCTATTCTACTATTAGTATTGCTTATATTTTTGGAAGTGAATGAGATGTGATACCCCAATTTGGATGTGTGGATGTAAGGTTAACTTAGATGTTTTTAATATGGACTAAATTTTGAATAATAAGGTTTCAAAAATTTATGCATATTACTTAAAAATCATAGAAATTAAGGAATGAATGTAGTTTTGGGTTTACGATATGAACCATGGGAGTTTTATGCTTTCCTCTAGGGTGAGTACAATGGTTTGAGATAGTATAATTCTCAAATGTGATCAATTGCATAAATATGGTGAAGTAACATCGAATGAGAACCTATTTTGAAATAATGATAGAAATTGTGGTTATGGTTCTTAAATGGATAGGAGTTTGTTTTCATAACCACAAACTTGAGGGATTACCAATATTGATTTGAAAATATTACGGAGAGTTGACAAAATTTACTTTGAAAATATTAATGGTTTAGAAGGGTTATACATAGGATACTCATTAAGGACGTTATATTTAGGTAATCATATTTTGTTGTGAGCTTAGTTCACTACACTTAGACTCTCTAAAGTATTAACAATCAATAATCTCTTAAATGAGTTTTGAGTTAATAGTTGACTTGTATTGCAAATCTTGATTGGAAATTTGAGGTCGAGTTATGAAAACAAATTTATAGACATGAAAAAAGTAAATCTAAGAAGCCTAATAACTCAATTGTAGTAGTTACCTTGGACCATAGATATTGTAGGTTTAAAGATTGTAGAGGTTTAAAAGCTTAAGGTCAGATATAGTAGACAATTATTGAAATAAGGATGATTTCAATGTTTGCTGTTAACTTCTACAATTATTTGGGATCTTTTAATGTTATTAGAGTTGTATTAAGAGAATATAGAGTTCTTTTTCCTGTCTCTTTTAGTACATTATTAAGATAAGTTTGATTAATTATACTTGAGGATTTTTGGTATGAGTATTGAAGATTCAAACTTTATAGTTAGTAGTGATAATTGAAAAGATGTAATTTGAAAAATCAATGATTATAACTACGCAGATTGGCTTTAACATGGATGTAGAAATTTTATGTAATTTTTTGGATAAATGAATATGGTTATCCTACTAATTAGCAGATCGTTATTATCTTGAAGATTATAAATAATGATTAAGACTATGATGACTAATGTTGTTGAATAGAGACACGTTGGCTTAATCATTGGGAGTTTTTTTTTTTTGGCCTATAATTATATTACAAGAAATCTGATATTATTAAATTGAGAGAGATTATAGTGATCCTTTGAAATCTATCTTTAAATTATGAATCAGAAATATATTTATTCTGGATTGAATCATGGGAATTCAAGATTATATGTAACGAATAGAAGGAAGAGGGCATGAAAGCTGCTAGGGGTTGATTACATGGAATATTGATTCTAACTCAAGGTTAGAGATTGAGTAGGAAGATTTGCAAGATAGAGAAAATGATTAGTATTAATCGAATTAGTGAATAATGTGAATATATTAAGATTGATCTAATAGTAGGAATTCGAATGCGTGTGAGTTATGAATGATATTTTAAGCCTTATTGAGTGGAGTGTAAGATTGAGGACTGAAAATTAAATTTTTGAGCTATAACTTGACCCATAGCTCAAGTAGTATATTTGACTATTTACTAAAATTTTCTTTGGAAGAGAAAGATAAATCGTTAGTGAACACATTTTAGAAGTTATAATCAAAGAGCATATCTTCACAAAACCCTATTATGAGAATTCTTAATTGGATTATAATTTATATTAGAGTGCATAACGAACCATTGGATTAGGTTTAATATTAGTAGAATTAACCATTAGTTATGGTTATAGTGGTGAATGTACAGAGTATAAGCTTGAAGAGTGAGATTCAATCGCTTGGAAAACTTGGTGTATAGTTTTATGGTTATAATTTTTGGGAACAGTGTCCACCGAATCATAGAAATTGATTAGTGTCCATAGGATGTGAAGTTATTATTAGGTTTTAAATATTTTGAGTTTCTCTAGTCTAGTGAGAGACAAAGCCATTAAGAATGATGCATCTATTTAAGGAATCGTTGTAGATCTTACTGTAATGACATTAATAAGTATTGTGTTATACCATGATGTTTGTATAGGAAAGATGAGTAACCTTCTTAGCCGAACTATATTTGAGTTGTTTTGATTTGCTTATAGAAAAGCCACATGTAAGAAGAAAACCAGAGGTTTACTGAAAGTATTGGTGAAATTCAAGAGAGAGGTGATATTTGCTGAGTGGATAATTAAGTATTATGATCTAGTAGTTATACATGATAAGAAATTAGTTGAAAAAATCATACACAATTATTGAGAATAAAGATAATAAATGAATTCTAGTGAAAAAAGGTAATCTTGGGGACTTTAAGTAAACACAATGACGTTATAAGTGGAAGGGATAGATTTAAAATTTAGAATATGATATTCTACTATGATCTAGAAATTGATGCTTACAGGATTACTAAAAGTGGAGACATCATGGTCAAATGAGAATTAGATAGACCAACTCGACGATTAAGTTTTGAGGATGAAATTTTCTTTTATGGGAATGGATTGTAAGACTCTGTTCTAGAATTAAATAAGAATAATATCATATTAAAATTCTTCTTAGATGAATAAAAGAATTGTAGAAACCTTGAATCGTTGTTAAAAGATAAATAATGAAGTTTGAGTTTCGAACGAATTGACTTTCAGGCCAAACCTAGTTTCAAAGATGTTTAAGCTTGAGAAAGGTGATTAGGTAAGTTTCCAAGTGTTTTTAGATCAAAATAAGGCCTCCATTGAATCTGTAAGGTTGAGAAACTTCAAGAGAGGTAATATGAGGAATATTAGAATTAGAAAGTATTTCGGAGTTAAAGCGCATTTTAGAAAGAATTTGAGTAGGAAGGAATTTGATACTACCTTAGTATTTTAGCCATAATTGCTTACTCCAAACTCAGATTGAACTGATTTTTGTACAGTAGAAACTAAACTACAAGGGCTACAACATTGTATTTCACAAAAATTTTTTGAATTGACTTCTAAATAGGTGAAACATTCTCCTACAGTTGGGGAAGAAAGTGGGCACCTTCCGGATGCCCCAAGCACCATCCGGACAGTACTTCCTTCCATGAAACCTTATTTTTCATCAAAAACAATGAATTTTCACCATTCGGATGCCCAAGCACCATCCATACGCCACCATAAAAAAAGCCCCCATCAGTTTTAGGGCTTTTCTCTGTTTTTCATCCTATAAATACCATAAGGATGTCTCTTTAGTCATTTTCATTAGTTTTCAACCCTAGGCAACCCTAGAAAGTGAGAGAGAAAGAGAAAACACAAAATTCCAAAGAAATTATCTCGTTGAGATTGATTCAAACATGCTAGAGCTATCTTCAAATATCGGATTGAGGTAGGGGATTCCTTACAAGTTCTTTCATTAAGACTTGAGGTATAATTATGTATGTTTTAAATCTTCTAGATTATTATGTGCTAAATAATCTTTTGTTCTTGATTTCTTTTGATTAACCTACAATTTGTTATTGATTTCTTTTCTAGTAATAGTGGTTTTCAACTACATACAAGTCTTGCATCCAATAAATATTATTCTTGAATTTTTGAAACACTAATTTTTCCTAAACGCTTATTTTAAGTGAAAAACCTATTGATTCTTGAATTCTAAAACTCCTATACTTGATTGAATTAGGTTTTCAAACAACTACTTATCCATACTCCAAGAAATTGTGATTGTTGGTAAAACCCTAAAATTTGAAGATCAAAAGTGTTAAAGTTTTCTTGATATGATCTCTTGTAAATTTTAATTCATTTATTACTGTAGTATATTGAGAATTGCGAAATTGTGATACTTGAGTTTTTATAAAAATTATGGTTCGTTAAAATTATGGTAGTTGAGAAAATTTTGGTTTCATCGCTTATATGGTTTAGGTGTGATAAACTTAAATTGCCTTCAAGATAGAGTGTTAGAGGTTAATCTATTCTAATGGAGGTGAGATGGTTGCCTAACACTTGTAGTGGATTGTTGTTTGTGAGAGCAACCACTATTGTTCACGTAGGTTCAAGGCTGAGGGATGGTATACATTTCTTTGGAAAGATTCGTCAATTCTATGGGAGACGGTATATGCCCTTCCTAAAGTTGTTTGTAATGTGTCCTGCGGGGAATGATTGAGATTGTGTAGTTGTGATGTGTGGACGAGGTAGAATCATTGTGTAGATTCTTGAGAAGCAACCAACATATATAAAAATATGAGATGTTGCTACTGAGTTATTTATTGACTATTTTAATTTCTTGCATGTTTATTCCTATCATTGATGTACTTTATTCCTTACACTTGTTGAGTTATTTATTGATTGCTTTAATTTCTTGCATATCTATTCCTATCATTGATGTACTTTATTCCTTACACTTGAGATGATTACAATTGTCATAGTTTTACTCTCAAAATTTATATATGCTATTTTTTAAAAGGGACTTGCCTTCTTTAAATTAATTTAAAATCTTGTTTGGATTTGTGAGGGATTTTGTATGAGCTTTTGCTCACCTCTTATAACAACACACTTATAGATTTTGGTATAGAAGAAAATGTCAATGTGGATGAACAGATTGACTACGAAGCATTGGAGAATCAAGATGTGGATACTGACATGGAGGCTTAGAGATGCTTCTTCGTAGTCTACATTATTTTTAGAGTTGGCTACGAAATAATGTTTTAGCTAGTTTTAATTATTCCGTTGCTAGATACTATTTTGTTTTGAATTATAAGTTGGAGAAGTTACAATGTTTTATTGACTTTAGTATTTATTCTTTGTTAGATGGATAAATGGTTTATTATTTAATGGTTAATTTTATTTGCTCTCATGATTTGATGGTTTGTGGATAGTAATGTCTTCTAGTATGAATTTTGGGGTGTTACAAGTTTGGTATCAGAGCTTATAAATTAGGTCTTAAATGGGAGCTGTAGGTTATGTACTATCACTAGAGTATTAGGTTAGGGTGAAGAAACTCTAGACTTGAATTTGTTTGAAGTTATATATTTATAAGATAAGTGTGATTTGTTGCTTATTTAGGTTAGGGATTAATTGTTTGTTTGAATTCCTAGATTACCTAGCTTAGAGGAGGTGACAAAAATTTTGGGATGGATATGCTAGTTCTGTATCATATCTTTATGGACTATTCTAGGAGACGGATAGTTATTTGATTTTTTGTTTGTAAATGATGCTAGACATGGATCTTTATACAAGTGATATGATCTATATTAGAGATGGGTATGAGATATGATTTGTGACAAAAGACACCCAAATTCGAATTTGACAACTGTCGTAGAATCGTTAGTTAAGCAGACTACCTTTCACTAATTGGACTATAAATCTTTGTTGGAAAGTTCAAATTGTGCACCATTTTTTTTTGTTAGAAACTTAAATCGTATATCTTTCCAACCATATAGGTCACATATGCTAGAATTACCTAAGCTAAATCATTCTAGATTATTTTTATAGTTAGCTATGAAATAATGTTTTAGCTAGTTTAATTATTCCGCTGCTAGAAACTATTTGGTTTTGAATTGTAAGTTGGAAAAGTTACAATATTTTATTGACTTTAGTATTTATTCTTTATTAGATGGATGAATGATTTATTATTTAATAGTTATTGTTAGTTGCTCTCATGATTGGATGGCTTGTAGATAGTAATACCTGTTAGAGTAGTTAGCATATATAGACTTAGGGGTAGCTTAGTCATTTTGATTTCTTTTTTTGAAGCCCTAGCTTAGTTTTTTTGTTTTCTTTTTACCCTACTATATAAAGACCTCTTATATAGTAGTTTTTCTTTGAGGTTGTTCTAGCTAGTTATGCCTCAATAATAGTTTCTTTCTTTTTTATTTGATCAAAGTTTATATGGTATCAGAGTCAACATGGTTCTAAGGGCTGTGAACAGTACCGAAAATATTGTTCACTCGGTGAACAATGCCAAAGTTACTGTTTGCGAGTTGTGAACAGTGCCAAAGTTACTATTTACGCGCTATGAACAGTATTGAAGTTACTGTTCATGCTGTGAACAATGCCGAATTTCAATTTTTAGTGCTATTTTTGTTGTACTATTGTGTAAGAAACCTCCATTTGTTATGGTATTTGATTTACAAAGTTGTTGAGTTAATTTGTGGCGAACTTTGGATTATTTGCCGTTGGCTGTTTCTTATGGTTCTAGTTTCTGCTCTTGGCTTCTACTGGTTGGGTTTGCTGCCTCTTCTCTTCTGCTTCTTATTGCAAGGTGTGGTTGCTTCTTCTAGTTGCTAGTCTGGTTGTTTTTTCTTTGTTTGGTTTGCTGCCTCTTCTTTTCTGCTGGTACTTCTTGTTGCAAGGTAAGAAATCCTAATTCCTTTGGATTTGTTGATTTGGGCTGGTGCTGATTTGAGCTTCTCTCTGTTAGGACTAATTCCTTTGGGTGTGTTGATTTGGGTTGGTGTTGATTTGGGTTTCTCTCTATTGGACAATTTGTTTGGCTTTTCTTCTTTCCTTTGTTGGGCTTTGTTTTGTTGGGCATTATTACGGCTGATTTTTGTTGGGCAACCCCAATCCTTTGGGTTTGTTGATTTGGACTTCTTTTTGTTGGGTTGCTGGTTTGAGTTTTCTTCTTTTCATTGTTGGGCTTTGTTTTATTGGGCATTGTTGCTGATGGTTTTTGTTGGGCTTTGGTTTTCTGTTGGACTTAATTCATTGAGTCTACACTTGGAGTATTTGTTGAGATTATTATTTTCTTCCTCTAAGTCTCTGGAACTTCGTGTTTATTTTGATGCGGATTGGGATGGTGACTCGATGGATTGCAAGTCCACTACTTGTTTCTGTCTTTTCCTTGGTGTTTCTCTTATTTCGTGGAAAAGTAAGAAACAAACTATTGTGACTCGATCATCCATTGGCGCTGAGTATCATGCTATGGCCTTCACAGTAGTAGAGATAGTTTGATTGTGTTGGCTACTTGCTGATCGTTTTCTTTTTAACAAGCTCTTGATGTTTTCTGCTATCACATCATGAGTTTGAGGGAGGGTATTAGAGCAGTTAGTATATTTGGACTTATGGTAGCTTAGTCATTGGTTTTCTTTTTATGTTGTCCTAGCTTAGTCTGTTTGTTTTCTTTTTATCCTACTATATAAAGACCTCTTATATAGTAGTTTTTCTTTGAGGTTGTTTTGGCTAGTTATGCCTCAATAATAGTTTCTTTCTTTTTTATTTGATCAAAGTTTACAATACCTTAAAATGTGAATTTTGGAGTGTTACAGTTTCAGAGGCATTTAAGGTTAAGAAGTGTAGCTAGGTATGTTTTTAAACATTTTTAGTCAAAATAAGACTACCATTGAATCTAGAAGGTCAAGAAACGTTGGGAGAGTTAATATGAGGTGTATTAGAAGTTTGAAAGTATTTAAAGGTAAAATGCATTTTGTAGAGAATTTGGATAGAAAAGAATTTGTTACTACCTTAGTATTTTGCATATAACATTTTATCCCAATGTCTAATTGATCTGAAATTTGGACAATAAAAAGTAGACTTCAAGTATAACAAAATTATATTTCACAAACATTTCTTGAATTGAATTTGAACTACATCAAAATCAAATTGGAAGTTTGGATAGAAAGTTTCTAGCGTCCAGACACCCCAAAAAATGTCTGTACGCCGGTCCCAAAAAAAAAGTTGTGCATTCCATAATGCCTTGCTAAAAATTGTGCATTCTAGCGTCCAGATGCCTTGCTAAAAATTGTCTCAATCAGTTTTTAGGATATTTTCCAAGGGCCGCGATCTAAAGTGTCTATACCTATTTTTATTCTAGAAAACTCTAGAGAGATTGAGAGGAAGTAAAAGAGGAGGAGCGAGAAGGATTCTTGAATCGGGATTGATTCAAACTTGCTAGGGTTATCTTCAAATATCGAATTAAGGTATGAGATTCTTATTGAGTTCTTTCATTGAGATTTGTGGTATGATTCATGTATGTTTTCAATTTTCTTAATAGTTATATTATATAAAATTGTTAGTGGTTGATTTCTTTCCATTTGAAAAGTTTTTTTAAACAAAATAAATGTTTATTGTTCAAGGAGTTGTCGTTCTTGAATTTCCAAAATCCTATCTTTGCTAAATACATGTTTTAATGTGAAAAATACATGGATTCTTGATTTCTAAATCTCTTTTCTTGATTAAATAATATTTCAATCAAATAATTGTTCTTGTTCCAAGAAATTATAATTTTTGGACTCTAGAATTTTGATATCGCAATTATGAAGGTTTGATTGATATGATCCCTTGCATATTTTAACTTCTTTACTCATCTTATTATTATTATTGAATATTGAAAATTGTGATACTTGAGTTTTGATAAAAAAAATTGATTGGTTGAAATTTCAATTTTTGATAAAGTTATGGATTTCATCTCTGTATGGTTTGGGTGTGATGGACTAGAATTGTCTTGAAGAGCTACCGTAAAGTGTTAGAGGTTAGTATCAAATTAAATCTATTACTATCTCAATTACATTTTCTCACAAATATTGATCAATTAATAGTGATAACACATTTTTAAACACCACAACCCCCTTAAACCCATGAAGATTGATGTTAGTAATTTGTCAATTAAATGCATAACACTCAATGTCTCACAACGATCTCCATCCAATGACCCAAACCCTAACATGTGATTATGGATGATAATTATATTCAATCAGTCATTCCATCAATCACAGTAGCTCAAATTGCAAGTGTATATGAAAACAATAAAGATTAACACATGCAATTTGTTGATGCAGAAACCCTTCTGAAGAAAAATTGCAGGGAACCACTTGAGATTTACCAAAACCTAATCCACTAAGCCAAGGTCAGTTTACAATTATTCAAGTCTTATACACAACAAATACCAGGGTTAGATTCTTCTTTCCTTCAATAAACCTTTCCACCGAAACTCCCTCTTCGACGTCTTGGATAGATTCACTTGAACTCCTAGCCACACAGTTCATTTAGGACTTGAGCATTCTTAGGATGCACCTAAGAATCTCAATATGGATACTTGACAATGGGTTTGGTTCAACTGAGCAAAGTCTTTAGCTCCAAGGTGTGAGTTTGGATAGAAATCTCTAGATTGTAGCCTTTGAATTTAGGGATCTAGGGTTGTGGCTCAAGCTCTCAAGATATTAGATAGGCTGAATTTACTCTCAAAAGGCTTACCCTAGGTTGGGAAGACATTCCCTTATTTATAAGCTCAAAATAGGGCTTGTCTTGGGGTGCAAATTTGCGAATGACCACTCAATCGGTGGAAGGACGATCATAGGACAGTGGTCATTAGAATGAAAAAAGGATTCAAACCGTGCATAGAAAAGTAGACCGCTCGAGCAAACATGGGGCCTATTGAGCCGTCTCTAAGGATGACCCCTGTTATTCCCCCATTTAGCCTTTGCCTGAAATTTCCCAAAGTGTTTACATACCGCTCTAGGGAAGGCTAGTGAACATAGAGTGGTCTTTACTAGTTTTTTAAGTTTAAAATTAAGAAAAAAAACTTGTCATCTTGAACACCAAAGGGTGTTTTTCAAGAGTCCGTTAATGACTCAAATTATGTTTTCAAACGTAAAAGAGGTTTATAAAAAAAATTCTTGGAAGATAACCTAAGAGCCATACATGGATTAATTACCGATTTTATTATAACACTTATTGTCATAAGTCTAATAAATTAAACCAAGGGTTCTTAGGTCTCTAAGACCATCACCTTTTTCCTAAGTATGGAAGTGCATATGGAGAGTCATTTGGTGTGGCTTGATTTTGTTGGAGAGGGATATTTTATGAGAGTTGATGGGTTAGGAAAAGGTTGATCAAGTGAGAAAAAGGAGGAGGATTATAAGGTCCTTTGGGTTTATGGTTTTGACAAAGTGTCGTTCGGTTAATTTAAAACAATGTTTGACACTTTAAAACGTGATGTAACATTTAGCGAAGAGGATGGGAGAGAAAGTTGAAGGGACATCATTTTTCATTTCAATACTTTTTGGCAGATTTTAGGATTGAGGGCATGCCAAAGTCCAGACGGACTTAAAATCTAAACACTTACGACCTTACTTATTCGAACCAGTGTGAGGTTCTAAAATTGTGACTGTTCAGGCGATTATAGCGAAATTTAATGCTACTCCTAAACTCTTTTCTCTGCCTAGGAGATCAAGTATTTAAATAATTTATATTGCAGCAACGTAATGAATTGAAATTTGAAAAAAGATACTAGGATGGAAAATAAAAAAAGTGAACAATGAAGATAGTTGTGCAAACTATTGTACTTAGCATTAACTAAAAAGAAAGATTGCCGAAGTGATGATTGCAAGGTAAAGGAAAAATGCAGAAAATAAACTAAGGAAGAGGCTATTCTATATAGAGTTATGTGTCTGATCGAGATATCTTTTTTTTGTAGCCTTGCCCTCTATATTTATAGGGGGTGACTTCTAATTGCTGAAGCCATCTTTTTTGGATCATGGCCTATTTTCCCAACATTCTCAATGTGTGCAGAACCGTCTACAATTGGTGGCTCATGATGTCACGTCTATTTGTTTTTTGTGATTCAAGGAGCCCTATCCCCTTAATTTTTCTATCTTACTTGGACTCCTTTTGACTTTATCCTAGCCATTGGAAGTCACCCATGTGTCATTCTCAAATATTTTAATATTTGGTTGTAAACATTGCCCCCATAATGGGACACCATGGGCATTCCTAGCAAACTAAGTGAATCTTTTGTGCCTTGTTTGACTTCCTCACATGGGTGCCAAGAAATCGGCCAATGGGCCTTTGATTGCACACTGTAGTAAATAGTGCAATGAGAACTCCATTAGGGCTATTACCCATTTGCCAATATGGCCTATAATTATCAACCATGTCAACATGTACTTATTTATATCTATTTGTGCAACAACATATACCACAACTAAAATCATGTACATTCTTAACGTCACACCCTAATTGACTTGGGTGCAAATGGCCTTTCTTGATGGCACCTTGCACCAAGGCATGCCAGAAATCAGAATCAAGGTGACACGGCTAAGTGGTTCGACAGATTAGGGCGAACCAAGGCAGCATGAGACCACCCGGTTGAGCATGGCAGCATGGGTGGGCTCAATTGAAGCAATGTGGGTGCAGAGCTTCGGATTGCATGGCATGGGTTGAACCCAGCATGCACATTGGTTCGTGTAACAAGGTTGACTGTTGAATGTGGGCACATGGCTACTGAATGTGGGCACCTGACTGGCATATGGCTGCTCAATGCATGTGACCAGGAGGATGCGGGCGGTTATGATGCTGAGACTCAGTCAAGGCAGTTGCTGAGACGGTTCTGGACGTCCCCAGTCTGAATCCAGTCTAGATGCATGCTGATGAAGGGCAGTTCCATAGCAGTTATTGGAAGTGGTGGAACTGCCTGCTAGGTGTTGCACAGAGACCAAGCTTGCTAGCCCAGTATGCTATGGAATAGCAAAAACGTGGGTAACTACCCCTTGGCAGATGGGGGTGTCATCTGTCTTCCTCTTGTATAAATAGGGGTGCTTGAGCATTCTGGAAAGAGGAGAGTGTTCTGGCTTTGAGAGTCCTTGTAAATTGTTGAGTTCAATATATAAGGTTTGAGAGTGTTGTCCCAGTAAATTCGTGTGTGCCTTCTGTGTGAGTTTCTGTCCCTTATTCTTGAGTTTGAGTGTGGCTGGTTACAATAGCAACGCCTTCACAGGTAGCCTCAAAAGAAAAACGAAAGTTACCCTGTGACAGTTTGGTATCAGAGCGTAGTTTTGGCAACAGATCAACTATGGCTGGCGGAACGAATGCTGATCTGAGGGAAAGGGTGGCACGTTTGGAGGAGCTGGTTGGTCCTCCACAGTCTGGTGATGTTGTAGCTCTCTCTGTGCAACTTGAGTTGCTATATCAGCGGTTCGAAGAGATGCGTGTTGCACATGAACAGCTTCAAAAGACTGAATCTGATCACTTCAGTCGAGTGAAAAACGAAGTCGTTGACGTGTTGGCTACGATCTCCACATGGACCAATGATATGGGGGAAAAATTGAGTTCCCTCGAGACCGACGTTTCAGTGCTTAAGAGGGCATTGCAGAATGCCTCTGTGGCTTCTGGCAGTGAAAGCACTCAGAAAGCTAAAGTGCCTGACCCTAAGCCTTTCACAGGCAGTCGAAATGCTAAAGAACTTGAGAACTTTCTGTGGGATATGGGACACTACTTCAAAGCAGTCCGCACTCCGGATGCTGAGAAGGTAGATCTCACTAGCATGTACCTGTCCGGTGATGCTAAATTATGGTGGCGAACACGTTCTGAGGACAAATCTCATCCTCCAATTACTACTTAGGAGTCTTTTTCCGCTGAAATTAAGGAGCAATTCCTTCCCAGCAACACGGCTTGGCAAGCCTATGATGCATTGAGAAAACTTCGACATACAAGCACCGTGAGGGAGTACGTGAAGCAATTCTCGTCTCTGATGCTTGACATTAAAAATATGTTAGAAGAAGACAAGTTGTTCAACTTTATGTCTGGCCTCCAAACTTGGGCACATGCAGAACTTCGTCGGCAAGGGGTGAAGGACTTACCCGTTACTATGTCCGCAGCAGACGCGTTGGTTGATTACTAAACGCAAGCTAATCCTCCAGAGAAGGAGTCAAAAGGGAAAGCCAAGTTTCCTAAGAAGGATAACCAGAAGAAAAAGGCTGAGAAGTTTGGCAATTCAGAAAAATAGACTGACAAAGCCTCTTCATCAAAGGGAGGTGTTGACTCAGGTTGTTTTATCTGTAATGGCCCTCATCGTGCCAGAAATTGCCCCAAGAAGGAAAAGCTCAATGCCCTCATGGCTGAGGAAACTGACTGTTCTGACGAACCAACACGAGTCAACCCATTACAACTTCTTAATGCAATTCGCAAAGAGGAGACAGTGGCAAAGAGGGGGTTGATGTTTGTGCAGATTCGCCTGAACAATGTGGCTGTCCAGGCAATGGTTGATACAGGTACAACCCATAATTTTGTTTCTGATCGGGAGGTACAGAGGCTTGGTCTGGCTTTGGTGAAAAACTGTAGCCAGATTAAGGCTGTTAATTCAGAGGCAAAACCAGTAGGCGGCATCGCAAGAGAAGTCCCTCTAAAAGTGGGTGATTGGCAAGGAACATGTGATTTTATGGCAGTCCCTCTCGATGATTTCTAGGTCATCATTGGACTGCAATTCTTTACAAAGACAATGATGTCTGTTATACCGCATTTACATGGAATGTTCGTGATGGACATGCCCAATCCTTGTTTTGTTCCCCTCACTAAGGCCAAGTCTTTGGGAAAATGTTGTCTGCCTTACAAGTAAAAGATGACTTGCAAAAGGGGGAGGCAACATACTTGGCCATTCTATTTGGGGAAGAGGAGTCCAAAGCATTGCAAGTCCCTAAACCAGTGCAACAGTTGCTGGTTGAGTTCAAGGATGTGGCACTAAAGAATTGCCAGCAAGGTTACCACCAAGACGGGAGATTGACCATGCCATTGAGTTAATTCCAAGGGCAAAAATCTCTGCACAGACTCCTTATCGAATGTCTCCATCAGAATTGGCGGAGCTAAGGAGACAACTTGGGGGTTTATTGGACATTGGGTTCATTCAACCTTCCAAGGCACCCTATGGAGCTCCTGTTCTGTTTCAGAAAAAGAAGGATGTATCCTTACGACTTTGTGTAGACTATAGAGCGCTCAACAAAGTCACTATCAAGAACAACTATCCAGTGTCGCTTGTCGACGAACTATTTGATAGATTGGGAAAGACGATTTTCTTTACCAAGATGATTTGCGGCTGGGATATCATCAAGTCAAAATTGTAGAGGGAGATGAGGCGAAGACTGCTTCTGTGACAAGGTACGGGTCATATGAGTTTTTAGTTATACCTTTCGGCTTAACCAATGCCCCTGCTACATTTTGTAACTTGATGACCAATGTATTTCGGAAATACTTGGACCGCTTCATGGTGATTTATTTGGATGACATAGTTGTTTATAGCTAGACTCTTGAGGAGCATGTTGAGCATCTTAGGCTAGCCTTGACAAAGTTAAGGAAAGCCCAGCTGTATCTGAAACCAGAAAAATGTGAGTTTGCCCAGAAGAAAATTTCATTCCTGGGGCATATTATTTCTGCGGGCGTGGTGAAGATGGACGCGAAAAAAGTTGAGGTCATTACAGATTGGTCTGTCCCTACTAAGGTTACTGAACTGCGTTCTTTCCTTGATTTGACAAACTATTATTGGAAATTCGTGAAAAATTATTCAAAGAAGGTCGCGGTGTTGACTGATCTTCTAAGGAAGGATAGGACATGGAACTGATCCTACGAATGCCAGGAGGCATTTGATCGATTGAAGGCGGTGGTGACTTCTAGCCCAATTTTACGCTTACCTGATTTTGATTTGCCCTTTGAAGTCCATACAGACGCATCAGACTTTGCTCTTGGAGGGGTGCTGGTGCAGAATGGGCATCTAGTGGCATTTGAAAGTAGGAAGCTGAATAATACCGAGAGGTAGTATTGAGTACATGAGAAGGAGATGACAGCAGTCATTCACTGCATCAATGCATGGAGGCACTACTTGTTGGGGAAGCATTTCCTTGTACTGACAGATAATGTGGCTACCAGCTGCTTTAATTCCATGGAAGAAGCTGACACCAAAACAAGCAATATGGCAGAACTTTCTTGCCCAGTTTCATTTCACGTTGTAGTACAAGCCTGGCAGTGCAAATCAAGTTGCTGATGCTCTTAGTTGAATCCCAGTTACTGATGGGACAGTTGCTGCACTTAGCCAGATTACAGGAGACATACTGCAGAGAATTCAGGATCAGACTAAAGATGATCCAGTGACCAGCTTATTGCTGAAGCAGGTTCACGAAGGGGTGACTCGACGATTTTGGGTAGAGGATGGTGTTCTCTACACCAAAGGTAGGAGACCCTATGTTCCGAAGTCAGGTGGACTTCGACAGATGTTGTTGAAAGAAGCTTATGATGCTCTATAGGCAGGACATCGAGGGCAGCAACGGACTCTTGCCTTGCTAGCAGAAAGTTATTATTGGCCTCGCATGGAAGCAGATGTGGAGCTGTATGTGTGTACTTGTTTGGTGTGCCAGTAGGACAAGATTGAAAGGAAAAGGTGGCGAGTACATTGGAACCTCTCCCTATTCCAAGCTGACCTTGAGAGAGTGTTTCCATGGACTTCATTAATGGCTTGCCTCAGGTAAACGATTTTACTTCAATATTTGTGGTGGTAGATAGATTTTTGAAGTATGCCACTTTTATTGCTGCCCCAAAAGTATGTACGGCGAAAGTTACTGCTTAGTTATTCCTCAAGCATATTGTGAAGCTTTGGGGTCTTCCGCTGGACATAGTGAGTGATAGGGACACTCGGTTTACTAGCCGGTTCTGGATAACTTTATTTGAACTGTTGGGCACACAGCTCAATCTTTCCACCAGCAATCATCCACAGACAGATGGGCAGACCGAGCGGGTCATTACAATGCTGGAGGAATATCTCAGACATTATGTCATAGCAAACCAGGACAATTGGGTGGATTTACTTGATATAGCCCAGTTCAGTTATAACCTCCAACAGAGTTCTTCCACTGGAATGAGCCCCTTTGAGTTGGCAACTAGCCAACAGTCTCTTACCCCGCATGAAGTTGTCAAGCAAAAGTCTCAAGGGAGATGTCCTGCAGCATATCGCTTCGCTCAGGCCAATTAGGAGCGGACCAACGAAGCAAAAACTGTTTAACTAAGGCGGTGAAGAGGATGAAAAAGTGGGCAGACGAGAAGAGGAGGGCAGCAGAGTTCGAAGTGGGTGACAAAGTGATGCTGAAATTGACCCTACCAATCTGGAGCAAGATCTCTCGAAAGTCTGCACACAAGGGATTAATCCAGCGTTATGACGACCCTTTCCTAATAACAATGAGGATTGGCAGGTTGGCCTATAGGCTGGATCTTCCCAGTCGTCTTAAGCTTCATCCAGTTTTCCATGTTGCCTTCTTAAAATCGTATGTTGAGGACCCGGAGGACCCTAACAGATACGTTCGGCGTCAGGCTCCTCCAACAATCAGGAAGTAATTCACAGAAATAGCTGAAGCTATCCTTGACCACAAGACTGAGGGAATGAGTAAGAAAAATAGAAGAACTCATTACCTAGTCAAGTGGAAAGGGAAAGCACCAGAGGAAGCCACTTGGAAAAAAGAGACGACATTGTGGCAGTTTGAGGATCTCATCAAGCAATACGATGCCTCAATTCCAACGAGGTCGTTGGATACTTCAGGTGGGGGTGGCTTGTCACACCCTAATTGACTTGGGTGCAAATGACCTATCTTGGTGGCACCTTGCACCAAGGCATGCCAGAAATCGAAATCAAGGTGATGCGACTAAGTGGTTCGACAGATTGGGGCGAACCAAGGCAGCATGAGACCACCCGGTTGAGCATGGCAGCATGGGTGGGCTTAATTGAAGCAATGTGGGTGCAGAGCTTCGGATTGCATGGCATGGGTTAAACCCAGCATGCACATTGGTTCGTGTAGCACGGTTGACTGCTGAATGTGGGCACCTGACTGGCACATGGCTGCTTAATGCATGTGACCAGGAGGATGTGGGCGGTTATGATACTGAGACTCAGTCAAGGCAGTTGTTGAGGCGGTTCTGGACGTCCCCAGTCTGAATCCAGTCTAGATGCATGCTAATGAAGGGCAGTTCCACAGCAGTTACTGGAAGTGGTGGAACTGTCTGTCAAGTGTTGCACAGAGACCAAGCCTTCTAGCCCAGTATGCTATGGAATAGCAAAAACGTGGGTAACTACCCCTTGGCAGATGGGGGTGTCATCTACCTTCCTCTTGTATAAATAGGGGTGCTTGAGCATTCTGGAAAGAGAAGAGTGTTCTGGCTTTGAGAGTCCTTGTAAATTGTTGAGTTCAATATATAAGGTTTGGGAGTGTTGTCCCAGTAAATTCGTGTGTGCCTTCTGTGTGAGTTTCTGTCCCTTATTCTTGAGTTTGAGTGTGGCTGATTGCAATAGCAACGCCTTCACAGGTAGCCTCAAAAGAAAAACGAAAGTTACCCTATGACACTTAATTATGTGGTACAAAGTATAACGCTAAACAAAGTTTCTCGATCAACTTATAATTTTGCTCAACTGGACCTTTCCAAGGGTGTTTGTCATGCTGTTACTTGGGGTCCCACCGGGCGTGCCAAAAATATATTTAGCGTATTTTTGGATTACGGGCGTGCTAAAGTCCGATTGGACTTGAGATCATTGACTCTTAGGCTTGGACTCTCACTAACTCTTTGTTGACCGTCAGATCACCTCTAAATGTCAACCTTAGATTTTATTATTTTTGGTGTAAACAGTGGGACTGGTATCAAGTGATAACTAATTCACAACCTAGTTGTTTCTTAGAATCCACTAAGTCAACTAAGAGGTGGGTTGCTCTAAGTTTTTTAGGATCATAGAATAAGGACTAACAAGAAAATATTGTATTTCAATTTGCAAACTTAACAGCTACAGATTGTAATAGTTATAAATCATACCAATAAACTAATATAAGTTAGCTTGGCATATAAACATTTAAAATAGTGCCCCAAATTATTACAAAATAGAAAGAGACTATTATAATGATAGTTTTTTACTGGTCCACAATATCAGTTTTAAAAAGAAACACCTCTCACTCCCTTAATTTTTTTCTGAATGTAATTACTCAAATTTTAGTTTGCTCTCTTCATGTCCAAAGCAATGAATCAATGACAATTGCAAAGAGGATGTCATTTCCCTACACTACAATCAAATATGACTTCTAAAAGTGGTTCCAAATTTTCTAATATTTTAGAATGTGAAAATTAATTTTGTGTCGTAACTAATAAGTTGTTAGAATAGGAATAGAATTCTACCTTCAAACACCATAAGTTCATTGAAGATAAGATAAAAATGCATGACTTCTTTCAACCAAAAACCATTAGAAGTGGATCAACCGAGAATTTGTAATTTTTTTCTCGTGAATCTAAAGGTGTTCTTAGTGTCTTCTAATTAGGTTTATTAACTTCAAACACCATATTGTTTGTTTTGTTTTTCTTTGAAAAAACTTCGACATAACCTTTGTTACCGACCACTAGGGTAAACAATTTATTACAAAAAATGTAACAGTTCAAAACTTAAGTAACACTTTACTATCAAAACTGATTGTTTCTAAGACACTTTCCATGTCATGCACTATAAGGATTCTTCCTTTTTTTTTTTCAAGGTCACATTCTTGAAAGTTATCACATCCTTATCCAAAAGCCACCATATTGAAGCAATTTCTCTTTTAGGTTATAGGTACATTTTAATATTAATATATAATTCATTGTACCAATGTGGATTCATTCATCTATATGGATACATTATATATATGGATCTATTGATACATTTATATACTTGCTCTTATGCATGAATAATATTTATGAGTGAATGTATAATGCGCATACATGAACATGAAGTTGATGCATACATGTATCTCTCATTCATTTCTGTACATGAACCATATTTATTAGATGCATGTATAAACTATATTCATGAACTTTATCCATGTACATTCATGTTTGACTTATATGCATGAATTGATCATTACTACTTACATGTATAGTTTCATAGTACTTTGTGCATACATGCATGACTTGGATAAATGAACTCTAGAAGGTTCTAAGAGCTTATAAATAGGACCTATAAGTTGGCTATTTGAACATCTTTTTGGAACATCATCCAAGACATTGCAACACTTCATAACATATTACATATACTTGAGAGTTAAGGCCAAACAAGGGTGTTTCTATGGTGGAGCTTTGTACTTAACCACTTGTGTAGAGTTGGTTAGTGTCATATGACGAAACTTTTAGGCTATTGTATCCTAAAGGGTACAAGTCAAATGAGAAGATATTCTACAACGGATTTGAGCTTTGTAATCCGCAGAGGGCTTAAATCTCTTTAAAGATAGCAAGATACCCGAGCTTCAACTTGAATTGTTTCGTATCAAGTTTTATTATTTCATACTTTGCTTCTCAATTTATTGCAATTACACCAACAATTTCATGGAGATTCATTGGAACCTATACTTGAGAAGCCTATACACTACATTGGATATTTTTACAAGCCTTTTCAACGATGGGAGCCCAATTTAAGAGATGGAGAGAATTCAAAGAGACCTTACGACACAAGTAAAAATAGATGCCCATAGATACATTGAATGCACGTATCCACGTAGAGGATGAGGTAAGAGATAAAGATGAACTTGTGTAAGTCTGTAAGTGCCCCACTGATGATTGGAAAGATTGACCATGGCCTTGGCCTAGATAGCCTCGGCCCTGTCCCTGATATCCTTGTGGGGTAAAAGTCCTTTGTTTCTTCCCAGACCTAGAAGAAGAGGATTGACCCTCATTCTTCTTATCCTTGGCACCCGCCTCCCGGATGTTTTTTGTGTTATCCACCTCTCTCTCAATGGTCATAGTCGTCTCAACCATCGAGTCCAAATCTTGTAGGTTATGACCCACAATCTTCCTCCGGATGAGTAATTTCAAACCATCCTCAAACCTCCTTAATTTGGCCAAGTCTATAGCCACATAGTCATTGGCAAAATGAGAACTCGGTGAATGTAGCCACGTATTTCATCCCTGTCATGGTTCCTTGATTCAAATCTAAGAATTCTTGGGCTTTCGCTTGTTGAACAATCAATGGGAAGTAGTTGTCCATGAAAAGCTCCCGGAACTCTCTCCATGTCATTGCCTCTAGGTTTTTTGAGGCCTTTGCTCAATCCCACCATAAATGGGATTCCCCTTCAAGATGGAATGCAACTAGCCTTATCTTAGTGGCATCAAATGTGATCTCCATAACCTCTAGGATCTTATCAACGTGCTGGAACCAATGGTCGGCTACCATCAGATCCACCCCTCCCATGAAAGTCAGTGGCTTGTGTGCCTTAAAATTTTAGAATTTACTTGAGCCTCCTTGGCCCACATTGGCACTAGCTTATGCAAAGGTAGCCGACATCGTGCCAATAACCTCTATAAAGGCTTGTTGGTCAAAGGCTGATGGTGGTTGGTTGTTGTTATGCCCACCTCCTCGGTTGTTTCGATGTCCTCTCCCTCTATTTTCCATCTACACATAAGTCAAATAGAAATAGAGTACTAACTTAGTATCTCAAGGTAAGGATCAAGTCGAAACATTGAGATTTCTCTCCTTGTCTCACTAGTAGAGTGTATGCCGCCACTAGTAGACATCTATACCATGAATTGTCATGTTCCTTATTTTTCTGACCCCCAAAATTATGTTCTCTAATCCTAGTGTCTCTTTTTCATATACATTTAATCATACATGTTCACATAACACATAAAATGTAGCATTTAAAGCACATAACATGTAATGCACAATGGATGTAATGGTTTAGAACCATGCCCCGCAAGCCTTGGGTAAATTGAGAACCTAGCTCTGATAACAAAGTTGTGATGCCCCTACATCAGGGGTCCTTTGTCTCATTGATCACTCATCAACCCGCGAAATTACTCGTGAATGCCACACAACCTGACATCATATCAATAACATCCCCTTCAGCGGGATTATAAACCACACAACGCTTAAGCAGAGTCTCCTTTGTACCAAGTATTCTCAAATGCACAACCTGTGTACATTTAACCATTTGACCCATCCAAGGTCTAATATACATCAATTTACACTTATCATTTCACCGTGTACCTCCTTTGAACAAAAGGAGTCGATGCCCGGAGGCTTAGCAAAAGTATTTCAAAGTTTTGAAACAAGAAGAAAACCTACCAATATAAGGTCTCTAAGTTCTACTTGTAGTAGTGCTCACTAGACTGAGATTTTTAGAAAACTGGGAGAAACCTATCGGTAGAAGAAGTCCATGTTCTACAAGTAGAAAAATCTTTTGGAATTCTTCTACCGGCAAGAAACTTGACGTTCGACTAGTAGGAGAACCTATAGAAAAAATTTTTACTAGGCAATTAATTAATGTTCTACCGATAGAACTGCCTACTGGAACACTTATACCGGTAGAAGAACCCAATGTTCTACTAGTAGGTGTGCCTAATTCTCCTCGATTCCATCATTTGTCCATTCAAGAATATGCAATTTAATGGTGGAATCCTTTATGTCATGCGATGTCATGAGATAAAACTCACACATGTAACTCAACCCAAGCCTTCATCGGCTCCCTCAACACATGCAATGCCATGTATATGAAACTGGGCATTCCAAACTCCCGTCATTAATGTTACACATCTAGTGACCATTTTAAAAATAAACCCATGTGTCTTTCTTGGGTACACAAATTATGGTGTCTCACTGCCTGTTCCGCATAACAATACATTTTTTTGGACTTGCACTAGCAGAAATGTATAAACCAGTAACTAGGTCTTACACCCAAGTGAGAATCTGGCCCTTCATGCTATACCCGACACAAGGTTTTTATGCATTCGTGCAACTCAATCGAACGTAGGTCCAACCTTCCCGAGTCCATGCCTCAACCACCAAGAATGGTATTTGATTCAAAAACATGCACACACACCCCCAAACTCATGTCAATGCCCACGAATGCGGTGATTCCTTTGTATATGCAAAATGTAATGTACAATTGCATCTAACATCATTATGCAACGTGGTTTTCAATTGCAATAACATAATAAATATGTTCCAAATTTTGTGAGGGCAATGTGAATAACTTAGATAACCATCAACAGCCTCAATGTCAATATATCAAGGTGCATATACCAACATCAAATCTCAAGCATGTTATAACATAATCAATGCAAATAATACATTTAATCCACATAGGCATTTCATCAAACAACTTCAAGGCATGGATATAAACACATAGAATGTCTAATCATTTTCAATACTAATTTCCTCATTTCAAATATCATAGACAAGTGCTATGCATGAGAATACATCTCTAACACCCTACTCATTCCATATATCAACCCTAGGTTAGAAATAAACTTAATTAGGAAAGGAACCTCACCTCACGAAGCATAAAACAAGTTGTAGAAACCTTCAAGAGCCCAAATCAAGCCTTAGCTCTTGATTTTCCCAAATTTTGTCTTTTGAAATTCATCAAAATCCATACTTTGTGGTATGTAGGTGTAGCCCTCATCACGTAGAAGAACTTTAATTTATGGCCCAAGTTTATTCGACCAATGGTTTGCTCTAGATTGTAGAGAGAAATTAAAAATCTTGATTTTTCTCCTTTCCCTCTCCCTCCTCTCTATTTTCAGAGACCCAGCTGAAACAGTGGGGAGAAAATATAATTTTCTTCCCTGTTTCTACTCCTTGGAATACTTGGCCCACGTTGTGCCATACATCCTTCATTCCTGAGTTCGATTCTTTTCCGAATCAATTAAATTTTGTCCTAATTCAAGTTCAAAATATTTTTAGTTGAACTAAATTTAAATTATTTTTCACTTTTTGGAATTTAATTGTTGGTCTCGTTTATTTAGGTCACGCGACACCCGACTAGGTAATTATATTTTACAAGACGAATTCAATGGTGAGGTCCGTTTCGTCATTTGAGTTCTAAAAAAATTCATGTTTTTAACCCGTATTGTAGTGGCTAATTATTGTTTTGCTATTTTTCATAAAAATTTAACTTTACCTGAGTTTTATAATTCTGAATTTGAATTACGTCTATTTTTGGGGTTTGGTTTCAAATTTTTGGTATTTCAACTTTTAGGGGATGAGTCCAACTTTTTTGGGATGGGCTCCAACTTTTTTAGGTTGGGTTCAAAATTTTTTATGTGTAAGTTCCAACTTTTCTAATTTGGTTACAACTTTTGGGTGGGTTTAAACTATTCTACAGAGTTACAAGGTCTAATTTTTTGGGTTGGGTTTCAACTTTTGTAGTATGAGGGTTCAACTTTTATGATGGATAAATTTTGGGTGTGGATTCCAACTTGTCTGGAGTGGTCCAACTTTTTTAGGTTGATTTATATCTTTTTTGTCTGGGTTCTAACTTTTTTGGTAGGAGTTCAGCTTTTATAATTGATACATTTTTGGTGTGGGTTCCAACTTCTCTAGAGGATCCAACTTTTTTGAAATTTGGTCCAACTTTTTTTGGTTAAGTCCCAACTTTTTTTAGTGGGAGATCAACTTTTATGATGGATTAGGTTATAACTTTGGTGGGATGGGTTCAAGTTCTAACTTTTTGGTTGGGTTATAACTTTTATGATTCGGTTACAACTTTTGGGTAGATTCCAACTTTTTTGTGTTGGTTCCAATTTTTTTGGGTTGAGTTCCAATTCTTTTGATAGGGGTTTAACTTTTATAATGGATTACGTTACTACTTTTGTGGGATGGGGTCTAACTTTTTAGATTAGATTCCAACTTTTTTGGTTGGGTATCAAATTTTTTTAGTATGAGTTACGACCTTTGGGGGTGGGTTCCAACTTTTATGATTGGGTTACAACTTTTGGGTGAATTCCAACTTTTTTTGGGTGGGTTCTAACTTATTTAGGTTGGGTTCCAATTTTTTTTAGGGGTTCCAACTTTTATGAATGATTAAGTTACAACTTTTTGGGTGGATTCTAATTTTTTTGGATTAGGTTATAACCTCTTGAGTCAGCTTCCAACTTTTGGGTTACTTGGCTTACTACCTTTTGGGATTGGTTCCAACCTTTTGGGGATCTGGAGCTATAGGTGGGATTCCAATTTTTAGGGTTGATACTATTGTTGCGATAGGTTAAACTTTTGAAGGTGATTTTACCACATTTTGGATTATGTTACTACTTTTTTGGTATGAGATTATTTAGTTTTTTAGTAAAACCATGATTACCCCTTCAGCAGGTAACCGGTACCCTTCTCTTAAAATTAACCATAACAATTAAATCAGTGGTCTCAAAATTTTAGCAGTACCGTACCGAAAATTTCCATTAGCTATTGTTTATATGTCGTCAAAATTGGTGTTATGGAGAGAAATTCCCTCTGTCATGCAAGACATGAGTTTTTCTCAAATTTTGTGTCAATTTTACCATTTTTTTATATTCTTGAACACTACCAAAACTTTTCATCTTCCTTTGATCGATATATTCAATGTGGTTTTATGTGAGACCAATTACTTGATGTGAAGTTTCATCATTTGTTTATATTTTTGCTTACTTTATGAAAGTTACAAGTTTAACTTTTTTAGGGGCGATTAGGGGTTTATTTTTGTTATTTTCAAGTGCAATGTAATATGAACATCATGATTAGTTTTTGGTGATTTTCAAATGTTTTAGTTAAAGTTCTTTAATTTCTTTTCCTAATGCCTATGTTGTAACTTCATCCCAAAGTATTTGAAACTGGATTCTTAAGGTCATTATACACTTTTCATCCAAAATGCATCAATCAAGTGATTTAAAGTGCTTTGCTCCATGTCAAACATCAAAGAAGTTATTGCTACGGGCTCTCCTCTTAGGATGGGAACCCAAGTGTCCATGGTCTTTTTCTCGGTGTTTTTATTTTCATCCTGAAATCCCCAGAGGTTTTCACTTATTTGAGTTGTGGATTGAATGGGTTTTATGTTGGTATTAACATGTTTTTTTATCTTATTTATTTTTTCATTTCAAAGTTTTCCTTTTTTTTTTTGTGTCTTAATTTAAATTTTTTGGTTTAACAAATAGATTTTTTGTCCTGGGCGTTGTGAAAAAAAGAAGAAGTATTTTAACTTTGTACTATGTGTCAGTTTTGTAGGCTCTGTATTTCGATAGTTTCAGTTAAATATTTGAAAGTTGAAGATTTTGATTTGAATATTTAGGTGATCATGGCTGGGGGAGAGGTGGAAATAAGTTGTGTGGGTGGGTTGAGTTTGATGGGTGGGGCTTCAGGGGATATTCAATATGGATTATAGGTGTGTTAATTGGTCATGTTTGTTGGTGTGGTCTTAGATTAATGAGTCCCTTTTTGTGTGTGTAATGAATTGGGCTTAAAATTTAGAGCAAACTTCGTTTTATCCCTTATGGTTTACCTCATTGTATATTACCTTATTGAAGTCTAAAAATGACACATAACCCTTTGATTTTCAAAAACTATTTTTTTGTTCTCAAAATTCTAAAAACAATGAAAAACTGTTTGGTTTGGTTTTATGTTCTTCAGTTTTCAGAAAAAAGAGGGAAGTTTGAAAACATGCCCAGCTTGTTTTCGGGTGTTTTGGAGGCAAAGGAAGGAAAAAAAAGAAACACAGAGAACACCATTTGCTCATTAATGAGATCTTCCCTTTGAACCTCCTTAGCAGCAAATAAGTTCCTAGTATAAAAGGTATTTTTTTTTGCCTTTTTGTCTCTCTGTTTTTTGCCTTTCTCTCTCCCCAAATATCACTCTCTTTGTACTTCGGCAAAACTAGAAGAAAGGAACAACAACAACAACACACATGCTTTGTCTTCTTCGAAAGGATAATCTCCAGCAACTGGAGATCGTCTTCTCTGACGACTGGTCTCCAATGGCTAGGTTGCTTCAAATCAAATCTTGGATGACTGAGTTGGTTCAGATCAAATCTAGATCAATTTTTTTACAGATCTGATGTATTTAGGTTAGATCCAAGCATTTTGCCACTTTTTTTTTCATCATTAATGATTTGGGTGTATTGGATTTTTTTTCTTCGTTAGATCCAAGCATTTTTTCACTTTTTTTCTTTTTTTCTTTTTTTTTTGTATTTTATCAAGTTTAATATATATTTGTTTGCTCTATCCGTCTCTCTGTAATCCACTGTAATGATTTGGGTGTATGTTGGATTTTTTTGTTCTTTCGTCTCTATCGCGTTTGTTCTCTCTGTCTCGTCTTCTCCGGTGATTGTGTATGTGTGTTGTATAAGTGTATGGGTGTATTTGATGTGTGAGTTGTGTGGGTAGAGATTGAGATGAGATAACTCCCTCAAGATCATTGCAAGGCTATACTCCCTAGGTGTCACATGGTCTTCTAGAAGGTGCAAGTTGTTGTTGTTGTAGTGTGCACGAGGGCCATGTTGGTGCTGATTCCCGATCTGCAATTCCCAAGCTAAAGGTCATGAGCTGAGAGATCTAAGCTTGGGTCACGAGCTTGGTAGCTAGGGAAACGGAGCTCAGCTCGATCACCCGACCTTATTTGTCTCAAACTGGGAACCCAGACTCTAATGTCATTGTGTGGGCCCCTATTCGGTGCATGTCTTCTACTTACTTCTGCTCTGAGCTTAACCATGGATAATTTTTGGTATCATCAGTTGTCTCACAGTCCTAAGCCAAATTTGTATTGCATGACATGGATTAGAACTGACCAACGTTCCTGGCTATGGATAAGCTTGGCTCATATTTACTTGGGACATTTTCCAGGGGTCTAGATATCATGCACGTGTGAGGAGTCACTTGTGCCTTTGTTATTGAACGCGTTTGACGTTGTTGTGCCACATGTTCAACCGTACAAGCACCTTAAATGCCTTGGTAGAAAAAACCTCCAAAATTCTTCTATTTCGACTTTTTGGCCTTTTCCAATTCTTCTACACTTTTTCTAGAAAAGACTTATCTCTCTCTTTGACTCTTGTGATTCCATCTTTTTCATCCCTCCTTCTGTCACTGAAGTTGTCTCAGTGAGTACCCAAACTACTTGAAGCACTTCTGAAGCTTCCTTTACACTTCCCATGTATTTTTAGTTGACTCTAACCATCGATCGTCTTCATTCTCTAGGTAAATTTTCTATCTTGTTTCCTCTCTAACTTCTCTCTCCTATGGTTTCCTAACTAACCCTTGGTTCCTCGAATCCGAGGTGGTTCTTCCACCTTTTTTGGTTCCATTTTCGTTATTTTAGGGGTTCAAGTTGGTCTATATCTCGTCTTCCTCTTTTCTTAGACCCCTAAGTGACTGCTAGGGTTTTCCTATTTGGTCGCTAGTGTCTAGATCCTCTAGCAATTGATGATTGTTCTCTAAACATTCTTTCCCTCCACTCTTGTTTTGGGTATTTCACTCCTCGTGACTTTGTGTCTGCATCTTCTGAAGCCACTGGTATTCTATTTCCCTTGCTATGGCTAACAAATCTCTCCAGATTTGATCTCGTCGATGTAGACGAATTGCTTCTGATGATGAAGATGATCTGCGAAGCTCCCCCGTGGTGAGTAAAAGAGCTGATTTGTCTGACCTTGATGAGGTCAATGACCTTGGGAATATGGGTGATGAGATAGATAATTTCTCTGGGTCAACGTGGTCGAAGCTCGAGCTGTTAGTGAGGCTCCCTTACTCCTTCCTGGTTTAGTGTTAAAGCCTAAAAGGGTGCTCCAAGTACCTTAAACACTTTAGGGACCAGTAGGATTACCCTTACCTAACTAGGTATCCTCTTTGCCAAATTTGGCTTACCTGAGAATATACGTGTCTGTGCTTCCTAGGAAGAACTGCTTCTTCCCTATTGCTTTTGAGAATGGGCTTAGGTTTCCCATGCACCCCTTCCTAAAACTCATGCTCCAACACTTTAACGTATGTCCAACTCAACCCTCCCCCAACTTTTGGGGTATCCTAGTGGACTTTATGGTTTTTTTTTTAAAAGAACACGGCTTTGATGGCTTCCCCATCATCCCCTTACTCATGAACTTTTTCAAAGTCAAGTTTTCTCTTATCAATGGTTTTCCCTATATTTCGAAATGAGTGAAGATTCATCCTCTGATAATTGACCTACCGACCTCCCACAATGGTTGGAAAGATAGGTTATTCTTTGTGTCTAGCTAGGAATGGGAGTTCAACCCGAGGGATGCTTCAAATACTCTTGTTTTGCCTCAAGCTTGGTCGAAACCAGACAGCATGGGTGAGTCTATGTCGAGGTGTCTTACTTGAGATCTTTTTTTATTTTTTTTTTAACTTTTCGATTGCTAACGTCTTTCCTTCTTGTTTCAGGTATTCGTTTTGACTTTAGTGCTAACGAAAGACTCCTCCTTCGAGACCTTAAGGAGTGCCCCTCGGAGAAGTATGCTAAACTCATCACGCTCTCAATTTTAGCTAAGCACGACTTAGGGCCTCCATTGGCAAAGGGTGAAGCTGTTGTACCTCTTACTGTAGTCAGAGGAGAAGACCTTCCTAGTAAGACCTCCACCTTATCCTTTTTGTTAGAATTTCATCCTACTTTGTAGAATTTCTGGGTTACTCCTTTGTTTCTCTATTTCTGCATATATCTTAACGTTATGGCTCCAGATGTTGACATCTTTAAGGCAAAGCAGTCCAAGATGAGAGAGGTTACCAGAGCCTCGAAGGCATTGGAAAAAAGGAAGGCTAAGGTCGTTCTTGATTCCAATCTAACCTTCATCCAAAACAACAAGGACAGACTCCAAGAAGGCTCCTCCTGCCCCCAAGCCATCTGTTGAGGCTAAGAAGACCGAGGATCGCCCTTCTGAGCTCAAGAAGACACCTCCAATGGTGGCCAAGAACTCTACCATGCTTAAAGAGGCAATCAAGGGTCAGCATGCCTCGATCGAAGCTAATCACTCATTTCCCGAACTACCTCCAGTGCAGACTTCAATATAAGCACCTTCGAAGGTGATTCATGGCACCTTAGGGAGTCCTTCAACTGGCGTGGCCAAAGGTGAGCGCTCTCTTCTACGTGATGAGAACTTAGCCATTGGTGTTATGCTCTCTATCATTCTTGAAGCCGACAAATAGAAGGCTTCCTCAATGTCTCTTTCTACCTCAGCTACCACTACCTTATACAGGGAAACTTCAGTATGATCCTGACCTCTATTGTCCAGGCTCAGTGGAATCCTTTTGCTGACCTTTAACTTGAATGTACTTCTATTTTTGTAGATGGTGATACACAATGGCGCTTTGGCGAACAGAGTTTTGGGCTTCAAAGAAGGGTGTCGAGGACGCCAAAATATCTCTCAAGGCCTCTAAGATCAAGGTTACAGATCTGAACTTTGAGAGTAATGATCTCTAGAAGAAGGTCAAGGAGTTGAGCTTGTCTAAAGAAAAGCTTGAGACTGAGGTCAAGTTGAAGATAGATGGTCTTGCGCAAGCTCAGAGGGATGTGGTTGATGCTTGGGAAGTGGCAAAGTTGGCAAAGGATAACCTGAAAGAATTGGGCATAGTCTGCGACACATAACACAAGGAGTTCGAGGTCAAGAAGGCTAAGGTGGCCAATAGAGATGCCACCATCACTGATATGAAGGATAAGGATGCCACTGCCTATGCCAAGGGCTACTTCGCTTTTCAGAAGTAGACAATAAGAAATACCCCGACCTAGACTTAGACTTCGAGCCTCCATTTGGAGAAGAAGAGGGATCTTTATTTGAGGAGGGAAGAATCAACAAAGAGGAAGCTGCAACCGTGGGTAGGGCGATTCCTGACCCCACTCTGCCAGTGGTTGCTTCGGACGAGATGGAGAGTTTAGCTCCTGCTCTGCCTGAAGGTCAGATGGTACCAGTTCCTACTCTTTCTGAATGTCAGATGGACCTGGCTCCTAGATTACCTAAACGTCAGATGGATGTCACAGTGACTGAAGATGCTGAAATGGCTAAGGGTCAGGAAGAGACTTCTACCCCAGCTACAGATTCCTAGCCTTCTTGTTTTTTTTCTTAAATGAACTTTTAGCTCTATAATTTCTATTTGGTTTTGAATAGTAACTATTTTTTTTGGAAAAAATTCTTCAATGAATATCTTTTCCTTTCTCTATGCTTGAGATTGTACATATCTCTTTCCTTCCTCTCTGCTTCAAGAAGGGTACTAGGCTTCTGGGAGCAGTTGTTTTAAAATTGCTTGTTTATGGGGCCAAGTCTAAGGTCTGAGGTCTATGTGGCCCCCTAGACGTGGGCTCATTGCAGCGTTTATATGCTTAAAGAGCTCATCTTGAGTGTTAATGAGCTGAGCAACTCATATTGATTTTAGGAGCTTAAGAGCTCATGGAGTATTTATGAGTTGAATAGCTCAAATTGAGTGTTTATAAGCTGAAGAGCTCATCGTATATTTATGAGCTTAAGTGCTCATCAAATGCTGAAGAGCTCATCGTTTATTTATGAGCTTAAGAGTTTATCGTATGTTTATGATTTGTAGAGCTCATCGTATGTTTATGAGTTGAAAAATTCATCGTTCACTTATGAGCTTAAGAGCTCATCTTGTTCTTTTAAAGGGATGAGCTGATTCTCTAACTATATTTAGTTGAAAAACGAATCTTTCATTCACTGATTGAAAATCTTTACAAGGTATGTCCCATCTTCGATTTTCCCTGCTACACCCTCCTACTGGTAAAACCTCTTCAAGTGGTCTATGTTCCACGAGTGAGGTAGGGTTTTTTCCTCTTCAATTTGCAGTTCATAGTTTCCTGGCCTGATCACCCTTGTGACTATGTACAGTCCTTCTCAGTTGGGTCCTAATTTTTCACAAGCAGGGTCTTTCCCAGTTAGGAGTTTCTTTAAGAAAATATCTCCTACTTTGAAACTTCTTTGCTTAACTTTCTATTGTAGTTTCGTGTTGTCTTTCTTTGATAGTCCGAGATGCGTTGTAGGGCATTATTCTTTTTCTCATCTAGCAAGTCGAGATTAACGAGCAATGACTTATCGTTCTGATGTGGATCTATAAGCTTTGTCTGTGGAGATGAAGCACCTATTTCAATAAGAATTACTACCTCTATGCCATAGGCCAGAACAAAAGGTGTCTCGTTCTTGATTGTTCTAACAATGGGTCTCTAAAACCCATAGCACCCTTGGCAGATGTTCTACCCACTGGATTTTTGAAGCTTCAAGTCTAGTCTTCAGAGTTGTTTTGATAGCTCAGATGTTGACTTTTGCCTGTCTATTAGACTATGGATTAGCTGGGCAGAGAAGTAATTCTTTATGCCCAGCTCGATGTTGAATCCCTTGAACGCCGAATTCTCGAATTGCCTTCCATTGTCTGAGACGAGATCCCTCAGAATGCCAAACCTGCGAACTATGGATTTCCAAATGAAGTTTTGGATTTTCTGTTCTTTGATCCCTACGAGGGGTTCCACCTTGGCCCATAATAGTCAACCCATATTATGGCGAACTTGCACTGCCCCGTGCTAATTAAAGAGGCCCAAGTATATCCAATCCTCATTGCTGGAAAGGCTAGGGCTTATCACCATGGTGAGGAGCTCTGGAGGACAGTGGGACATGTTTGCATTTCTTAGCCAGCTCCTTCGCATCCTTGATGATTGTGAGACAGAAATACCCCTGCCTTGGTGCTTTATAGGCGAAGGTTTGAGCTTCAATGTGGTTGTCGCAAATGCCCTCGTATATCTCCCTTAGAATGTAGCTCGCTTTGTTTTTTCCCCATATCACTACTTGGGCTTGTGGCATGGGGGCAAATGATGAGCCTTGATTTGGACCACGCCTAAGCCCAAATCATGGGGCTCAGGTAATGGCCTCAGCCTAATACAAAGCTCAAGAGTCTAGGAAGATCAACGCACGTGGGGAGTAAACATCGAGATAGTCATTACGCGAAGACACCTATCCTTAATTGTAGCTATCCTTCCCAAAAGTCTAGTAGCATGCTCTTCACGTCACTGCCTTAGCTATGATCTATGCCTATAAATTGTAGCCCCTCTACACCTGAGAGACATCTCACCTCACCTTAAGCGTACTCTTGTACTTTCTCTCTCTCTCTCCTATTACCTTGTACTCTTTCATTAATAAAGTTCTATGGCCACTGTCGCCGCCTTTAGTGGTTAGGTCCCCAAACCCCTTATTATTAACTGTTTCATTAATTACCTTGCATCATACACTCAACTGATTTGATTGTGCATAAATCCAATTTTTTGTGCATGAACACTAAGTTAGACAAATACAAAAACAGCATAGGTGTTGTATAAGCATACAATCACTTAGCTACTTCTGACTGAGGACCTAATATGTTGTCGAGGTCAAGCCAAAAGAAGGTCTCTAGATCTTAATGTCGATGCTTTTAGGTAATTTGAGGAAAAACCATTTTCACAATTGCATAAAGCTAGTCTAAGAAAGCCAGTTTCGAACATATGCGATTTCCTGGAGTGGGATCCACCGACTATGCTTCAGCTTCAACAGTCAACTGATCCTGAACTCCGTATCTGCACTTTTAAGATGGTAATAGAAATTCTAAGCAATTAAGCAGATAAGTGGTCTCGACGAAAAGGGCAAAAAGGGAAAATGAAGAAGCACGTCATTTTTCATTGGTAATTCTAACTCATGCATAAATTCAGACTGCTTTTAAACTAGTTCTTCAAAGAAAAAAGGAAAATAACACAAGTAACAGTCATCAATCAACAAAGAACAGCATTTACCAACACGAAAATAATAAATTCCAAGCATGTTCAAAACTCAAAACAATTACATGATGTAATGAAAGCGACAAAAATGGAATGATCACAAAGATCTAGGAGGTTTCTCTAACAGTGCAGAGAGGAAAACTTCATCCTTGGATTTAGGAGAGATAGCCCACTTGTGTTTCTTGTACCTGAACTGCAGAAACATGTACATATAATCATCCAGATCCTTTCTGCTACAAAAGAAACGATCAACCCACAACAAGCCTCCTGGCCTTAAAATACGATCCCAGTCAAATAGAATAAAATCCATCAATTGCAGATCAATCCAGCCATCCATAAATCCAGTTGTATGGATCAAGTCCATGGTGTTGTCGAAGAATGGGAGGCGTTGGTTTAATGTCACATACAAAGGAATTAAACCTCTAAGCGCAATCATTTCATTGAAAGGAGCCCCAAGATTCAGAGCAGTTGAGATAATTGTAACGTTTTGTTCTCTCATCCGTGCAGCAAATGTCCCTGTACCGACACCAAAATCTAGTCCGATCCTTACCTCCCCTGGCTTAAATGCCAGAATATCTTTGATGAGGAAATCTGTTGGAAGCGAGGTGTTAGTGATCCATTTAAGGTTTTCCTTCTCCATTTCAAAACATCCAGTACACTTTGAATAACCTCGTTTGGGGTTCTTGCTCGATAAGCACTCAAAGTTCCTGCACTGATAATTGCTCCACCGAACATTTCTACCATCTGGTATTCTCCATAGGGACTCGTTAATAGGGTAAGGCTTCTGGTAGAGCTTAGAAGCCCTTGTCAAGCACCGTCTCCTGGGCAAAGGATCACACCCATTAATCATTAGCTTTTGAGCCAAATTCCAATCGTCTTTACAGTAAGATCCAATGTCATAATCCATATACTCTTCCAACTCTTTCTTCAATAAAACACAAGCGTGCCCTATCGTGTTATAAATCCTCCCTGTTCCGTATATATTGACCTTGCCAACTCTGTTCTCTTTTGGAGTAATGTACTTCCGAATCTCCTCAATCACAAAAGTATTCATCAAAGGCTCTTCCTTAATAGTCGTGTTTCTGACCCCTTCAATTTTGGGCAATCTAATCTGTCTAAGAGCAATGTGGGCATCAAAAAGAGGCCTAATTACCTCCTCCTCTAAAAACCTCTTGTGCTCCAATCCGGAAATTTTAGTCTTAGTCAAACCCTCTGTGTCCTTCTCCATTTCTTGCACAGTTGATTCGAGCTTAGTCTGCAAGCTGTCCATCTTACAAAGAACTTCTTCAACCCGAGCCGTCAGGGCTCGTATATCAAAACCCTCATAAACCTCCTTCACATTGTAGAAATGGCGGCATATATCTTCATTGTGTACGAAAAATCCAGCAGAGTAAAACCTAAATAAACTCGATAGGCTCACAATTATAACAAGCCCTCCCAACATAATCTGAAGCCAACCCATCAGTCTTCCCCTACACTTTGAAAAGCATGACCTTCCCATCCTCAATTACTAAATCAGATTACTTTTGCTCTTACCCCTCAATATAGTTTCCAACTCAATTAAAGCAAAACGCTTACCAATACAAAATTATATTGAATTTTTGAACCAAAGTTCGAAAATATCCAGAAGACTCCACAAATATAATCTTAATTTTGACCACGGAGAAAGTAAACTATGTGAATGATACTAAGCAAAAACCCAGATAAGAATTTCAGACAATCAAAAGAAAGAAGCTACAAGACTCCTTACCAGGCTTGAATGTCTCAGAAGGATGATCGAAAACTGAACGGATACCCGGGGAAACTGTGGAACTCTTAATTCAGCTAACTGTGAATACTTTAAGAATGATCTGAAGAACCTTAAAAGTTACTCTAAAACCTTGCTTAAAACTGCTCAATATTTAGCTTTGGAGCTGGGAAATCTTAAACTCAAAGCTTCCTAACATATTTTTGAAAGCTCGTAAGCGGAGTTAACTAAGAGAGTAATTCAGAGAAGGCGATTATCTCGTGAAGGAACCCTTAAAGAGCTCGAAAATCTAGCATTCAAATATTATACTATAGATATTCACACACACACACAAGTTAAAATACACAAGAAAATGTGTAGAAAGCGTTGACTGGGGGGGTGAGGGCATAGTGTGGGGGTGTGGGTGCGTTAGGTTTTCATTGACGAAAGATCAGCTCATGTTGCGGTTTTGACCGTTAAAGTTTAGCCTTTTTCGAATTCAGGTTGACCGTTATAATTTATTTGGAAAATTTCATCCACACCCCCTCTATTTAAGTCTAAATTCAATAACACCCCTCTTGATTCTCAAACTTTACTGCATCCTATTCTAGTTTATACTTTCAAGTGAAAGACATCCTTAACGGTAATTTTTAACTTTACCAATACAAAAAATAACGGTTTAACAATAAATTTTTTAAAAATATTAAAACTACCATTTCTTATGTAAATATACTAAAATATTCTCAACCCTCCTCCTCACTATATAAACCATACACTTTGTTGTTGCTAAAGGTCAAAAATGATATGGTGTTGCTGGAAGAGAGTGGGGATTGAAGCTAGTCATTCTTCTTCGACTCGTTCTCTACAGTGATTGATCACTACCTACGTTGGTTAAAAAAAAAATTTATTTTTTTCTTGCAAGTTTGTAAATGTATTTCATAAAAAAATTTTAAAATTTTTTCATGCAATTTTTTTTATGCAGATATTTTAATTTTTTCATGCAATTTTTTAAAATTTTTTCGTGCAGTTTTTTTTTTAATTTTTTTTCATCCAGATACTTTTAATTTTTTTCATGCATGTTTTTTAAAATTTTTAGATGTATTTTTTTTCATGCAGATATTTTTATTTTTTTTCTTGTAGAGATTTTTAAAATTTTTCATGTAATTTTTTTTTAATTTTATTCAAGCACATTTTTTTTCCATTTTGTTATATCATTATGTTGTGATATATTATTGTTGGATTGATTTCTTCTTTAACTGTTGGCCATGGTAGAGACATAGAGAATGAGAAGTTGGCATAAACGTGATTTCTATCATTATATTATCTCAATGAATTTTTATCATTTTAAAGCGTTGCATAATAATTTTGTTATAATATTAGTAATCAAATTATTACTCATTTGGTAACATAATTGAGTTTTTATATTTTTTATAGTTAAAAATAATTTTTTTATAATAAAAATTACAATCGATAAAGTTTATGTCAAAATGTCATCAATTTCTAACTCCTCTGCTATCATCTTTCTTCTACAACATCATTTGACCACTTTTTCATATATCACCCTTCATATGTAAAATTTAAATATTATTTGATAAAATTTAATAATAATTGAATAAATTTGGTCTTAATTTTATAAATTTAAATATTAATTTAGTGTTAATTTGATATTTATATTCAGTGCTGTTTTAATAAAATTAAATGTTCATTTAGTGTTAAATTAAATAATTGACACTAATTTGATAAAGTTAAATCTTAAATTAATCGAAATTATTCTTCTATTTAATATATTAAATTTTAATTTAATTTTAAAATTTGGTGTTAATTTGATAAAATTAAATAATAATTTAATGTTAAATTAAAGAAATAATATTAATTTAATGACATAAAATATTAAATTAATATAACTAAATGCTAATTTGATAAAATTAAATAACAATTTTGTGTTAATTTAATGAGATGAAATGTTAATTTAGTTTAAATTAAATAAATAACATTAATTTGATAAAATTAAATATTAAGTTGATCAACCTAAAGGTTAATATAATAAAACTAAAAAGGAATGCATTGAAATTTCAGAATTTGGAGAGAGTATTATTAAAGATAGGTTAGGGGTGTCGTTAAAGTTATGTGTATTTATAAAGGATGTGGATAAAATTTACTCTATAAAATTTTTAGGGGTATTTACGTAAACTAACAATTGTTGTTAATGCCGTAACCCGACGAACACTAACAGGGGGTGAAAGTGAAGTTTCAAAATTGGAAGGGTATGTCATTGAATTTAGATCTAATTAGAGGATGTGTGGATGAAATTTTTCTTAATTTATTTGGTTGGTGTGACACAGCTTTTTTTGGTTTTTAGAGGCTTTTTTGTGAGAATGATCGTTAATCTAGTTAAAGGAGAAGGGGGTTAATATCAACTATAGGATTTCAATTTTAATTTATTCATTTTTAAATAAATTTCATAACGGGACATAAGGCGGCTCGCCAATAAAAACCCAAAATGTAGACACTCACAGCTGTTAGAACACGCACAATTTGTTGGAAATATGGGCCAAATAATTATAACAAATGGGGCCGAGTATGTCACTCGAAACCTAGCATTAAAAGGAATCTGGCAGCTCATTAATGTGGATTGTGTTGGTCTGACAGATTATTAACGAGTTGTCTAATCCTCAAAGAATGTGAACATAGTCATCATTAGGAAGCATTAATGGTCATCGTGCTGACGGGGAGCCCTCAGAGGATACCGAGGGGATCTGTTTTCCTACTCATAATAGCTTGGATCGTTAATCTAGTTAAAGGAGAAGGGGGTTAATATCAACTATATGATTTCAATCTTAATTTATTCCTTTTAAAGTAAATTTCATGAGTAGACATTAGACGACTCGCTAATAAGAACCTAACATGTACATAGTTGTTAGAACATGCACAATTCGTAAGAAATAAGAGCCAAGTAGTTATAACAAAAGGGGCCGAGTATGTCACTCGAAATCCAACATTACAAGAAATCTGGAAGCTCACTATTGTGGGTTGTGTTGGTTTGACAGATTATTAATGAGTTGTCTAATCCTCAAAGAATGTGAAGACATTCATCATTAAGAGGCATTAATGGCCATCGTGCCGATAGGGAGCCCTTGAGGGATACCGAGGGGATCTGTTTCCTCCTCATGAAAGCTCGAACATATGTTCCGAGCTCCAATGTGATGCACTTAATAGTCGGGGATCAAACCATGAATGCTTGACGGCTCCCTAGAGGAGATCCATTTGTTCGGGCAATTAGTATTAATGAAACATGACGGAATAACACTAATTATATTAGATTGTGAACCCAGACCATGAATGTGACCCCCAAAATTTGGGGTTCTTTCTTAACTCATTGATCATCCATCAACCTGCGGAAGTACCCGTGTATGCCGCATAAACTCGACACCATGTCATCACACGATTATCCCAAGGTCCAATATCAATCAATTTGTCATCAATATTACTCTAATTACATCCTTTAAACAAGAATGCTCTAGGCCTAGAGGCTTAGCAAGGTTATTTTAAATTTTTGAAAATTTTGGAAGAGTTACCAGTACCTCGTGTACTTGGTACCAGTATTCGATCATTCTGCTTGCCAAGTACCGGTAATAGTAAACATAGTACTGGTACCTGGGCCTTCAACAACGAGGTATTGGTACCTCAAACCTTGGTACTGGTACCTAAGCCCACTAGAATCGTGATACCGATACCTAATCAACTTGGTATCGATACCAGGGCTCAGTTTTCGCTCAAATCTTTCCTTTTACAATTTCAACTCACCCAATCTCATACCGAGTTCATCCAAACTTACATAACATTTAAGTATGCACAAAATATCATCTATAAGAGTTCATTACATGTTATCTTACCACCATTTACAATTCAAAATAAATTAAACAAGTTCCTTACAAAAATGTAATTTAAAACCACATTCTGGCCTCTTTTCAACAAGGACGCATGTGAAAGACGTCCACCAACACTGGTCCCGCACCTGAAATATTGTTCCCATAAAGGGGTGAGCTACGTTCAATAGAGTATCTCCTAAAAAGGCAACTTCCCAATCCAGATGCATATGAAATGTTCACATTCAACTTAACAACCAAACAAGCATCCATCCAAGAATATACAATTCAATCATGAATGTCACAATGTCATGTCATGTTATGAGTGAGACTTACACATGCAATGCAACCCGATCCCTCCATTGGTTCTCATAACACATACAATGTTATGCGTATGAATCTGGACATTCTACACCCCCGTCATTTGTATTATACATTCAATGACTATTTATAAATTAATAGTCTTTTTTGGGGTGGATATTTATGGATTTCTACCAACAAGTACCCAATCAACACGGCATCTATGGACTTCCACCATTGGTTTTGCGTACACCGACGCACTTTATGGACTCAATACCACAGAGTGTGTATCAAAATCATCAAATCTTGCACTCAAGGATAATCTAACCATTCTTGCTAACTCCAACCCTTATTTTCAATGCAATCGATGTGACTCAGTTGAACCTAAATCCAATTTTTTTGAGCCCACGTATCAACCCATCAAGGATGGTGTTTGATCAAAACTATACACACACCCACACCCACACCCATGTTAAATGCCCACGATTGTGATGTTTTTCCGTGCATATGCAATGTAATGTACAATTGTAATTTATATATCATGTTCAATATGTCAAGAGCACAATATAAACAATATTCAATTTTCACAACATTTCCAAGTCCTCGATGTCAATATATCATAAGACATATACTAACGTTTCACAACATTAATTCCAAGCATGTTCTAACATATTCAATGCAATTAACACCCTTAATCAACATAAACATTTTATCAAACACTTTCAGGGCATGTTTGTTTGCAGTATTAGAATTGGGTGGTATTAGAAATCATTTTCATTTCACTCCTATGTAATAGTATACTATACCCGGTCTTGAATTTGTATCTCATCATTCCCCTTGTTTGTTTGTTCTATAGGTACTATAGTGGATTCCACAAACAACCATCTATTCTATCACATCTTGTATAACAAATATATCATTTTACACTTAACATCTTTCGTTCCATTTTACCCTTAACCATCTATACAAGAAAAAATTTTAAAATAATTTTTTAAAAAAATCGGTAATACCTTACGCTTAAACATAATATAAGAAAAAAATTAAAAAAAAAAACCTAGTAACACCGTATCCTTAAACATAATATAAGAAAAAAATTCAAAATAATTTTTAAAAAAATTAAAAAAAAAAATGGTAATACCGTACGCTTCAACATAATACAAAGAAAAATTTCAAAATAATTTTTTAAAAAAAAATTAAAAAAAAACATTGGTGATATTGTAAGCTTAAACATATAAAATGAAAAATTTTAAAATAATTTTTTAAAAAAATCGGTGACAATATACGCTTCAAAATAATTTTTTTTTTTAAAAAAATTTTCAAAAATCGGTGACACCCTACGCTTAAATATAATACAAAGAAAAATTCAAAATAAATTTTTTATATGTGAACTCTTCACATATGAGGGCATTTGTGTCATTTTACTGGCTTGTATCGTTCTTTCACTTGTACCGAGAAGATAATACCACCTAGTAAGTGTTACTGTTTAGTACCATATAGAAGGCATTACAGTCACTGTTCACACCGGAGTACAACGACCTAGAAAATAATATCGAGCAAAATATGCCAAACAAAAAAAGTATAAAGTGGGCCCCACGTACTATTTCTCTAATACCACCTCCTTATACCACCCATATCCCGAAAGCAAACAGGCCCTCAAGGTAAAAATATAAACACTGCCTTTACATATTTTCATGAAATTACAAACAAGTAATTTCAACAAATCCAATTAATTTTATATATTCTCATATCATTTCCACAATCTAGTTACACTATGAGTATATATAAATAAGAGATTGTATCTCTAATCATGCTACCTATTTCATTCACAAACTCTAGGTTGAAAATAAATCTAGTTAGGAGAAAAAATCTACCTCTTAAAGTGTAATAAACGTAGAGGATGCTCCAAAAAATTCGACTCAACCTTTAAACCTTGATTTTTAAAAATCCCGCTCTTGAGAATTTGGGTAAATCCACTATTTTTGATACATAAACATAGCTCTCATTGCGTAAAACAACTCTTGTTGTTGGCCCCAAGTAATTCAATGAACGGTTGACCTTAGATCGCAAGAAGCTTGAGATTTTCTCGAGTTTCTCTCTATCTCTCTCTCGGAAAAACATGGTGTATATGGGGAGAAAGATCTGATTTTCTCCCCTATTTATACCTTTTAATATTTGGCCCTTGTTGTGCCACACATTCCGTCTTTTTCTGATTCGATTTTTTTTCTGAATCAATTAAATCTCTTTCTGTGTTATGTTCAAAACATTTTATCTGAACTAGCCTTAAATTATTTTTTATATTTCACAATTAAAATTCGATTGCGTTTATTTTGGTCACGTGACTCCCAATTGCATCGTAAAAAGCACAAATTTGACTGTTTTGGAATTCAACAAAATTTAACTGGGTAATTAGATTTTGTGAGAAAAATTCAATGGTAAGGTCCATTTTGTCATCTGAGTTCTAAAAAATTCAGGTTTTCAACCCATACCGTAATGACTAATTACCATTTTACCTTTCGCAACAAAATTTAAAATTTTCCAGAATTTTACAATTAAACTCTAGGATAGGATTCCAAATCAGGGTCATCATTATGAATATATGTATAAACACCTCTCAAAAAGTTAAGGTAAGGAGCACAATCTTGAATGAAGAATATACTGTGCATTCAGATCTATATATGCTGACTGACTTGAGTTTCAGAGGAGATTAGTTGGGTACACACTCGACCTCTTTCCTAATACTTTAATTGCTTTAGATTCATCATTTAATATCAATCAAATGGTCATTATCTCAACATATTGTAAGAATCTACCCGTGCATTTCAAATAAATAAATAAATAAAAGTTTTGCCGATTACTCAGAACCCAATTGACTCTGAGGTCCTTTTCTTCGATAATGAGCATCTCTTTGTATTGATTTATCTTTTGAGTTTTTTTGGGTTTCTTGTTTATCTTCCAAATATTGTGTAACATGTTAAAATTCATGGTCAAAATACAAATATTAAGATTGTCCAGTGATGAAAATAAATAATAAAATTACAAAAAAATATCTTTGTGAGATGATAAACTAATGACATTAGAAAATAACTTTAAAAAATTTAACTTAACTATATAATGCCACACGTACAAAAGAAATATAGGGCTCACTAGAGAGGAGAATGGTGCAATTATCATTCCCTTGATGGTATTGTTATGAATAACAGGAGCCAATTAGATTGAGACTGTAAGGTAATATTAATACTGTTACAATTCTCAAAATATTTTTAAAATTTTATATTTCAAATATATATATGGATAATTGGATCAGTAAATCTTCTTAGAAAAATAATGTTCGAAATGTTTGATAGTCCAAATCATTAAGAAATATAATAATGTCATTTGGACCTAATTTACTGATATATTTTACTAACCTATTTTATTGCAAATATTGGATTAGTTGCAAATCCCAAAAAATACCGAGGTCGACTTTCAATCTAATAGTTATGGATAATTATGTCAGTAAATTAAGTCTAAGTAACTTTACTCTGAGAAATAATATCTTGTAGTTACTTGAGAACATATTTTAGATAGAACAAGATAGTTGAATAGAATTTAGCTATATGACTTTCAGCAATTGTGGGTATAGAAAATATGTGATGAAGAAGATAATGTAATATACTTCAAGTTGTATTACTGAGTTGTTTTCCTTAAAATAATATTCGTCCTCAACAATTCTGATAAATCGGTGTAAACTAGTTTACAATGAATTTAGTTCCTAAACACAATGAAGTTCAAAATTGAATTTGAAGTTGACTGCATAATGTATACACGAAGTCAAATCGAAATACCTTTAGATTTTTCTAGTTTGTCAAGACACTGAAATTCTATTTCTGTAGAAAACAGATTCCAACAAGAAGAAACGAAAATAATAATGAGTAGAAAGAGTTCAAACCTTGAGGAGAGAGATATCACAAGAAATTGAAAAAGTTAATTGGAATGGCAGCATTTTGGCCAATTTATAGGCCTTTGTTGTCTGTTCAGATAGCAACCGAACAAGTACAGTTTTTGTTAAAGGGCAAAAAGGCATGCTTGTTAATTAACAGACATTTAAATATTTAAATTGTAATACTTTTAGATTTAAATATAACCATTCGATCATACCACTTAGTGATCTATGGTTCAGATCTAGCCATCAAGGTACATAATTTGATCATGGATTACCAATAGATGATCGTCCATAAAATCCGTCATCCGATTATTAGCATATGTAGAATTGATCGTCTGATCGAAAATTGTTATGCCCTGAATTTCAAAAAATAGCATGAATTAAAGAAAAATCATTTAAATCAAAATTTCTTTTGATTAATGAATACAAATTTAAGGACATAAACGTTTGCGATGAGAAAACACATTTCAACGAAATAACATGAAGGATTAAATTTAGAAATCGGGCTTAAAACTGAATGATATGAGCAATCTTATGAGAGCATTCTAATAAAACCATCACCTATCCAAACAATGCCATTGCCATGCAATTTAAAACCCAAAACATAAATTCATCACCCATTGTTTACATCCAAAGAAGTCAAATTAAACGACAGAGTTTGACAAAATAGCTCTAACTCTAAGAACTCATAATCTCTAGATAACTAATTTAGTGCTCTTTAAGCCTCAATCTCCAAATCAACATCCGGATTCATTTCAAATTCCATTTCTGTATCCTCGCCTATTTCGGTCTCGGATTTCATACCCAAATCAAAAAATAAGTAAAGGGTGAGCACAACTAACCCAATAACAAATACTTCCCAAGTCAAAACAAAATTTTGAATACATATAAAAATATGTCAAATAACAGTTCAAAAATATAAACAACTTTTGAGCGAAAACATGATTTACGATGATCTCAAATAATTTATGCATGATATGGAAAATTCAAGTAAAAACATCAAGAGTACAAGTAATTTAATTATCAAGAATGCCACAAAGTGAAATACCTCTGGTTCACCAAAAAAAATTAACAATTCTCAATGAGCTATGGGGCCTTTTAACATTCTTTTGCTTTAGGGAAGATTGGTGATGGGAACCTCTAGCATCCCACATGCAGATACACACATCCGACACCACGGTCCTTCCGATGAGTAGTAGGAACCCTTAAAACTTTGCAAGTGCAAGAAATCAAACACATCTACTAATGCTAAGCATCAATTCTATCGTACACTAATAGTGGGAACCCTTGAAACCTTGCAAGAAATCAAACAAATTTACTATAAGTGGTAGGAAACTTTGGTCTCCGCAAGGAACCAAACATGTCTACCCACCCTGTGATATACATCAGGTACATTCAAGATCATCAAACCAAAAAATCTTGGTCGATTAAGAGTACAATATAAAACATATATAAGATTGTACATCAAATATTCACAAGTTTCATCATAAAAAAATCTAAGAGTTTGGGAATTCAAAACACACAGAATGAACATCAAGTATTTTCTGACAAAATCGCATTATAAGTTTCAACCGAAGTCCAATCAGCATCATTTGTATTCATAACCAATATTAGTCAAGTAGTTATAAATGTAGCCTCAATGGTTAGGAAAATGGGAAAAAAACTCTACCTTGATGTCAGTGCGGCCCACGATTATCTGAGGCCTAAAGCGACTACTATAAATAAGGTATTTTATTTTTAATATTAATAATTTTTTGTTTAAAAAATATTTTTTAGATTAAAAATAGTCTAATTTTTATTGTGATAATTGATCTTATGGAAGATTTTATCAATTTTAATTTTAAACAATCACAATCTACTGATTTCAATTTTTATAGTTTAATAAAAAAATATTTTGGTTTATTTTCTGTAATATAAATAACAAAAAATCGTAATACAAAAAAAAGAAGAAGAAAATTTGTATTTATTAGAGAGTGAGTGAGAGGGAGGACCTTAGTTTATGGAGAGAGAGAGAGAGAATGATTACAAATAAATGGTGCGTTTTGGTTAACTAGTTAAAATTATTTTTTTAACCTTTAGCTTTTTTTTCCTTTCTTTTTCTAAAAAAAATTATCTTAATATATTTTTAATATTATAGGTTGAGTTCATGAGTTCACTTCTATACGGACTTATTTTGACTTAAATCCGCCAAGGAAACTTATTTGTTAAGAAGTTCTTTTTTTTGTCAATTTTACTAAATTATCAATTCCCTTTAAAAGTGAAGTAAAATTAAAAATTAAAAACTCATAAATTTTAGAAATTTGACTAATATTAAAAACTTTTCTTTCTGATATCTGTCTATATCCATATATATGTTAGAATTATATCTTTCATATATATATATACAAAAAATAGTATCATTAAAAAATAAAAAATTGTAATATTGTATATTAATATTTGAAAAAATAATAGTAACATACTCAATAAAAAATAGTAACATTTAATATTGATATTTTAGAAAAATAGTAATATTTAATATTAATTAAAAATAAAAAAAAGTAACATTCAAACACAAAAAATAGTACAATTTAAATACAAAAAATAGTATCATTTAAATACAAAAACATTTGTAATATTCAAAAAATAAAAAATAGTAACACTATATATTAATATTTGAAAAAATACAATAGTAATATATTCAACAAAAAATAATAACATTGAATATTGATATTTTCGAAAAAAATATTAACATTCAATATTAACAGTAAGATGCTTATAAAAAAATAGTAATATGTTTAATAAAAAATAATAACATGAAAAAATGTAGTAATATGAACAAGCCCAACAAAACATAAATAGTAACGTGCAAGAAAAATTTTACTGGTACAACGTCGTTTTCTTCACAAAAATACATAACCAACTAAATCGAGACCTAAATCAAAACCTCGCTGATTATCCAAAAAAGTAGTAACATGCACAAAAAAAATAGTAGTAACATGGTATTTCAAGAATTGAAAAAATAGTAACATGCTTCGGGACATTTAGTCAAAGTTTTTGGTGGGTGGGTTTGATGCTATAGGAGTAGTGGATAGGAGAGATTTAGTGGGTTGTTGAGGGCGGTGGGCTAGGATTTTTGGATTGACCATGGCAATGGCCTATGGGATTTTGATTTTTGGGAAAACATAAACGGAAACGTGTGAGGAATCTGTTTAGGAAAGGAAAGTTATGTGGGATGAGCGAGAGAGAGTTATGGAAAGATTGTAATAGACAATTACTAGCGTAAAATCAGGTAGACATATCTTCCTGTGACTTTCCATAACTGAACAAAATTAACACCGTTACGAGTATTTTTGAGATTATAAAAAAAAAGTGGACCTAAGTACCTAAATAAAAGTTTAACAACAAATTTACCCCAAAATAAGTTACCTTGTCAGACTCAAGTTATTATAAGTCTGTCTAGGAAGACTCAACCCCAATTTTCACAATTTATTTTTGATTGAATTTAAATTTTTATAAGACTTTTTTTAAGGGCTAAAATCTTATGGATTTAAAAATTTTGATTTGAACTAACTATTCACTTAAAAAATTTGGGGCCTTCTTAAAATATGGGGCCTAAAGCCTAGAATTTGTTGGCTTCTGATAGGGCCGACCTTGCTTGACCCAACCAAAAATTAGTGGAAAAATTGAAAGAAGGTACACCAAATTAGACTTAATTATAAAAATGTAAAATCTGAGTAAATTTAAAATTTGTGTACAAAGGAGAAAAATGGTAATTTGCCACTAAAGTGCGGGTTACAAACATGAATTTTTCTAGATCTCGGATGACAAAACGGATCTCACCGTTGGATTCGTCTCGCAAAATATAGTTACCCTATCAATGTTCGTCGAATTCCGGGACAATCGGATTATTTTTTTTTGCGTTTTACGAGGTGATCGAGCCTCGGGTGACCCAAGGACGAAATTTTTAAATAAAATTGTGAAGGTTGGGAAATAATTAAGCTGGGACAAAATCTAATTGTTTCGGGACGAAAACAGATTCGGAAAATAAAGGGTTGTGTGGCGCGTTGTAGGCCAAGTATTTAAAGGATATAAATAGGGGAGAAAATATAATTTCTTCCTTATTGTTTTTCAGCCGGTTATACGTGAGAGAGGAAGAGAGGGAAAGAGCTTGGATTCACCACCTTTTCTCTACGATATACGAAGATTGAGTGCTCCAACCCACTCGAGCCAAGAATAAAAGTTGTTCTCCTCACCCAGAGCTATAAAACCATACCAAGGAGGTCGAGTTTTACTGAAGATCAAAGAACGGGATTTTGGAAAAGTGAGGATTTGGGCTAAAAGCGGGTTCTTCGAACCTCCTACGGGTGTTCTCCACGCTTCAAGATGTAGGGTTCCCTCCTACTTAGGTGTATTCCAACCCTAGGATGTTTATATGAAATGGGTAAGTTGATAGATTTAAATATCAGTTGCCTATTATTGGTGGTTTGGTGAAACGGGTATAGGAAATGGGTATGACAAACTCTATCTTGAACTTGAGTATATGAAAATTGCATAATGAAATTTCTTTGAGAAATGTGATATGTGGGCATGCTACGTGTTTACATTATGCCCTGATGAATTCAAAGTATTGATAGCATGATTGTGTGATAATATGCTTGGAAGTGGTGTTGTGAAAATAGTTGATGTATATACACATGCTTGTGATATATTGGAATTGATAAATTATGGACATGATATGTTTAGAAAGAAATTATCCATAGTATGTATTGAGATTGTTCATATGTCATCCATAGCATATTAAGCATCGTATTTTTGTTGAATTGAGGCATCACAATGCATATGCATGGGGACATCTCACTATATGGGCATGTGTGTGCATGGTTGTTTGTCAACACCACGCTTGGTGGATGACTAGTGGGCTCGAGTAAGCTTGGTTGAAGACCTGGCTGAGTCTCATGGATTACATGGTGATTAGGGTTGGGGTTAGTAAGAAAGGCTAGAAGATTCCTCGGGGTGCAAGGCCCGGTGATGGGATATGCACTCCCTTGGTTCAGTCCATGAAATGTGTGGGTGTACGCGGAACCCTCGATGGAAGTCTAAGAATTTCGTGTGGGTTGGGTGACCCTTGGTGTGAGTCCATAAACATCCACCCCTACAAAGACCTTAGATTAGTGAATGTCATTTGATGTGTAACATAAACGACAAATTCGCGCACATTAGCACTTGCATGTGTTGAAGAGTCGGGAAGGGCTCGGGTTGATGTGCATGAGTGAGTCTCATCTCATTCAATAGCGTGACATCTTAAATTCTAACATTAGAGGCATATTCTTGCTTGGAATGTTATGAAATTGTGGATTGTTAGCATGCAAACATTTCATATGCATTTAGGTTAAGGAGTCGCCTATCTAGGAGATACTCTATTGAGCGTAGCTCACCCTTTATGAAAAACATTTCAGGGATGTGGTTCAGGATGAAGAAAGCCGATTTGTGGCTTTTATAGTTCATTTTGTAAAGTTTTTATGAAAATTCCATTTTGATGTGTAAATATGTGCAATTGTATGTAATAGAACTTGTAGATATCATGTTTTATGTGATAAACATTGTTAGACATGTTTTAGATGGTGTTGGGATGATTTAAAATGGTTTTGAAAGAAAAAATAGTGGAAATAAGCTAAATTGGGCAGAAAGTACCGGTACAGTCTGGTCCAGCAAGTAGACAACACTGGTACACAGTACAGGTACTCTTTCCAAAAATTTGAAAAAAGTTTTGGAAGGCAGACAGTACAGGTACAGTCCAAATGGTACCGATACTGCCAGGACTAGTGAGTAAACAGTACCGGTACTCTCTACAAAATTTTGAAACTTTAAAACCAAAGCAATGTGCTCTCGGTCTTTGATTCCTTTGGTTCCAAAAATGAAATTGGACAATAGAGAGGCACGAATTGTGGTACCTTGAGCCATGGTTAAATTAAATGAGTAAAGGAACACGGGTAATACGTGTGAGTTAAAATTTCAAGTGATGGAATAATATTAGCATGATGTTGGATCAAGCGGCACTCACGGGCATTTCTACGGGTTGACGGATTGTCAATGGGACCCCCAGTTTTAGGGACGTCACAAAAAAAGCACACAAAAAAATATAGGGTTATTAAGTCCTTAATTTTGATACTTATTTGTATCCAAGTACATCATTTGAATTTTCCTAATTTTTGTGTGATTTTTTCGTCCATTGGTCAATGTGTATTTTTTATTGGAAAGTGTTTAGTTTTCAAATTATATTTGTATATTAAATATTTCCTAGTTTTATGAGAGAGAAATATAACACTTTCCAAAAAATTTCAAATTTTGAACACTATTATTTTTAGTTTTTTAAGAGAGAAATATACACACATATATGTTTGCATGAAGCTGAGTTTATTAAAGACTAAAACTGATTTTCTTCATCACCTGCAAACTGATTTGCTTCTTCAAGCTTTGAGCCGATTTATGCTTCTTCTTCATCCACCTACAAGCCGATATTGTTTTCTTCATCGACATGACTAGGTATATTTTTGCATGAAGCCGAGAAATATACACTGGTATATTTCTACATGAAGCCGAGTTTCTTAAAGACTGAAGTCAATTTTCTTCATCACCTGTTAGCCGATTTTCTTCTTCAACCCTTGAGCCGATTTATGCTTCTTCTTCATCCACCTACAAGTCGATATTGTTCTTCATCGACATGAAAAATATGATGTATCATGAAGCCTGAAGGATGAAAATGTTTACATTTGTTCTAGCCAAAGACTGAAGCCTGTAGCCTGAAAATTATGTAATAGGAATTACCAAGTATGTTACATTTAACCTATTAACATACTAAATGTGTTAATGTATAAATATTTTTCAGTATTTATTTGTTTGAATATATGTTTTTTATTTGACTTTTATTGAATATATTCTTTTAATAGTTTGAGATATTTTTGGCGATGGAGGAAACGGTGTTGGTGTTATGTACATATGGTAATGCTACTAAAGTATTCAAAGTAGGTGGTAATTCAAATATATCAAAACTTGTTCGCGAAATTTGCGAGACGTGGGAGGAGTTATTTAATTTGTCAGTACGTATGTCATATTCTATTCCTGGTCACCCCTCTTACTTGTTACGCATCGATGTGGATTTGAAGAATTTGGTTGAATTGAAACGTAGTTTTCCAGGGAATTACGTTGAAGTTAAGGTGTTTATGAAAGATATTGAAGGTGGGTCGGTGGGTGATATTGATTCATTGCAATATGTGAATATTGGTGATGTTGTTGAATGTGAAATAAATTTGTTACCTAGTTTTATTGGTCACAATGAGAAAATTCTTCTAATAGCTGGGTGGAGTAATGAAATACAGCACGTAGAACAGAAATTTGAAGGTGGTGTGGTACAGTTTCGATAAGCACTTTGTAAATACTCGATTGAGTCTGGTTTTGAAATTAATTATGTAAGAAATTGTAAAGTAAGGGTTATTGCTGAATGTTCATTTAAGTACTCTTCTGCATGTGATTGGCATATAAATGCAAATGTGGAAAGAGCTACTGATTTGTTTTATATTAGGAAATTGGACAACAATCACATTTGTGGTGTGGATCTACAAATGACAGATAACAAGTGAATGAGTTCTAAATTGATTGTAGATTTGATTATTGATCGTGTTCTTGGGCATAGAACAATACGTCCAACAGAAGTGGTTGTTGATTTTTTTTTCTGATTATGGACTCACCATTTCTTATGATAAAACATGGGAAAGAGTTGAGAAAGCAAAAGGTATGCTTTTTGGGGACCATTCATTATCGTACCAATAATTACGTTGGTATGTCAATGTAGCAAATTATACTAATCTGGGAAGCCATATTGTGTTAGATTATGATCATGATACTAATCGTTTCAAATGGTTGTTTGTTTCCTTTAAGAGTTGTATTCATGTGTTTAATTATTGTCGTCTACTACTTTTTTTGGATGACACATTTTTGAAAAACAAGTATAGAGGTAATCTTCTATCGACTACATGAAAAGATGACAATCAAGGTATATGTTAAAACAACTTTTTGAATGATAGAATTTGTGGTTAAGTTGTAATCGTTATGTTATACTGTCTTTGTTACACTCTGTTTGTTATATTGTTACACTTTCATTGTTAAACTATGATATGAACACAATTAATAGTGAGTATATACACATGGTGTAATTTGAAACAATTGGGATTATTACCATTCACCACACAACAATATTTTGGAAATATCATTCATCTATTACACTGTTTTTTATTTTAATTTTTCACGAATATTTTATGTGTTTCATTTTCAGGTTTGTTTCCTTTGGCATTTGCTATGGTTAACCCAGAGAATGAAGCAAACTGGTTTTGGGTTTTAGAACAACTGTCTAATATATTGGATTAGTCTCGGGTTATTACGTTTGTATCTAATCGCAACTTGGGTTTGTTTGAGGCAATGCCAAATTTTTTTTCAAATGCATCATGCATTTTTACTTGCAATATTTGAAAACTAACTTATAGGATAAATTGAATGGTGCTCGTTTTTCCAATTTATTCCGAGAACACATGGTGAGATTGTTACGTGAGTGTGCTTATGCACCAATACAGTTGCTTTTTAATGAGAAGATTGAAACATTCCATTGTGAAGGTGGTTCTAATGTGGACAGGTTCCTCCAATCTTCCATATGAACACTGGACAAATGCTTATTTTTCTGGGAAGCGTTATGGTGAGATGTGTTCTAATGCTGCCGAATCATTTAACACGATAATTTTGAAAGCTTGACATTTACTTATTACTAGCATGGTTGACACAATTTGAGGACAAATAATGGATTAAATTGGCCAAAGGATGAAAATAGCTTCGGAGTGGAATGAGAATTTATGCACTAATATATCTTCAAGATTACAAGATGCATTTGATGAGGGAAGGTCCTGAACTATGCGGGTTTCGAATAACCAAGTGCATGAAGTGATGTCATATCCTTCGGTCAATGTTGATATTGTGAATGACACGTGTTCATGTTGTCAATGGCAAATAAATAGGTTTCCTTCTTCACATAAGGTGTTTGCAATACAAAAGAGTGGGCGGAATATCAACGAAGATTATTACTATCATGTTAGCACATATAAGATGTCATATTTTGAACCCATTTATCCAGTACCGACTATATATCGTGATGAAAGTTTGCATGTAGATGTTAATATTTTGCCACCATCTACCAAGAAGGAACCTGGTAGACCAAAGAATCATAGAATTCGGTCTAGGGGAGAAGTCGTTAGGTGAATTTGTTGTGGCCGATGAGGGAATTTGGGTAGTCACAACAAAAAATCTTATAATGAGTCATTGTAAACTTGGTTAATGCTATCATTTAATGACATAGTTCAATGTTTTAAGCTTTTTACGATGTCTTTTTTCTCCTATTTGTTGGGTTTGTTTGTTTTAGCTGATTTTTCACATTGTAAGTTATCTCTATATATATAGTATAGTGAATTAACATACTGTTTGGAACAGTTTATTGGATACAGGTGAAAGTGGTACACTTTCAATGTTATCCTGTTACACTTTCTTATTTTACACTTTGACATGGTATCCATTAATCAATAATGAATAAACACTTGTATCCCTGCATAGTCTGGATAATCACCAATCACCACACATCATAATATCACACAAACAGAACATGTACATCGATGTCTCACCTTACACTTATGTTCATCGTTGAGAAAGGGTGAAAATGTAATACTTTCAAAGTTACCATGTTATACTTTCTTTGTTACACTTTGAAATGGTCTCCATTAATCAACAATGAATAAACACGACTATCCTTGCATAGTCTAGATAATCACCAATCACCACACATCACAATGTCACACAAACAGAACATGTACATCCATGTCTCACCTTACACTAATATTCATTTGTTGAGAAAGTTTGAAAATGTTACATTTTCAATGTTACTCTGTTACACTTTGACATGGTCTCCATTAATCAACAAGGAATAAACACCTGTATCCTTGCACAGTCTAGATAATCACCAATCACCACACACCAGAACGTCACACAAACAGAACATGTACATCCATGTCTCACCTTACACTAATGTTCATTTGTTCAAAAAGTGTGAAAATGTTACACTTTTCATTGTTACCTTGTTACACTTTCCATGTTACACTTTTACATGGTCTCCAATAATCAACAATGAATAAACACCCGTATCCCTGCATATTCTGGATAATCACCAATGACCACTCACCACAATGTCACACAAACAAATGTCTCATTTTACATCATTGTAAAGCACATAATCAATGAAAACTTTGTTATTTGTTTGCAAATTTTTTCTTTAATTCCTTATAGATTTTCAGATCTTCTTCATTCCAAGAATTTGGATGGTTGTGAAACAATGATACCTTTTTAGCTTGGAACTCAGTCAGCTATCTTGTTGTTAACCTCTCCTCAATCTCTTCTCCTTTTGTAAGTGTAAACCCCCACACTCTTATCTTTATATAGCACGTAATTATGTTTTTGAAATATTAATTTAAGTAATGGAGTATGCATGAACTAAGTAGATTGTAAGAGTAGAGATAAAAATGTTAATAGTGTAGAATCGGGTAAATATTTAGTTTAAACTTAGTTTTGACTTGTAAATATATGAAACCGTTTGCAATAGAACTTATACCAACTATGTTTGATGTACAAATGTATGTTGTATAAGTTTGGGCTGGTTTTGGAAGGGTTTTGAATAGATTGGAAATGAAAAACAAAGAAAATAGGCAAAACTGAACAGATCGTACCGGTACTGTGTACCAGTACTCCCGAAAGTTACCGCACTGGTATGCTACTGTCTAGAGAGTTTACTGTACCGGTACGCTTTGTAAGTTTCAAAAATTTTAAGTCGCAAATTAGGGTCCACTTTTCACCCTGTAAATACATAATGACGCCTCCATTAACCTCATTTCAACATTTTTAACCCTAAAAAACCCTAGAGAGGAAGAAAGAGAGGAAAAAACACAAGATCAAAGGGAATTTGCACATTGGATAGGATCAAAGCCCTAGTTTGCTTTCAAGGTAGGGGGTTTTCTTCCATTCTTGTCCATTGATGCTAGAGCTAATATATATGTATTCTTTGACTCTAAATCTTATATATTTGCTATGAAATCATCTTTTGTTGGTGTTCTTGCAATTATTACCATGTTTTACACAAGTTAAGGTTGAATACCCATGAAATCTCATTTTCTTGATATAAAATCCTAGTTTTCAAAAGAGACTTCCTTTGTTCTTGATTCTTCCTTTGTTCTTGACTTAGAAAACTTTAGTGCTTTGAGTTGAGTACTAAAATGATATTGATGATGATCTCTTGCATTTTCTTCACGTGCTCTATTGAAATACCACATGTGAAATTTGGGATTTATGAAATTGTATGTTATTTGAGGAAATTGTTGATATTGTATCTCTTGTGTGGTTGTTGGATAAACATGGACTACTATTGACCGAATATCTTGGAGTGTGTAAACGCCATCTTACTCCGTGTGGGTTAGAACGTTTCCTACCACTCGTAATGGGGTTAATGCCTTGCGAGGACTAAACCATTATCACTTACGGGTTACCGTGGAAAAAGAGATTAGTATACTACTCTTTGGTTGGATACGTCACTGCCATGGTGTTGGCGTACGCCCTTCCTAAAGGTTGGACATCCTTGCGAGAATTTGTGTGGGTTGTACGTGGGCCATGATATTTTCGATGGTATCCATGCGAGGTTTTACTTCATACCAGAGATACAAATACAGTGGTGGGTAATTGTTCATTGTACCAGAAATAGTTTCTATAAGAATTTTGGGAGAAACGATTTATGGTGGAATGAATTATTAGTTGTATATTGGTTTCACTTATGCATTAAATTATTACAGTTGCTTAAACTTGAGATCTGTTTAAATGTCTCGATTTTTTTTCAAAATTCATATATGCTATTTGTAAAAGGTGATCAACCATTTTTATATGATTTTTCTAAACCTTTTTCGAGTTTGGGAGGAATGTTGCTACAAAGCTTAGTGTTCAACCCCCTAGAAACTATATTTTTTAGATTATGTATTGGAGGAGGATTTGGGAATTGAGGAACCGGCACACTAGGAGATTTTCGTAGACGGGCATGTTGATCCCGAGGTGGACGCTTATAATAACATTACTTTTTATTCTAGACTAGGAAATTTACTTTGGAAATATTATGAAGTCTAGACTTTTTTGTAATTTTGCTGCGAGTTTTTGTTTAATTTTTTTGGGATGTAATAGCCACGGTTGGCCTATTCTTTTGGGATAATATTGTAAATGTTATATTTGATGGATGAAATTTCTTTAATGCTTAAATTATTTAGTTACTCTCATGATGTGAATGATTTTTAGTTTGTAATGCCGTCCAGGGTGGGTTTTATGGCGTTACAAAGTTTTGGTATCAGAGCTTAGGATTTAAGTCTTACATGGGAGCTATAGATTACAGATTACTATTAGAGTGTAGGACTAGGTGGAATAGAATCGTTGGTATAAATTCTACACACATCTAATGCTTTAGATTAAAGATATAGTTAGGATGTCTTGTACATCAATGAAACTAAATTGCGAATTGATGTGCAGGATGGACGATATGGACGAGGTCGTGGTGGCCAAGCGAACCCACCACCACCACCACCTTTTGAGGCCATGAACGACATCTACCAATGTTTAAGAGAGCTTACTATATTGGTGCAAAACAAAAACGGGAATAACAACCACAACGGTGGAGTTCATCCACTAGCCCAAGTACCAAGCAATGGGGACGAAAATCGAAGGATGGTGGTTTTTTGAGAATTCTTGAGGCAACACCCACCTATTTTCCAAGGAAACTCTAATCCCTTGGATGCGGATAGGTGGATTCGTCGGGTGAAGAAAATATGTGATGACATGGGAGTTGTAAAGGACTTACGGGTTGGTTTGGCTACATACCTACTAGAGGGGGAGGCCAACCATTGGTGGGATTCGGTGAAGAGGAGAAGAAACGATGATGCGCTCACTTGGGAGGAGTTCGACCAAATCTTCTAAGATAAGTACTTTCCTGAATCAGTCAGGGATAGGAAAACTGCAGACTTTCTCGCTCTACAAAAAGGGAGTATGACCGTAACTGAGTACGAGAGGAGGTTTGATGAGTTATCCCGCTATGCCATAGAGTTCATACCCACAGAGGCTAGGAGGGCCAAATGCTTTGAGTAGGGCCTAAGGCCTGCTATCAGGGAGAAGCTTGTGGCTCTCAAGATCAAGGATTATGGGGATCTAGTTAACCAAGCCTCACTTGTTGAGAGAGATATTAAGGACACCCAGCGATGACAGAATTTCACAAGAGGAGGTCCAATCAGGACGGGCACTAGCGCTAGTGGAGTGCAGCGAGTGGCACTATACCGACGTCCAGACCAGGCAGGTGGACAGGGACTTCTAACCGCCCGGGGAAATGGAGTTGCACAAACTAGAACAAGCACTAACTCGTGTCACTGCTTTGTATGTGGAAAGTTAGGGTACTTCAAAAACCAATGCCCATCGTTTCTACCGAGAACCAATCAAGCAAGTGAGCAGGTGAATGCAAACAAGCCACCATTGCCGAATCCATTACATCAGAGGCCGTTAGGAGCTACAGCCCCCAGCGGCGCTCATCAAGGAAGGGCGTTTGCTTTGACTCAACCGGAGGAAGATGTCTCCAATGTCGTGGTGGAAAGTACTGTCCTTCTCTATAATTCTTGGCCTCGAATTTTATTTGACCTCGGTACAACTCACTCATTTATACGCACTGCATATGCTTTTAAATTGGGGTTAAAATTCGAGAAGGTAGAACATGCCCTGATTATTAACATGCCTACGGGAGAACAGTTGGATACCAGCAGGGTGTGTAGAGGTTATGTGCTTCAAATTGAAGAGCATGAATTGATTGTAGATTTGGTTGCGTTAGATATGAAGGGGTACGCCATTATATTTGGGATGATTTTGTTGTCCACTTTTCGTGCAGTGATGGATTGTTTTCGCAAGCGGATTTCATTCCAATAACCGGGAGGGGTAGTTTTTCCTTTCAGGAATGATCACAATTATTCCAATCCATTTCCCACGACAGTAAATAGATTCTTAAAAGCTAAGGCAGGGAGAAATTTGAGTTTCTTGGCCAGCTTAATGGGAGATGATCGGGACTAATCCCAATCGGACGTAATATTGGTGGTGTCAGACTTTCTAGATGTTTTTCTCATGAATTACCTGGGTTACCCCCACAACGAGAGATTGAGTTCAAGATTGATCTATATCAGGGAACTGAACTCATATCCATTGCTCCTTATCGGATGGTACCTTTGGAGTTAAAGGAGCTAAGGAAGCAGTTGGACCATTTCTTGACTATTGGGTTTATCCGTTTAAGCACTTCATCTTGGGGAGCCCAGTCCTCTTTGGGAAGAAACATGAATAAACACTTCGGTTATGTATAGAATATCGAAGGTTGAACCGAGTGACAGTGAAGAATAAATATCCATTGCCACGAATTGATGATTTATTCGATCAGCTGAGGGGTTCTATGTATTACTCTAAGATTGATCTTCGCACAGGGTATCATCAAATACGGATCAAGGAGGAGAATATTCCTAAGACAGCTTTTCGTACTCGGTATGGTCATTTCGAATATACGGTGATGCCGTTCGGACTGACTAATGCACCAGCAGCCTTCATGGATTTGATGCACAGAGTATTTTGGCCGTGTCTAGATCAGTTTGTCATCGTGTTTATTGATGACATACTAATCTATTCTCGGACTCACGAGGAACATGGACGTCATCTCTCTATTATGCTACGGACATTGAGAGAACATAAGTTATATGCGAAGATGAGTAAGTGTGAGTTTTGGATGAAGGAAGTAAAATTCCTTGGCCATGTTGTGTCGAAACAAGGGCTAGCTATTGACCCCGCAAAGATTGAAGCCGTAATGAAATGGGAACCACCAAGGAATGTGACTGAAGTATGTAGTTTCCTGGGTTTAGCAGGCTACTACCAGAGGTTTGTGGAAGGGTTCTTCAAGGTAGCGATGCTGATGACTCGCCTTACAAAGAAGGGAGAAAAGTTTTTGTGGACTCAAGCGTGTGAGCTAGCCTTTCGCACCTTGAAGGAGAAGTTGACAACCGCTCCTGTCCTCATTATTCTGAGTAGTGGGGAAGGATATGATGTGTACACCGATGCTTCTCTACGAGGCTTTGGGTGTGTGCTAATGCAAGGAAGGAAGGTGGTTGCCTATGGCTCTAGGCAACTCAAGGTTCATGAGCAAAATTATGCCACCCATGACTTAGAGCTTGCCCCGGTGGTTTTTGTTCTTAAGTTGTGGAGATGTTACTTATATGGAAAAATTTTCAAGTGTTATCTGATCATAAGAGCCTTACGTATTGTTCACATAGAAAGACTTGAATCTTCAGCAAAGAAGGTGGGTTGAGTATCTAGAAGAGTATGATTTCACACTCAACTACCATCCGGGGAAGGCCAATGTAGTCACTGATGCACTTAGCCGAAAGTCTTGGGGTGAACTCAATGTTCTTGTAAGAAAATGGAAAATGAGGGATGCCCTTGAAGACTATGATCTATGGGTTAGAGAAGATAGATCTCGGCCATGCCTATTCAACCTTGTGGCCCAACCTATCCTTTAACGTAGGGTTGTGGAATTGCAATGCTTAGATCCTGACTTAGCGTCGATTTGAGCCAAATTGGAGGATGGAAAAACAATGGAGGGTTGGTCTTTGAGAAATGGAGAACTGAGATATGAGGAGAAGCTATGTATTCCCGATGATTCGTCCATAAAGGAGGAGATACTTGGAGAGTGTCATCGCTCTAAGTTTGCTATCCACCCCGATTGCAAAAAAATGTATAGGGACATGAAGCGCCAATATTGGTGGAAGGGAATAAAAAAGGATGTGGCAAGGTTCATAGCACGATGTGCGGTGTGCTAGCAGGTGAAGATCGCATATTAAAAGTCGGGAGGATTACTACAATCTTTGCCTATCCCAGAGTGGAAGTGGGATTACATCACCATGGATTTCGTGTCGGGTTTTCGACGGACGTCGCGCGGGCATAATGCAGTATGGGTTATAGTTGATAGACTCACCAAGTCTGCACATTTCTTGAGTATAAAGACCACAGACACTCTTGAGACCTTGAGCAAGCTATTTATTCACAAGATCGTGAGATTGCATGGAGTTCCACTCTTTATCGTATCGGATCGTGATTCCCATTTTGTGGCTCAATATTTGGCAAAGTCTACAATGAGCTGTGGGGACAGAATTGTATTTTAGCACCGTTTTTCATCCCCAAATGGATGGCCAATCTGAGAGGGTGATATAGATTTTGGAGGATATGCTCTGTGCTTGTGTCGTGAACTTCAAGGAAAGTTAGAGTGACCATTTGTCGTTGGTGGAATTTGCGTACAACAACAACTATCATGCAAGTATTGGAATGGCTCGGTATAAAGCATTGTATGGAAGGCCATGTCGATCACCGACGTGTTGTTAGAAGCGGGCGAGAGTAGCGTGTTTGGGACAAAAATTGTTCGGGAAACTACAGAGAAGATTCAACTCATCCGGGAGAGACTACGCACGGCACAAAGTAGACAGAAAAGCTATGTAGACAGAAGACAAAGACCATTGGAGTTCCAAGAAGGGGACTATGTTTTCCTCAAAGTGTCACCTAAGAAGGGAGTTTTGTGATTCGGCAAGAAGGGAAAATTGGCTCCAAGGTACATCGGACTATTTGAAGTGATCAAAGCAGTAGGCAAAACGGCATATCAACTTCAGTTACCGGCTCAGTTGTCAGGGGTGCACGACATGTTTCATGTGTCGATGTTGAGGAAGTGTCAGTCGGAGACCACGCGTGTGATAGATTTGAAAGATATCGAAGTTCAAGACGGAGTAACGTATGAAGAACAACCGGTGAAGATTCTTGATACCAAAGAGAAGGTGTTCCGCAACAAAGTCATCTGACTAGTGAAGGTTTATGGCAACATCACGGAATGGAGGAAGCTACTCGGGAACCCGAGCTAGAGATGCAAGAGAAGTATCCTTATTTATTCGCTACTTGAGGTAAGTTTCGAGGACAAAACTTTCTTTAAGGGGGTGGATTGTAAACTCCCACACTCTTATCTTTATATAGCACGTAATTATGTTTTTGAAATACTAATTTAAGTAATAGAGTATGCATGAACTAAGTAGATTGTAAGAGTAGAGATAAAAATGTTAATAGTGTAGAATCAGGTAAATATTTAGTTTAAACTTAGTTTTGACTTGTAAATATATGAAACCGTTTGCAATAGAACTTATACTAACTATGTTTGATGTACAAATGTGTGTTGTATAAGTTTGGGTTGATTTTGGAAGAGTTTGGAATGGAATGGAAATGAAAAACAAAGAAAACAAGCAAAATTGAACAGACCGTACCGGTACTCCCGCAAGTTACCGTACCGGCACTCCCGGAAGTTACAGTACCGGCATAGCGTACCGGTGCGCTACTGTCCAGAGAGTTTACCGTACCGGTACTGTGTACCGGTACGCTCTGTAAGTTCAAAAAATTTTAAGTCGCAATCTGGGGTCCACTTTTCACCCTATAAATACAGAATGACGCCTCCATTAGCTCCATTTCAATATTTTTAACCCTAGAAAACCTTAGAAAGGAAGAAAGAGAGGAAAAAACATAGGATCAAAGGAGATTTGCATAGTGGATAGGATAAAAACCTTGTTTGGTTTTGTTAGAGTATGTGTGACTCATATTTGCTGTGTGCACAATGGCAAGGAGGCAAATGCCAGAGTGGAGCCCGCGACAACATTTGCCTTGTGGGATTGATATATTTTATGTATGGGGGGGACGCTGATTAGTTGGGGGTGTAGGGACAACGCCCCCCGCGGTACGGTACAGGGATATTTTGTAAATACGTCCGTACTAGGGTTATATAAATACTTAAAATGTAACCCTACTTTGAATAATGAAAAAGAACGATCGTTCGCTCCTATAGATGTAGGCATATTGCCGAACCACATAAATCTCTGTGTTATTTTCTCTTACTTTTTTAATTGTTTAATTCCTTATTATTCACCATAATTGCTGCACGATCAGAACAACTGGTATCAGAGCAAGGCTATGATGTCTGGGATATCTTCTGCAAAATTCGACATCATGAAGTTCGACAGAACTGGAAATTTTGAATTATGGCAGAGGAGGGTGAAGGATCTGTTAGTGCAGCAGGGCATGGTGAAGGCGTTATACGAAAAACAACCGGCAGGAATAGACGACATGGATTGGAAAGAATTGGAAGCAAAGGCTGTGGCGACTATTAGGCTTTATCTGGCTGATGACGTGATGTAACACGTCATGGATGAGGAATCTCCGCCGGAAGTTTGGTTGAAACTAAAAAGTCAGTATATGTCCAAGTCGTTGACGAACAAGCTCTATCTTAAGTAGAAGCTATATGGTCTTAAGATATCAGAGGGCTTGGATATGACCCAACACATCAACGTGTTCAATCAGATCATCAGCGATCTGAAGTGAGTTGATGTGAGGTTCAAAGATGAAGACAAGGCGTTGATGTTGCTGAATTCCCTACTAGTGTCTCCTACGTACAAGAATTTGGTTACGACTCTGATGTGGGGGAATGAAACCCTCAAGTTAGAGGATGCCATAGGTGTTCTGTTAGGTTTTCATCAGCGGAAGAAGCCAGTGATGAGGCTTCACAAGGTGAAGGGCTTATGGTGAAAGGTAACTAGGAACGTGGAAGAAGCAAATCTCAGAATGGATCGGGTAACAATAAAGCCCGGTCCAAGTCGAGGAAGAAGAAGAAGGACGTCTCAATCTCGTGTTACAAGTGCAAAAAAAAGGGCACTTTAAATGGGACTGTCCAGAGAAAAAGAAAGGGGATTCAGAGGACAAAGAGGGTCCATCAAAGTCTGCAAACATAGTGGAAGAAGAAGATTCAGAGAGCGGTGATGGTGATATGCTTTCTGTTTCATCCAGTTCAGATCGTCTAACGGATTCCTGGATTATGGATTCAGCATGTTCCTATCACATGACACCCAACAAAGATTGGTTTGACACCTACAAGTCAGTAAATTCTGGTTCTGTTCTAATGGGTAACGATGCATCCTGCAAAGTTGTTGGAATAGGGAATATTAGAATTAAGATGTTTGATGGTGTGGTTAGAACGTTATGTGATGTTAGGCATGTACCATATCTAAGGAAGAATCTGATTTCATTGGGCACTTTAGATTGTAATGATTGTAGTTACAAATCTATAAGTGGAGTAATGAAAGTGAGTAAAGGCATGCTGACAGTGATGAAGGGACAGAAAGTAGCAGGAAACATTTACAGACTGCTGGGGACCACGATTGTAGGTGGAGTTGCTGTTGCAGAGTCTGAATCAGATAGTACAGTCTTGTGGCATATGCGTTTGGGTCATATGAGTGAGTGTGGGATGATAGAGCTTCATAAGAAAAATCTATTGAAGGGTGTCAAGACATACAAGCTCAATTTTTACAAATATTGTGTTCTTGGAAAATAGGACAGGGTGCAATTCAAGACAGCCACACACAAGACAGAGGGGATTCTCGCCTATGTCCATACAGATGTTTGGTGATCAGTTAACGTAGTATCATGGGGAGGATACATGTATTTCGTGAGTTTCATTGATGACTACTCGCGAAAGGTCTAGGTGTACTTCTTGCGGCATAAGTCCAAAGCGTTTGCCAACTTCAAGCTGTGGAAAGTTGAAGTAGAGAACCAGACAGGGAGGAAGATTAAATGCCTCAGGTCAGATAATGGTACTGAGTACACAGATTCAAAGTTCCTGGAGTAGTGTGAGCAGTATGGGATCAAGAGACACTTCACAGTCCGCAAGACACCACAACAAAATGGTGTAGCATAAAGGATGAACAGAACGATAGCTGAGAAAGCCCGGTGTCTTAGGTTGAATGCAGGGCTTGCAAAAATTTTTGGGTAGAAGTAGTGAATATGGCATGTTTCTTGATTAATAGATCACCGAGGGCAGCACTAGATGAGAAAGTATCAAAGGAGGTGTGGATAGGCAGTGAGGTAGACTACTCTAGTTTGAGAGTGTTTGGATGTCCACCCTATGTACATGTTTCTAGTGAGGAGAGGTCGAAGCTTGATGCAAAGTCTAGACAGTGTATCTTTCTGGGATAGGGGTGAAAGGCTTCAAGCTCTGGGATCCGAAGGCAAACAAGATGGTGGTCAGTAGAGATGTGGTTTTTGATGAAAAAGTCATGTTGCAGCGTACTCAGGAAAAAGAGAAACAAGTGCCAGAAAACTGTAGCACTAATGAGCATGTGGTGTTGGTGGAGCTAGAGAACCATGGTAGAGAAGAGGATGCTCAGCATGTAGAGAGTTCTATCTTAGGTGATCAGCAGCATCACAGTATAGCCATAGACAGGCCCAAACACAATATCAAGCTGCCTACTAGGTATGATTTTGAAGATTTGGTTTCTTATGCGCTTATTACTAGTAGCGGGGATCCTACAACTTTTCAGGAGGCAGTACAAAGCCAAGAGAAAAGTAGATGGATGGGTGCTGTGGTGGAGGAGATGGAGTCTCTGCATAAGCACCAGACATGGGAGTTGGTGGAGCTTCCCGAGGGGAAGAGAGCAATAGGGTGCAAATGGGTGTATAAGAAGAAAGAAGCAGTATCAGAAAATAAGGGGGAAAAATTCAAGGCTCGTCTAGTAGCAAAGGGTTACTCACAAAGAAAAGGGGTTGACTATGATGAGATCTTCTCCCCCGTGGTTAGACACACTTCTATCAGGACAGTGTTGACATTAGTAGCACATTCAGATATGTAGTTGGAGCAGATGGATGTAAAGACAGCTTTCCTTCATGGCGACTTGGAGGAACAGATTTACATGGTACAGTCAGAAGGGTTCAGTCTCCCTGGAGAGGAACATTTGGTCTGTAATTTGAAGAAATCACTATATGGGTTGAAGCAGTCTTCAAGGCAGTTGTACAAGCGATTTGACTCTTACATGATCCGGATTGGCTACAAAAGGTGTGAGTATGATTGTTGTGTCTATGTGAAAAGCCTTGATGATGATTCATTTATTTTTCTGTTACTTTATGTGGATGATATGTTGATTGCTGCCAAGAGTATGAGTGAGGTCAACAAGTTGAAGACTTTGTTGAGCAGAGAATTTGACATGAAGGATTTGGGTGCGGCGAAGAAGATTCTTGGTATGGAGATTCGTAGGGACAGAAGTTCCAAGAGATTATGGCTATCTCAGTATAGCTATGTTGAGAAGGTGTTGGACACGTTCAGCATGAGTTATGCAAAACCAGTAAGTACACCTTTGGCGAATCATTTCAGATTGTCTACTGTTCAGTGCCCAAAGACAGATGATGAAGTTCATGACATATCAAAGGTCTCATATGCTAGTGCAGTGGGGTGTTTGATGTATGCTATGGTTTGTACAAGACCAAATTTGGCACAAGTTGTCAGTGTGGTTAGCAAGTTTCTTTCAAATCCAGGTCGACAACATTGGGATGCAGTCAAGTGGATTTTCAGATACTTGAGGGGCACTACAGACCATGGCATCATGTTTAGCAGACAACAGAATGACCCTTCAGTTGTGGAATATGTGGATGTAGACTATGCAGGGGACTTGGATAACAGGAGGTCTACCACAGGTTATGTGTTTATTCTTGTGGGAGCACCTATTTGTTGGAAGTCCATGGTACAACCTATAGTTGCACTATCTACTACTGAGTCAGAGTATATGGCAGTAGCTGAGGCTGTCAAGGAGGCTTTGTGGCTTACAGGTTTGGTCAAGGAGCTAGGTGCCAAGCAAGGTAGAGTTTAGTTGCATTGTGACAGTTAGAGTGTCATTTATTTGGCAAAGAACCAGGTGTATCATGTGAGGACCAAGCACATAGATGTGAGGTTTCATAAGATCAGGGAGCTGATTTCTTCTGGTGAACTATTACTTGAGAAAGTTCACACTTTATGAGAATGCAGCAGACATGTTGGCAAAGCCTGTTACTACAGACAAGTTCAAGCACTGCTTGGACTTGATTAATGTATCCAGTTGCTAGATGGGAGATGCCCCAACTTAGCGTCCCCCGTGGAGTTCCCAGATACATGTTCTTTTTTTCTCCTAAGGAGTGAATATTTGCCAAGATGGAGATTGTTAAAGTATGTGTGGCTCATATTTGTTGTGTGTACAATGGCAAGGAGGTAGATGCTGAAGCGGGATTGATATATTTTATATATGGGGGTGATGCTAATTAGTTGGGGGTGCGGGGGCAATGCCCCCGTGGTACGGTACAGGGGTATTTTGTAAATACGTCCGTACTAGGGTTATATAAATACTTAAGATATAACCCTACTTTGAATAATGAAAAAGAACGGCCGCTCGCTCCTGTGGATGTAGGCATATTGCCGAACCACGTAAATTTCTGTGTTATTTTCTCTTACTTTCTTAATTGTTTGATTTCTTATTATTTATCATAATTGCTGCACGATCACAACAGCTTTCAAGAACACCAAGGTAGGGGGTTTCTTTCATTCTTGTCTATTGATGCTAGGACTAATATATATGTATTATTTGACTCTAAATCTTATATATTTGCTATTAAATCATCTTTTCGTGCTCTTCTTGCAATTATTACCATGTTTTACACAAGTTAGGGTTGAATACCCATGAAATCTCATTTTCTTGATATAAAACCCTAGTTTTCAAAAGAGATGAACTTTCTTCTAGATTCTTCCTTTGTTCTTGACTTAGAAAACTTTAGTGCTTTGAGTTGAGTACTAAAATGATATTGATGATGATCTCTTGCATTTTCTTCACGTGCTCTATTGAAATACTACATGTGAAATTTGGGATTTATAGAATTATGTGTTATTTGAGGAAATTGTTGATATTGTATCTCTTGTGTGGTTGTTGGATAAACATGGGCTACTATTGACCGGGTATCTTCGAGTGTGTAGATGCCTTCTTACTCCATGTGGGTTAGAACGTTTCCTACCACTCGTAATGGGGTTAGTGCCTTGCGAGGACTAAACCATTATCGCTTACGGGTTATCGTGGAAAAAGGGGTTAGTATACTACTCTTTGGTTGGATACGTCACTACCATGGTGTTGGCATACGCCCTTCCTAAAGGTTGAACATCCTTGCGAGGATTTGTGTGGGTTATATATGGGCCATGATATTTTTGATAGTATCCATGCGAGGTCTTATTTCATACCAGAGATACGAATACAACGGTGGGTTATTGTTCATTGTACCAGAAATAGTTTTTACAAGAATTTTAGGAAGTATGGGATTCCGCAAGAACTTGAGAGAAACGATTTATGGTGGAAAGGATTATTAGTTGTATATTGGTTTCACTTATGCATTAAATTATTATTGTTGCTTAAACTTGCGATTTGTTTAAATATCCCGATTTTCTTTCAAAATTCATATATGCTATTTGTGAAAGGTGACCGACCATTTTTATATGCTTTTTCTAAACCTTGTTTGAGTTTGGGAGGAATGTTGCTACAGAGCTTAGTCATCAACCCCCCCCTATAAACTACATTTTTCAGATTATGTACTGGAAGAGGATTTGAGAATTGAGGAACCGGCACACTGGGAGATTCCCGTAGGCGGGTATGTTGATCCCGAGATGGATGCTTAGAACAACATTACTTTTTATTCTAGACTAGGAAATTTACTTTGGAAATATTGTGAAGTCTAGACTCTTTTGTAATTTCGCTGCGAGTTTATGTTTAATTCTTTTGGGATGTAATGGCCATGGTTGGCCTATTCTTTTGGGATAATATTGTAAATGTTATATTTAAGGAATGAAATTTCTTTAATGATTAAATTATTTAGTTGCTCTCATGATGTGAATAATTTTTAGTTTGTAATGCCATCCAAGGTGGGTTTATGGGCGTTACAAAGTTTTGGTATCAGAGCTTAGGTTTTAAGTCTTACAGGAGAGCTGTAGGATACAGATTACCATTTGAGTGTAGGACTAGGTGGAATAGAATCGTTGATATAAATTCTACACACGTCTAATGCTTAAGATTAATGGTATAGTTAGGATGTCTTGTACATCAGTGAAATTAAATTGTGAATTGATGTGCAGGATGGACGGTAGGCGTGGACGTGGACGAGGTTGTGGTGGCCAAGCAAACCCACCACCACCACCACCTCCTAATGCCATGAACGGCATCTACCAATGTTTAAGAGAGCTTACCACATTGGTGCAAAACCAAAACGGGAATAACAACCACAACGGTGGGGTTCATCCACTAGCCCAAATACCGAGCAATGGGGACGAAAACCGAAAAATGGTGGTTCTTCGAGAATTCTTGCGGCAACACCCACCTACTTTCCAAGGAAGCTCTAATCCCTTGGATGTGGATAGGTGGATTCGTCAGGTGGAGAAAATATGTGATGGCATGGGACTTGCCGAGGACTTGCAGGTTGGTTTGGCTACATACCTGCTAGAGGGGGAGGCCAACCATTGGTTGGATTTGGTGAAGAGGAGAAGAAACACCAATGCGCTCACTTGGGAGGAGTTCGACTAAATCTTCTAGGACAAGTACTTTCCTAAATCAGTCAGGGATAGGATGAGTGCAGACTTTCTCACTCTACGACAAGAGAGTATGACCGTAACTGAGTATGATAGGAGGTTTGACGAGCTATCCCGCTATGCCATAGAGTTCATATCCATAGAGGCTAGGAGGGCCAAACACTTTGAGCAGGGCCTAAGGCCTGCTATCAGGGAGAAGCTTGTGGCTTTCAAGATCAGGGACTATGGGGATCTAGTTGACTGAGCCGCACTTGTGGAGAGAGATATTGAGGACACCCAGCGGCGACAGAATTTCGCAAGAGGAGGTCCAATTAGGACAGGTACTAATATCTTACTTTAGGATCATATTCTTTTGGGGATATATTCATCATGTTTTGGCGTATTATTTTTGGAACAAGATTGTAAAGATTATCTTTGATATATGAAATTTCTTTATGGATGAATTATTTAGTTGCTCTCATGATGTGAATGGTTTTTAGTTTGTAATGCCATCCAGGATGGGTTTTGGGGCGTTACAGTAAGTTTTTTCATTATTTAAAATACATGCAAACCGCATGCAACTCTACATTAACTCCAATTGTTAATATGTATCGATGTTTTTTAAAAACAACAATCGCATTTGGAGAACGAGTACTTATGAGTTTGCCTTTTGTTGTGGACATGTCTGACATGATATTATTGGAAGCTCCTTATCCTGTGTGTCTATGTCGATCCCCTTCGAATGATTGAACTCTGTAATCTTCTTTTCAATATATTTTTTCTGCAATTACATAAAAAAGTTTTAAGATTATGGATAGAGACCAAACTAATATGGGATTTTAACATCACTATTTTAACATAATCAAACCAATATAATTACATCCTCTAGGTACATATTCCAGTTGCCTTTCATCCTTCGCCTTAATGAGTTTTAATGTGTCTAGACACCTTATTCAGTATTCAATACCAGCAGAGTTCAGTGGTCTGGAGAATAATTTTCTTTCCGACCATTTGAATTCATTGAAAAAATAACATATTTTGAATCTTCGAAGTCTGTTATGTGTTTGTCTATTCTTATTTGACGTTCATACTCTAGATTTGTAAGAGTTACAAAGGACTACATGTAAACCCCCACATTTTTATCTTTATATAACAATGTAATTGTGTTTTTGAAATGCTAATATATGTAATGATGTATGCATGAACTATGTAGATTGTAAGAGTAGAAATAAAAAGGTTAGTTGAGGTAATAGGGTATGTTGTAGAAGTTTGGAAGTACTCCGGAAAGAAAGCACGTTTTAGAGAGAATTTGGGTGAAAAGGATTTTGGACACTACCTAGTATTTGGATCATAACTTTTTATTGTGATGTCCATTTGATCTAAAATTTGGACAGTAGATGGTAGACTTCTAGAGCTACAAAAGTGTATTTCATGACAAATTTTCAAATCGACATCTAAATAGTCCAACACTGCATTGGAAGTTTCAGTAGAAATAGGAAGTACATTCGAACATGAAATGACGTTCGAACGTGAAAGTCCGTTCGAACGATAGTGCGTTCTAGTACTTTTTGTCTAATAGAAGAACCAAAGTACTAAGAGCTAAGGACGTTCGAATGTCAATTACAAATTTTGACTCTTAGAATCGCGCACAAGACACCATTTCTTCCGTTATAAATACTTAAGGACACCTCCCTAAGCCTCATTTCAACATTTCTAACCCTAGAAAAGCTTAGAGAAGAAGAAAGAAAGGGAAAAAAAATATTAAAGGGTTGATTCAAGTTTGGGAAAGATCAAATCTCAAGTTCTTCAAGAACACTAAGGAAGAAGAAGGTAGGGGTTTCTTCCTATTCTCTTACATTGAGGCTAGGGCTTATATATATGTATGTTTTGACTATAAATCCTATTTATTGTTAGTAAATCATTGATTCTTAATATTCTTGCAAACACTATCATGTTTTAAACAAAGTTATGATTGAGTAGCCATGAAATTTCTTCTTCTTGACTCAAAACCCTAGTTTTCAAGAGAAATAGATTTTTTCCTTGATTTTTCCTTTGTTCTTGATTTCAAAACTTTAGTACTTTGTATTGAACAACAAAATGGTATTTATGATGATCTCTTTCATTTTTCCTTCAATTGTTCTATTGAGATACTATGTGAAATTTGGGAATTTTGGATTTTACTTGGAAATTTGAGAAAGTGGTTGGATATTGTATCTCTTGTGGGTGTTTGGATCACCATGGATGGCCATTGACTGGGTATCATAGAGTAGGTATATGCGTTTCCTACTCCATGCGGGTTTAAATTTTTTCTACCACTCGTAGTAGGGTTAGTGCCTTGTGAGGACTAAACTACTATTCGCTCACGGGTACCGAGGAGAAGGGGTAGTATACTATTCTTGGGTTGGATTCGTTACTGCCATGAGTTGGTATACACCCTTCCTAAAGGTTGGATATCCTTGCGAAGATTTGAGTGTGTGTGTGGGCCAGGATATTCTCGATGTGTTTATTCATGCGAATCATGCATCATACCTGAGATACAGATATACATTGTTGATTATTGTTTATTGTGCGAACAATGGATTGAGATCCATGGTAGTTATGGTTTATGGTGAAAATGGTGGTTGTGGAGATGACTTATTGTTAGAAATTGGTTTATCTCCTTGTTTGATTTATTGCTATTGTATAAACTTGAGATCGAATTGCCCCTGTTTTCTCTCAAAAGCTATGTCTATGATATTTGTAAAATGAGACCGACTGTTTTATATGCTTTCTAAACCTTGTTTGAGTTTGGGAGGATGTTGTTACAGAGCTTAGTCCTCACCCCCTACAAACAATATATTTTTCAGATTGTGGTCTAGAGGAGGAGCTCGGAGTTGAGGAGCCAATATATTGGGAAGCTCCAATAGGTGGGCACGTGGATCCCGAGGTGGCTATTTAGAGCTATATTCTTTTATATCTAGGCTAGGAAATTTATCTTGAGACAATGTGAAGTCTAGCATATTTTGTTATTCCGCTGCAAGATACCATTTAATTCTTATGGGGATGTAATTGCCATAGTTGGGTATATTTTTTTGAATGCAATGGCCAAAGCTTGGCCTATTCTTTTGGATAAATGGATCATATTAGTTGCTCTTATGATGTGAATGATATTTAGATAGTAATGCCGTCCAATGTGGCTTTTGGGGCGTTACACTACACATTCAAATTATGTAAAATATAAGGTGTTAAACAACTCACAAATAATTTAATTGAACAACTATTTGTACATTGTGCTATTTATAAATCTTACCCAACAAAGACTGTTAATGAAGTAGCACCATCTTTGAAATGTGAACATCTCATTATACTTATCAATTCATTTTAGCATATCAGCCCAACAGTCAATGATCTGTTAAAAAATAAATATCATGTTCCACTATTCAGACAATGTTACACTGTCAAACAATACTTTCTATCAAAAAAATTCAATTACATGTTATACTTTTAACAAATACGTTCACTGTTGTATAGTTCGCATGAAGTTGTCATTATTTTCAACGCATCCTTCACATATATTACACTTCCAACTCCAACCTCAAACCATATTTGACCACTACAATATCATAAAAATTGGAAGCAAACTTGTCATATATTTTATTATATAACGAAGTAGGTAAGAACCATAATTTTTAATGAACACTTTTTTAATTGGACAGTGACACTTACCCGTAACCTTCTTTATCATATATTGTCTTCAATTTGTTGAAATCAATGGCATCCAATGCTTCACACTCATGCCACATTTTTTTTATCTCTTTGTCTGTGAGCTCTTGAATAATAGTTATCTTTTCCTTACTTTAATCATCATCAACAATCTCAATTGTTCTCCCACATTTGTCTTCACTCAAATTGGTCTTATGGCTGATCGTATCTGATGTCACAATCTGGTTTTTTCATTTTTTTCCCACTGTATTCGAATTCTGCATCTCTCTTCCGTTTCCTATCTCTTTTCTTGATGTTTCAGACCATTGATATTTGTCCTATTTTTTTCTTTTCCACATGATCTTCAGCTGCAATGTTTTCTTGCTGATATTTCTGAGTTATAAAATGGACAAAGAATTCATTAAGTTGATCAATCAACTCAATGTTCTCATTTTCTCAATTTTTTATTATTTCCTTGCAATTTTGTATTTCTGCTTCAAACATTTGTTTCCTTTTTTTTCATATTTTCAAAAAATTCATTCAACTCCTTTATAATTGTCTCCTTTTCTGGAATTTTCAATGCGAATGCAGATTGTTGTTTGTCAAACTCATCACCACCAAAAATAGAATGTGAATGCTGCAAATAACATTTTTCTATGACTATGTTCCTTATAACAATTTTCAAGATATCATTTTCCTTCAATAGTTCTTGAAGCCTTTGTCTATTTCTGTCTTCTTCTTCTCCTATATCACTCTCATCTTGTACTGGAACATTAAGATTGTGAGTTGCTTTATTAATAGCAACATCAATAAGATATTCAAATGCCACCTTTGAATCTCCATCACCACCAACGACATCCAACATATCATCGTTATCGCCAAGAAATGTATCATGTTCTTCCTCCTCATTCCCACTGCACTCAAATGCTTTTTCATCCACATGGCCATGTATTTTTTTAACTTTTCCAATTTTAGTCTCTCCCTCCAAATTAGATTGGCCCCCTTCTTGTTCTTTCATTCCCTTATATTTCAGAAACAAAATTTCCTATGATGTTCTACTCAATATATGTCTCAACACCTTTGCAACATTTAAAAAATAGAAAATTGTATGCATTAAACAACACAAGGGTAACATGGAAGTGTATCATTATAGTGTGACATTATAGTGTTTATGATGCAAGTGTATTATATGATAACATAAAAAGATCTAAAAATTCCATAACATGGACATATTAAATTAAATTCGTTATATTTAACCAACTTAAATATTTTGACTTCAACTTTGCAAGTGTACTTTATTTCATAGCTCTTTGAAGGCTCGACATATTTCATTTCAGAATCGTTGGTATTGCATTTGGCCTATCAGACTTGACAATTGTTTTATGTTCACAAACCCAATACTGCACATACATACAAATTTAATATAAGCAAATGAGTTACATTATTTTATTGAACAACAGGAAACAATATTGAAAATGGAACGGAGCTGTTAACATCTTACCAATAACAACATTACACATCCAATAACTCCAAATGGGCTACTACTTTTTCTCTAAAGTGAAGACATAAGAGATTCATGTATTGCACTTAACCAATCGTAATTCTTCATTCATCTATATCCTCAATGTATGAAACAAATTCCCATTGTATAGATGTCCTAGTGTGTGTGAAAAATGGTGTTATCATTAAGAATAGGCATAGCAGTCTTGCAACATCATCAACGTCATGTTTTGTTATATCATTTGCTTCTTCAACCAATATGCTCTTTATCAAGGTTGATGTTAACCTGCTATCTTTCTTGAGTCTTCTTTTAACAAATTTTGTTTTTTCCTTACCGTGAGATAATGAATCCATTGGATCGTGTCTATCATCAATGCCAAAAATTATTTTCACATCACTCTTTCTCAATTTAATCTCTCCCCCCACCAATGTGAAATTTAGATTTATTAACATTGAAACACATTATTACATCATGTATGATAGTATCGTCATTCCTACACTATGTTCTGTCTAATTTTTTATCAATGATGCATTCAATTAGTAACCAAAATGGTGTTTTCTTTAAAACACCTTTGTGTACTTCACTAATGTTAATTTCATCTATTGCTCTAATTATTGCAACCAAATTTGATATATATTTAGGCTCTTGCTTCGATTCCACCATTTATTTTTTCCCCATCACAGCTCTGAGTTGGGAAGTGACAAAGAACAAATTGTATAAAGTATATCAAAAAGATAACTGAAAATATAACAGTATAAACAAATAAGTTAACCAAAAAATAGTGTATAACACAACCAAATAACAGTGTATGACACATTCAAAAGTGAACCAAACACACTGTATAACACAATCTAATAAGTGAACCAAAAAATAGAGTATAACCAAATAAGTGAACCAATAATAGTGTTACCCTTTTTATATAACACTTTTCTATATTACAATGTGATAGTAATACAAATGAACATTAGTGTAAGATGAGACAATATAAAGTGTAAAGTGTTACCTTATGTCTCACCTTATCTAATGGAAAGTGTAAAGTATTACAGGGTAGCATTGAAAGTATAACACTTTCACACTGTCTCAATAAATGAACATTAGTGCAAGATGAGACATGTATAATCTGTTTGTATAACACTTTAGGTAAGGTCTTACCTTACCTAATGAAAAGTGTAAAATGTTACCTGAAATAAAAGTGTAAAGTGTGACATTGTCAACTAATGTCTCACCTTACACTTTACGTTGCATTACAGTCAACATTACACACAGGGTTATCCAATAAGGAATAAACATTTTGCATTCCTGCACACTGTATTATTACCCCCACAACAACACTTTATAAACAGAATATACAATTTCGTGTCTAATGGTCCACTGTTCTTTACTTTGTTGGTAAACTAGTATGTTGTTACACTACATTGGTAACTTTGTTACACTTTTATATGTTACACTTTTTTATATTACGTTGTGATGTTAAGACAATCAACATTTTTAGGATTTACACACAATGTAATCACACATAATTACACACAAAAAAATTAATTAACAACCATGTCACTAAACAACCTGGGTAATTCACATTCACGGCACAACAATGTTTTAAAATAAAACAAAAGATTCAATGTAAATTTAACAATATAACAACATAAAAGTGTATCAAAACAAGTATAACAACAAAAGTGTAGCAATAATTGTGTAACGAAACACAACACGAAACACTAGTTATGTATTTATTCAAACAAATGCATATATGCATATGTATTTAGTCAACCCAGTTCAGACCTATATTCAATCAAATAAAAAAATAAATTATTAAAAAACTAACAGTATCCAACAATTTATTGGTTTTTTATAATATGAACATGCTTATGGTATAAAAATTACGTAATTTGCAGGCTTTTGACAAAAAACAACAAAGATTTTCCAAAGAGTCTTTCAATCTTCAAATAAACAAAATAAGGTTTAAATAGATGAATTTAAACAAGAAAAAAAATGTAATGTAACCCATGATGATAATACCCAAAAAATAAACAAGAAAAAAAGTGTAATGTATTGAATTTTTATTGTGTAACCCATTATGATAATACACAAAAAAAAAAATATATATATATATATATATATATGTATATATACATTACCTCTGGCGAAAATCAATAAACTCAATGAACACACTGGAAACAACGACCAACAAACACAGTAGAAACAACGACCAACGAAAAAACCCTTGTGTTTCAAAAACCCTCTTCAAATATCCAACAAAACCCTCTTCAATCAATGGCAATGTAATCCGAATCCCTTAGTCAATCGATGAACAATGCACATTCAAAACCCTTTTGATCAATACACACAAAGTCGATTGAAGAGGAAGATGAATCGGTCTCTTTTTGGATGAATATACGGAGAGGCGGTTTCTTTTGACGAAGATGAAGATGAATCGATCTATTTTGGAAGACAATGAGATATTCAGTTTTTGAGAAAGATGAATAGATTTTGAATTATGTTGTGCCTAAATTTTAGTGGTTATGATATGTGTATTGTTACATTTTTAAGTAAAAAAAATATCAAAATAGGTATTTACGGTTTTGTATCCATGTAGTGTACTTTTTTCCAAAATATTTTTTAATGTGTAGTTTTTGTCAAATAAGTCTAATTAGGTGTACCAGCTTCCAAAGAACCCAAAATTAATCCGTTAGTGTTTTTTGACGTGTTAAACTTGAAACCCGCAACCTAGTCCTCTTTTTTTTCTTCCTATCTCTTCTCTCTATGTTTCCTAAGCTTCCTAGGGTTGAAATACATGAGAATACACTGAAAACTGATCCTAGGTATTTATATATTTCAAAACACTAATAACACGGTATACCGAATCATGGCTCTTTAATGCATGCATGTCTAGACGGAGGTAAGTTACTGTCAAAATTGACATACATGTGTACGAATTCAACTTACATTTTTAGACAGAGAAAAGTTTCTATCCCAAAAGAGTTTTGTGTAAAACTAACCTCCAAAAAATATCATTTTGCCACTATATTCTCTGATTTGTCCCGTATGACCTCCTAAAAGTTTTTTCTTATGTTTGAATCCATTTTTTAGTGTTCATTCCACTTCAGAACCTTTAGAAAACTACTTAATCACTTTTTTTTAAGGTATACTTACTTCAAAAGTCTTAATTTTCTCAAATATTTGAATCACTTACGAAGTACCAAATTATGCAGTTCTTTTCCTACCTCAAGTTAGACTTCCTACCACTCATTTAACTATTTTAATATTATAGTTAATATTCTATTATCTAATTTAAATAAATAGACAATATCATACATAAATAATAAAAAATCAATAGTCATGATCTATTCGTTCCTGTCTATGAGCTAAGTGCAGTGTGCCTCTAACACTCTACAACCCACTGCCTGCGCCACGTATGGATGGTGCGAAGTGTGCACCCTCATGCATACTAGGATTCTTCGCACTAATGTAATATCATGTGATAAATGTTTATTAATAAATGTATTCATTTTCTTCTCATTTTGTAATGTGGGATTCCCCTTGAGGTTTTTCAAAACCTTCCATAAAAACTATTTTTATGACATTGAAAACCCACCAAAATACATTTTATGTATACATATATTTTGAAAATTTTACAATAGTGGTTTAGACGGGCTTTGTTGAGTTGACTTATTTGATTCTTCTACTTTGTTGCTGGAATCACTCTAATAGTTTTGATGGACTTCTTTTATGGAAACAAGTTAAGAACTCTAGAAATGCAATGGAAATAGAGAGATAGATTGAATACTAAAGCTAAAAGAACATTCATTCATGTTGATTACAACCACACTCAACTTGGATTCTTCCCTTAACTCTACAACTCACCTCTAACACTACATTACATATGTTATTTGTAGACTACAATTGTAACTTCTAGCCGTATACTAGACATTAAGATTCCAATTCTCCATTACACGCCACAATAACTTATCATGTTGTGAACTACATGCTATATTAAAACACCAATAGCAGATTTTATTTTACTATCTTTAACATTAACATACATCATTCATCCACTAGCACGCCTCAAATTAAGAAAACTATGTTATAGAATATAACTCCTACAAATGACGTTTATGTTCAACATCCTCTAAAACTTTATTTTGTGATTTATAATAATTACCTAGCCAACCATTCACAGAAATATTGACAACATAATGAAATTGAGCTTTCCCTTCTTCAATGTTAAGTATCTCTAAAGTTGTCTTCATTTTGATTGGACTCAAGAAACATTTTCACTTGATCCTGTGATATCTTCATTTTGTTCACTTTGCTATAGGCACTTGTTCATTGATAGTCTTTTTTTCTCGAAGTTCTCATGTTTTTTTGCATATCTTTTGTTCTAGCTCTTTGATCCAGCTTTCTTGAATCAAATATTGTTTCTATATTCAACCAAGGTAAGTTAGTTTAATCAGTCTCTATATCAAGTTATATATAATATTTTGTTTAATTCTTAATAAATTCATTACCTTTAATATGGTACAAAATGATGATCTTCATTTCCCTACATCATCGTAACATCATTGGGAGAGGGGGAGATTCAAAGTAGATATTCTCTCATGATTATATACATGGACTTGCTAGACATAACCTAGAGGGGGTGAATAGGTTTAATAAAATTACTGCTTGGACAACCAACAATTTTAAACATCAAGAACCACAATTACCAATTAACCAATTAATTTTCCAATTAAGAACACGAATCCCTGTTATCAACAACCCGAGCACCCCATCATGTAAATTGATGCAATGACATGTAAACTAATTAGATTACAATCAAATTCATAACAACTATGATCCCACCACCAAGCAAATTGTTCACAAAACCCTCATTAGTTAATATAAAGTTAAATAATCATTCAATCAAAAGTATAGTGTGCTATTGGAAGTGTGTATACAAAATAAGGCAATTAAGAAGCATTCATAACACAAACAATTTGTTAGTTGTAGGGAAGAAATGGTGGAGATAATTCAACCACTAGAGCTGTTTTGAGAGTTTTATTTTAGGCCATATGGGAGTTTGAGTGTTTATTAGTCATTCATGGTTTATGCCAAAGAAATCTATTTTTTGTTGACTTTTTTATTTTATCGATTTTTTTTTGCTTAGTTACTTTTTGTTTGTTATGATGATACTCTTAGTCCTATTTATTGATGCTTTATCATTTAGACTACTGAGTTATATGTCTTATTTGTTCTTTGTTTACTTTACATACTTGATTTATAGCTAGTTGGTATGTGTTTATACATTCTTGTTATATTATGATTTTATGTCATGGTTGTTATATGTTTGTCATTGGGTTGACATTTATGGCAAATAAATAAAGAATATGTTGGGTAACTTGATTATGTACCATGCTTGTCATACATTGTCATTGGGTTAACATTTGTGACAAGAAAAGGGGAGAACATTTTAGGTACATATGAAAGAAATTGAAGAGATTTACTTTTGACTAAGTTAGATATGTTGCATGTGGAAGTATTGAGGAGGAATTTGTTCTAATACTCATGAGAGGGGTACATTTACAAATTTGGCATAAAGTTACCTATTTTACACTTGTTATTTTACTTGTGAACCCAACTAAGGGGGAGAACTTGATATGTTTGACATTGCAATATCAACAGGTTCTCAAGCATATGGGGAAAATTAGTTCTTAACATGTTACATATTTTCCCTTACATAATGTATATATAAATTTGCCTTATGCTTAACTTAGTGCTTAACATACCTGTGATTGTATTATTTAATTCTCCAACACATGATGTTTTTCACAAAATTTAGGTTTGAGTGGTGATGTGCAAGATTATAATCTTTAAGCTACATCTTAAGAAGTAGATATTGTACTTAGAGATTTAGGACGTGTGCAAGAGTGTTAAGATTAGATTTACAATCCATTTTGTTCAATGGTTTGTGAGTTGTAATCTTAATTTTTTTTTTTTATGTATTTTGTCACAAAATTTCTAAATTATGAGATTGTTAGATCACATTTTGTAATTGAGTAATTTCATTTAGCCCATTGTAAATCTCAACCTTTTCCATGGTCATAATGTTATAAAGATTAAAGATCCAAAAGCATCATTGAAGGGAGGAGATCAAGTGTCAAAGCTACATCATTCACACTCCAATTGTACCTTCAAGTTTAGGATAAAGGTAATGACCTAAATACCTGAGATAATTCATTGGTTAAAATTAGGACGATTGCAGTTAGAATTAGGGAATAATCCATGTAAGGCTCCTAGGTGGTTTTAAATAAAAAAAAAATTCTAAACCGTTTGTATTTTGAAAACATAGTTTGAGCCATTAATGTATCCCTCCTGAGCAACACCCTTTAGTGCTCAAGAGGACAAATTTTTTTCTTGGTTTTAGGCTTGAAAAACCAGTAAGGACCGCCCTATACTCGCTAGCCTTCGCTAAAACGGTCTCTTTATGATTTAGAGAAGAGAAAGGGGAAAAACTATGGAAGGAGAACAGAGCTCACTCTATGAGCTCACTGGAGTGGTTTGTTCCTCCTTAGTCAAGTTTGAAATACAATTTTCATTCCAGTGACAATTCCCTACGGTTGCCCTATGCCCGATCGAGCGGTCATTCGTGAATGTGAGTTTTCTTTTTTACCAAGATTACCCTTATTCTGGATTTATAAATATGGAGAGTCTTTTCTTTAGCTACGGTAAACCTCTTGTAAGCCTTTTGAGAGAGAAAACTCATATTCTACCTAGAAAGCTTCCTCCACAGCCCTAGATCTCTGAGGCCCAAGGCTACCATTAGAGATTCTACACAACCTCACAACTTGGTGTTGAAGATCTTGATAGTTTGAATTAAACCCATTGGTGTGTGCATGCCGAGAATTGTCTATCCTGCTGCGTCATAGCCATAATCAAAGAAAATAGGTAAACAACCTAGTTGGTGCCAAGAGCATACAATAACTTTGCTCTCTTAGGGTGCGCATGATTTTTCCTACTTAGTGACAATAGGTTAGAACTAAAAATCCAATTCAACTTATACTTATCAATAAACTGCCCATGTTTCAGCATTTTGACATTCTGAAGCCAAACAAAATTGGGGTCACCAGTCAACTCCCTCACCACTATCTTCATGTCTAACTTCAAAGTAAATTATGGCCTAGACACCACATTCAACCCAACCACACTAAAAATCAAGGCTGGATCAACAATAAAACTAACACCCCTCACAAATATACGGTTCCTCATTGGATCTATTCTCTTAGCATTGCTATAGAACTCCCTAATCAAGGGAATAATACCCCTCCCATAAAAGATAGGCCTTTCTTTAACTATAGGTCTAGTAGAAAAATATATACTGAGAATAGCTTTGATTCTTCTCTAGGGCAGGAAAATGCAGGTGATCAAAGTAATGTCTAAACTCGTTCTCATAGACGAAGACCATCGGTTCTGGGATAGATGGATTAATTGGAGCATCTAGGGAACGTTGGCTAGCTTGAGAACTAGATTCAGGCTTCTACAAATGTGATCTTTTTGAAGCCACTATTCAACAAAATGGGATTTGAAAGCTTATTTAAAGGGTGGATTTTGGGTTAAAAGTGCTTTTGGTAGAGTTTTGGAGTGATTTGATAGAGTTTTAGAGAGATTTAGGGAAGAAAACGAACAAAGGAGAGGAGACTTTTTAGTTTTTTGAAGGGTTTGAGTTGAAAATCATTTGGAGAAGACTGATTAACCCTAAAAAGCTATAATTTCATTACATTAATTAAATAAGTTAAGAAGTTAAAGTAGGTTATGTTATTACTAATAGATGGAATGTTGATATTTTAAAATTATAGAGTCAAGGGAGTGAAATTGAAAAGCTAAAGGACCAAAGAACAAATAATGGAAAAGTTCAAGGAGATTGCCACCATCCGAATGGTGCTCCACCATTTGGATGCACCTGTAGGCTCGAATTCCAAGATATACAACCAAAATGGAGGATGTCTAGTAGATCACCATCGTGCAGACGGTGGCGGCTAGCATTCGAACCATACTAACCGACTTGAGTCTTGCTTCTCCACCAAGTCAGCAAAGGTTGCCTCCTATTGGTTCCTTCTACCACAAACTGCCACCCATGAAATTCTATAAATACCCCTTCCTAGTTTTATTCACTCACTTTTTCTTGGAAGAAATCACCTCCCTAGATAATTCTTTTCTTCTACATTTCTTTAGTTGCTCTTTCTACTTGGAAGATTGAATCGCTCTCACTTTTCATAGCATTTCCTTGGTTAAGAAGACTAAAGTTGTTTTAATTACAACATGGAGAAGAGTTTTATCCTTTTTATTTTTATTTTTTGAAGATTGTATCTCACTGCGAGGAATGAGGTTCTCCTATTTTTCGAGCTTGAAGTTTCTAATTTGCTATTTAGTAAAGGGTGAAGATTTGTGTAATATTACTTGAGTAATGAAAGTGCAATTGTACTCTTCATGCTTTATTGTTTTAAACCTCGCTTAAATGATGGATGATACATTCATTAATGTTTTATACTTTGTAAACTAGTGTGTACCTTAGGTTATGTTCATGGTCCATGTAAGTACTGAGCTATATTTCATTTTCATTTTCATTCCATCTTTAATGTTTCATGTACTTTAATGCATAATTTAATGATTTACTAAGCTGGGCATTATGTGAAGATCGGGAGATTCGGTATAGATAGGTTAAGTCTTGCCATATTCAATGTTTTTTATTCTAAGAATAAACCAGAGCTATGTACTTGATCGAATCATAGGTCTTCCGATCAATTATCAAAGTAAACTTCTGAATGGTTATTTGTACCTTTGGGTTTTCTAAGGTAATTGGTTATTGTATGGTGTATAGACCTTCTGGTAAACCTTATGGTTGCTATGTTATTGTTTGATTTATAAATACGTTCCAATTGACTTACTGTTGACATGGAGTTAATTGTAGCATGACAACACTATCATAAACTCAAGCAATTACACACATGTTCCAATCTTTGGACTAAAGAGCTCCTTTTTAATTTATTGTAGGTAAACCCTCTTTTATAGGTATTCTATTTTTCAGTCACCAAGCACACACCAAAAATCCACTTTTTAAAAGATCTTTCCTCCATTTTTAATTCACCTTTTCCGTTTAAAGTTCCACAGATAACTCCCTAAGGAATCAACCATGGACTCTATTGAGGTATATTACAACTTGACCACTTATACTTGGGTGTGAATGATAGAGATCAAGTCAAGTTTCTGGCACTTTTGCCTAGGAGTTACGGTAGTTTGAAAAGAAAAAGAGAAGTCGCCAAGATTGTGTTATATGCATATATTGTTTGGTTCATTTTGTGATTATATTTGTCTATGTATGCCGAGTCAGCAGGATCTATAAATCAGTCTAGTCCATCGTCATCATCATGAGCATCCACGACTCCTTTGATCTAAGTATGGCTAATAATCAAAGAGTTGGAGAGGTGGCCCAGAATGCACGGCCATTGAGAGAATACTTGCATCCTACATGCACTAGTGTCCCCTCGTGTTTTGTTTTTCCGAAAAAATGCTCCAAAATTTAATGTCAAACTAGGGACAATACAATTTTTACCTCAATTAGATGGTTGACTCTAAAAATCCCTATTTGCATATGAAGATTTTGAGGAAGTATGTAGTGTATTGCAAGATAATCTTGAAACGGCCCCGTTGAAACTTTTTCTTTTTTCTTTAGCTTGAAATTTTTTCCTGTACACCGATCCAATACATTGAGATTACAAATCATGAATTTTTCTATGAAAGAGGGAGAAACCTTTTACCAATGTTGGAAGAGATTTAAGAATCTTCTCAAGCTTGCCCACATTATGCATTCGAGAGTTGGACCCTTGTTGGTTTTTTTATGATGTCATTCCCTCTGCATTACGTCAATTTGTGGAAACAATGGCCTAAGGAGAGTTTATAGGAAAGAATCCCAATGAGGTATTCGATTTTTTTGACAAACATTCTGAGAGTTCTCAAATGTAGGATTCAGCCTCACCAAACATTGTCAAAACCAAACCATCCATATCATAGGGAGGGAAATATGTGCTGAAAGAGAATGACGACCAAAGGGCCAGAATCACTACCTTGTCTCAAAAGCTCGATACTCTAGAGATGAGGAAGGTAAATGAGGTTTCTATTATGTCTCCTACTGACCAGTAGTGTGGAATTTGTGCTTTGTTAGGACATCCCACGAAAGGGAGTGTCCTACCATTCTAACATTTAAAGAAGTCCTGATGGAACAGTCTAATGTCATTACCAATTTTAATAAGTCTTATTCTAACTCGTATTCTGAAACCTATAATCCAAGATAGCATAACCACCCAAATTTCAATTGGAAAAACACACAGTCTATAAATCCTCAACAAGGTCCACCTCCACCACAACGTCAAGCCCAACAATCATATCCACCTTACCAGCCACTACACAAAAGAAGCCTAGAAGATACTTTCAACCAATTCATTCAAAGTCAGATAACTTACAACACTCAATTTACCCATTCATTCAATGACTTCAAGGCCCAAACATCACAGACCATCAAGATATCAAAAGTCACATAGCTATGTTGACTAGTCTTTCTGCAAAACAAAGAAAAAAAAATTCTCATCTCAACCTAAAACTCCACAATGACAAACCAATGCTAATGTTTCAACATCTGAATCTTCTTAGGGCCAAGTTCATGCAGTTACCACATTAAAAAGTGGTAAAGTAATTGACAAGACCATCAAAACTAAAATACTTGAACCAGTGGTTGAGTTAAATCTTGTAAATGAACTAATTGAGTTCTGAACCTACTATTCAAAAGGAAATAGAGTCACCTGACGAGAAAGAAAAATCAAGTCATGTTCCTTTGTCTTTTCCTTGACGAGTCAAAAAACCTTAACCATTGAACAATCATGTTAAAATTTTTGAGTTGTTTAAACAAGTGAAAATCAACATCCCCTTGTTGGATGCAATCAAGTAAGTCTCGTCATATGCTAAGTTTTTGAAAGATCTTTGCATAATGAAAAAAAAGGATCAATGTACAAAAAAGAGCAATTTTGACTAAACAAGCTAGTGTTATCATTTAGCACAAGGCCCCTCTGAAGTACAAAGATCCTAGAATTTCAATTTGATATCTTCAAAATTGTTTGAGTCACAAGAATTTCAATTGATAAAAGTCATCAAAAATCATCAATATGGAATTGGTTAGACTATAGTTGATATTAAGAGAATAAATCCTCTTCTCTGCACTCAATGTATATACTTGTAAGGAGACTCTAAACCCTCCCGACAACCACAACGAAGGTTAAATCCTCATCTTAAAAAAATTGTTAGGGTGGAAGTACTTAAACTGCTAGATGTAGGTGTCATAAATCCTCTCTCTGACAGTAAATGGGTTAGTCCTACATAAGTAGATCTATGACAGTAAATGGGTCAGTCTTACATAAGTAGTACCTTAAAAGTCTGGTGTTATGGTAGTGAGAAATTAAGAAAATGAATTGGTTCCTACACGTACAGTTCACATGTTGGAGCATGTGTTTTGACTATTGAAAGTTGACTTTTCTTACCCAAAAATACCATTTTTCCCTATCAAATTCTTGAAAGGATAATAGGACATGCTTTTTATTATTTTTTGGATGGTTACTCAGGTATAATCAAATTGAAATAGCAATTTATGTTCAAGAAAAAATTACTTTTACATGTCCTTTTGACACTTTTCCTTATAAAGAATGTCATTTGGATTGTGTAACGCTCCAGCTACATTTTAGCATTGTATGTTGAGTATTTTTAGTGACATAGTGAAGTAATTTTTAGAAGTATTCATGCATGATTGTTTTGTCTATGTTGATTCATTTGAATTGTGTTTAGAAAATCTTTAAAAAAAAAAATCCTCACTTGGTGTGAGCAAACAAATCTTGTTTTAAATTGGAAAAAAATGTCATTACATGGTAATAAGTCAAAAATTAATTTGATAGCAAATCTCCCTCCACCTAAGACTATGAAAGATGTTCGATCGTTCCTAGATCATGTTAGGTTCCATAGGAGATTCATAAAAGATTTCAGTTTAATATCAAGACCAATGTGCAATCTTATGTGTCATGATACATTATTTGAATGGAATGATGTGTGCCAAAAAGATTTTGATAAGTTGAAAAATATGCTAATTTTTGCACCAATTATGCAACCACCTGACTGATCACTACTTTCTGAACTCAAGTGTGATGCTAGCAATTATGCTATAGGTGTTGTACTAGGTCAAAGAAAGGTTTAACATCTTTATTTGATTTACTATGCAATAAAAATTTTGAATGATGCACAAATGAATTGCTTGCAGTTGTATTTTCCTTAGATAAATTTTGCTCTTATTTGGTTGGATCCTCAATTGTTATTTTTACTGATCATGCAGCTTTGAAGTACTTGCTCACGAAGAAGGATGCCAAAACACACCTCCTCTGATGGATACTCCCACTTCAGGAGTTTGATCTCATCATAAAATTCAAAAAAAGAGTCGAGAATGTTTTATTCGACCATCTGTCAAGGCTAAATTTTGATACAAAAGAGGAACCTCTGCCAATTAAAGAAACCTTTCCTGATGAACAACTTTTTGAAATTAGTAAGGATATTGCCAATTATTTGGCCATAGGTACCATTCCTTTTTACTATATCTCAACTGATAAACACAAATTTTTAAGAGAGGTATGTAATTTTTTCTAGGAGGATCCCTATTTATTTAAATGCTGTAATTATCAAATTATAAGACATTGCATACCCAATCATGAAATCAGTCAGGTTATTTCTTTTTTTCATTCTGAAGTTTGTGGTGGGCATTTTTCTTCAAAGAAAACTGTTGCTAAAATCTTGTAGTGTAAATTTTATTGGCCCACTCTCTTTAAATATGTACATGATTTCAATTTGATTTGTGATAAATGCCAAAGATTGGGAAGTATTTCTAAACAAAACATAATGCCCCTAAAACCTATTTTGATCATTGAAATTTTTGACTGTTGAGGTATCAATTTTATGTTACCATTTTGTCCTTCTTTTGGATATCTGTACATTTTAGTAACCATTGATTATGTTTCCAAATAGGTTGAGGAGATTCCATGTCAAAATAATGATCACCGCATGGTGATTAAGTTTTTGAAAGAAAATATTTTGTCCCAATTTAGAATTTCTCGAGCCATTATATGTGATGAGGGTGCACATTTTTGTAATTTTCTATTTAAAAATTTGATGATAGAATATTTGATTTCACATAAATTAGCCACCCCTATTACCCACAAACAAGTGGAAAAGTTAAACCAGCCAATTGGTAGATCAAACATATATTAGAAAAAAATAGTAAATCCAAACCACAAAGATTGGTTCTTGAGATGACTGGCGCTGTGCACATACCGCACTGTTTATAAAATAATTTTGGAAATGTCTCCTTATCAACTAGTTTACAAAAAACCATGTCACTTCCCAGTGGAATTGAAACATAGGACAAAGTGGGCAATCAAAATAATGAATTTTGATCTGGACAGAACAGGCACATGTAGAAGACATCAAATAAATGAGTTGGAAGAATTATGAAATGAGGCACATGAAAAATACAAGGATTTCAAAAGGCTAGATAAAAAATTTTTGTGACCACAACATTGTTCGAAAATCTTTTACGCCTTTCCAGAAAGTCCTACTATATAACTCAAGGTTCCACCTGTTTCTTGGCGAGTTTAGGTTTGACATGATCTTTATTGTACACACCTAAGTATAAGTGGTTAAGTTGTAATACATCTCAGTGAAGTTCAAGGTCGATTCCTCTGGGAGTTATCTGTTGGAAACGAAAGCAGAAAAAGGTGAATGAAACCTAGAGAAAATTTTGTGAAATAGTGGATTGTGGTGTGAACTTAGTGAATGAAAAATACAGTGCTTAAAAACAAGTTTATAACAAATGAAAAAGGTGTTATTTAGTTTGGAGAGCAGGACAAGTATGCTATTGTTTGAGTTTATGATAGTGTTATTACAGTAATTCCAGTGTCAACGGTAAGTTAATCAGAAGGTATTAAGTATCAAACCATAACACAAAAGATTTTAGGTTTACCGGAAGGTCCATGCACCATACCACAACCAATTACCCTAGCAAATTTGAAGGAGTAACAACCATTCAAAAATTCACTTTGATAGTTGATCAATAGGTTTATAATTTAATAAAACACATAGCTCTGGATTATGCATTGACAAGCATTAGATATGCCGAGACTTAACACATCTATAAATAATCTCCCGATTTTTCCATAAGGCCCACCTTGGTAAGTCATTAACTCATGCATGAAGTACATAATGTAAAAAGGATGAAATGGAAAAGACAATAAAACCTAGCTCCGTACTTGCATGAACAATGAGAATAACCTAAGTTATACATTAGGAAAAGTACAAAATATTAAAGGAAAGTACCATCCATCATTTAAGGGAGGTATCTAACAATAAAGCATAGAATAAAAATGCATCATATTATAACTCATCCAATATTACACATTTGCATCCCCCCCCCCCTATTGACTAAAGAGCTAATGAAAACTACCAACTCTATATAGTCATAGATAACTTAGAAAATTGGGAGAATTTTTTACTCCAAGCAAGATTGGAATTACAATACAAAACAATAAAAAGTAAAAAAAATGGCTCCTAACCCTTCCCCAAGGTTGGATTAAAACACCATCGCCCTTTCTTAGCCAAGGCAAGGCTAGAAAAAGTGAAAGAGGTTCAACCCTCCAAATGGAAAGAGGTCTTCAACAAATGTAGAAGATAGAGTTTGGCTTAGAGAAATATTTTTTTGAAGATTAAAAATATTGTATAAAAATGGAGGGAGGAGGTATTTATAGAACACCATGGGCGGCCATTGAGGCAAGGAGGACCAATGGAAACAAGACTAGGCAAGGTTGACCAATGAGAGCAAACTATCCATCAAAGTTCGTTTACCACCGTCCGAATGCTAGCCACCACCGTTCGGACGGTGGCAATTCTCTAGAATTCAGCTATTTGTCTTGAAACTTGGGCTGATGCAGGGGCTCACCATTCGGATGATATTCCACCGTTCGCTAACTCTTTAACTATTTAATTAATGCAATTAACCCTTTAATACATATATTAAATGTAACTTTTTAGGGTTAATCAAGGTCTAGGTGGACGGGGTCATACATAGTTAAACAAGTATTTGGACATGGGGTTGTTGAAATTGAAAATCCTTCAAATGGCAACATTTTTAAATTAAATGGTCAACGTCTTAAGCCCTTTCTAGAAGGATTTGAAGAACTATTGGATTTCATTATCTTAATGGAACCACAATATTCTCTTTGAATACATTTTTTTTTATAAAATGTTTGTAAATAGTTGGGACTGGTATTTTGTTGATTTTGCAATGCAAAAATCACTATGCAATTAAAGAGATGAACTTGGGCAAGATAGAACAAACAATTGTAGTACTTTCCATTAATTACTTTCAAAAGTTCAATACAAGGAGTTAGAATTCAAAACAAAATAGCCCAAAATCCTAGAGACTATTCTACTAGGCCAAAAATTCTAATCCTAACTGTGTACAACCTAAAATCAAAAGAAACAAAACACAAGAGAACATCCTACTCATCACCCTCATCCCCATCATCATCATCAACAGCATCATCAACATCAACATCACTCTTGGACTCACTCCTCTCCTCCTCATCATCGTCGTCGTCATCACCAGAGCCTCCCACCTCAACAATCATAGAAGGTATAGGAGTGGAGGTAGATGGTCCAGTTGGAGGTGGCAGAGGTCCATCGGGTATGGGCTCGCCCAGGAAAGTGTTCTAGAATAACCTTATCACCATCAATGACAATCCATGCATCATGATCTCCAATGCATCCAAACGCTGCGATACGGTACAGACTGGGGCAGAAGTGGTAGGTTCAGAAGGGGATGGCCCCGGTGAGGGTGGGTCAAGTCCCGAGGCACTTGTTCTCTCACCCCCAATCCTCACTGCCCTCTTGCTACTGCTCAATTTTTCAATGGCACCAGTCTCAGGGGGAGTAACACATCATGTTTGTGGGCCTTCACCTTGCATTGGGAGCACATTTTGGTGACAAGATTGCCAAAGGGGAGGTTTGCCTTCGGCTTTGTACCCTGAGCAAACTCCTTCATCTCCTCCCAAATTAAAAAAGTCACATCCATCGCCTTCCCTGTCATAAACGCATGGAGGAGGTCAAGCTTCTCGACATTTGTGTTCTTCTCAAAACCCCTGGGCACCAAATTGTAGTGTAATACCTTGTTCATTATCCCATAGGATGCTTGAGGCATCCGACTAGAGTTGTTCCTTTGAAAGTGGTCGGGTCCTCGTAAGTAAGATGGACATATTTGGAGAGTATCCTTACCCCAGAGATGTTGTGTGGATACACCAGGGTGTTGGAGCAGCCTCTAATATTTCATCAAAGTGACAATCAAATCGGGGGGTCACATTAAAGGTCTTCCCCTTCACATTTGTCCTAAGAACACTACGATCCTCGTACAACACCATCAATTTCTTGTAAAACTCCCTACATAACGCCAAGTTATAGCCACTTACCTCCTTAAACCAAATTCCCAATCCATGTCCCTCGATGACCCTCACCACTTCATTGTTTGGCCCAAGGTTAATCTTGTCCACAGACCTCTCGCAAGTGACATTTTTTCTCATTTATCCTTTGTCTACGAGCATCATGTCCCGCTTTCATCCTCCTTTCCTCCTTATCCCCGCTACTTGGTCCCTCCATGCTCCTCTTGCGGGAGCTAGTGCCCGTGGGTTAAGGGGACTCCGGATCCATTCGCTTGGTGCGGGTCATGAAGATCAACAGTGCCCCCAAACCAAAGAATGCCAAAACCCACATCACAAGCCACTCAATGGGCTCAAAAATGTCGAGGGAGGTCTTTCCTAAATGAACCATTGGCAAGAGATTTCAAGGTTTTGAAGAAACCCTAAGAGAACTTGGAATTTGGGGGGAAAAATTGTGACTTAGTATTTATGAGAACTCCACAATTTTTGGCAAAATTCACTCAATAACCAACCCTAAACAAGAGAAAAGTAAGATTTGAGGGCTTGGATGAAGTACTTTGAGGTTTGGAAAAGAGTAGAGGGAGAGAAAAGGGCAATGGAGAATGAGAGATATGAAGGAATACAAAGGGTTTCCTGAAAAAAAAAATGAACTTAGAACCTCGTTTTTGGCTTTCTGGGCAAAACCTTCTAGAAGGTCGATGCAAAAATTCCGGAAGTTTTTGCATACTATTGGGGCAGAAGCTGTTCAGTAGTGAAAATCTTCTGGAAGGTTTTGCATTTATTGCAAATCCATTCCTGTGCTCCAAATCTCACATCCAACCCAACTTATCCCAACTCCTAGATATTCTAACAACCTATCATGTAATCTATCAAAAAGTCGAACCATAAATATGAATCACAATTGAGTGATCATGCCCAAATTCATTTTTGAAATTGTAATATGATTTAAAATTTTGATGCTTTCAAAATACAAGACATGAATTTCTAAGTTTAACTACCAAAATGAATACCCAAAATGTAAAACATAGATTCAAATGATAAAGGCATTTCTAAATCTATCAAATATCAAAAGTTGAGCAATATTCCCCCACCTTTTTAGCATAGGGCTACATAACACATTGTTCAAATGCCCAAATCATGCACACTTGAGCATCACCATGTTTTTAAATGCTATTCTAGAGTATGCACCTACACATTCATTTTCAAACTCGTGTGTGTGTGTGAAATGGACATGTAATTTAAACATTTATCCAATGAAATTCACATTCACTTGGCTATCAAAATTCAGTTTCAATGCAACCTCACCAAGGGTGTCTCTCAACAATGAATCACAATATGGTTATCTTGACATGCTCTCCATGAGTATATGTGAGATAGAATCTTGTGCACAAAACAAAGTATGCTCATATATAATCCAAAAATGAAGTACATGCATAAGAATAAATCAACCTTGGCATAATCTCAGGAAAGGAATGCTAGGGCATTAGATAGCAAAATCAACCTTTCTTTTTCTTTAAAAGTATGCTATCCCCATGCTTTCTCTAGATCATTTAGCACTTTCAAGGGTTATAATGGGGCCTTAGGGTGATATTGAGGCAATTGAAATGAAGGATATAGAATAACAAAAAGGGTTGTTCCAAGTGTATGACATTTATTTTTTTTTAAAATTCTTTTTATGAGATTTTCAGTCTACACCATCACTTCACTCTTTATTTCTTTTTCTTCTTTTCTTTAACATTTTCCTTTTTTCTTTGACCATTCTTTCTTCTTTCACTCCTTTTCTCTCTCCTTTTTCTTAGATTTCTCATTCTTTTTTATTCCACATTATTCTTCCCTTTATTGGGTTTTCAAATCAACATTCCTTCTCTTTCATGTTCAATCGTAGTCAACTTCCAGAACAACCAATGGTGTGGTAAATTTTTTTATCATTTTACCCCAACATGGTTAAATGTGTGGCATGGGAATAAATTTTCAACAAGGCTCAAACATGACACTAGGGATGATTTCACAAGAATAAGGCTAAGGCTCAAAATAAATCAAGGACGGCCCAAGATCATTTCTAGATAGGCATAGGGGAGCATTGTACATATCAAGACAAAATCAATCATCTACCCAAATGCACCTAACCAAAACAAGCATAATGAGATTATTGAACAAATTTTGAATTTGAAAAATTGTTCCTTGGGTAAATGTAAGTTCCCTCAAGCAAGGGTTGGCACTAAAGCTCTCATGGATTCTTACTCATCTCCACTGTTCATGTCAAGCACTAAATTTGAACTCAATCCGTAAATTGCCAAAATTACAAGTTCATAGTGCACTTATGGTTGAGTTCAAAAACAAACAAGTGATACTTTTAGGATAGGATAAACCTCTATAATGTGCTCATGTATTCACAATTCAAAGCAAATATCAATAATATCAATAAACCCATAACACGCATTATGTAAATCATGTAAACCCATAACACTCATTATGTAAATTAGGTCAACATTTAGATATTTTTCACAAAAATTTTCAAATTTTTCACATATTTCTCAACCATTCTTAAACAAAATATGTAAATCATGTGAATGGTGAATTTCACCACAAAAATTGGTATCATCATCAAAATTTTTCACAAAAAATTGGTCTATCATACAATTGGTGCACCTCACCCCCCAACTTGATTTATGCATTATCCTTAATGCAACAAAAAAGATATGATATGCAATGAAGGACTTTAAAAGATAAGTAGGGTTAGAGAACACCTCATATAGAGCTTTTGACAAAAACACCATAATTTGAACATTGAAAGAAAATACTATATGCAAAGATAAAGTAAGTAAATAAAATAACTTGGAAATTAAATGATAAAAGGAAGTGAGTGTACACTAAAATCTACATGAACAGTTAATCCTCCAAAAGATCTGGGTAGACCGGATCCACCAATGCTTCCTCCATCCTTTGACCTTCAAAGCGCTCGAAGAATGGCTTAAGTTTTTGGTCGTTGACCTTGAATGTCTTACCATCCTCGGGGTTGATGATTTCCACGGCTCCATTGGGGTAGGCCTCCTTGACAAGGTAGGGGTCATCCCAACAGGATTAGAGTTTTTCTTGAAAGATAGAGGGTCGAGAAGTGTACAAGAGTACTTTATATCTGGGCTCAACTGTCTTTCTTAAAATGGATTTGTCATGAAAAATCTTAGGCCTCTCTTTTGAAATTCTTAAGCTCTTATACGCACCTCTATGGATCTCCTCTAATTCATTTATTTCTAACTTCCTATTCTCTCTAGCCATTCTCAAGGTCATGATGGCCCAGTAAACTTTGTGCTCCATTTCAACTGACAAATGGCAAGCCTTGCCATTGACGAGCCTATAAGGTGACATGCCTAGAATGGTCTTGTAAGCAATGTGGTAAGCCCATAGGGCATCAGTCAACCTAAGTGACCAATCCTTCCTATTAGGGTTCACTGTTTTCTCTAGGATGTTCTTGATCTCCCTATTGGCCAACTCAGCTTAGCTATTGGTTTGTGGATGATAAGCGATGGACACTTTGTGTGTGACGCCATACTGCATTAAAGATGTAGATGGCCTATTACAGAAATGTGAACTACCGCAGCTTGTCAGTGCATGAGGTATCACGAACCTCGAAAAGATGTTCTCTTTTAAGAACATGACCACGACCCAGTGGTTATTGGTCTTGGTTGCAATAGCCTCCACTCACTTGGACACGTAGTCCACTGCCAATAATATTTATAGGTAGTCAAAAGACATGGGGAAGGAAACCATAAAGTCGATGCCCCAATAGTCAAATATCTAGATAACAAGTATAGGGAAAAGGGACATCATGTTCCTCGGAGTCACGCTACCCAAACATTGGCCTATATCACATTCTTTATAAAAAAAGAAACAAAGTCTTTGATTAATGAGGGCCAATAAAAACCTGATTGTAAAACCTTAGCCAAAGTCTTTTTTGGAAGAAAAGTGTCCACCGCACTGTTCCAAATGGCAAAATGCAAGGACATCCCATTGTTCATTCTCAGGTACGCATCTCCTCATGAGTTGGTCAGGGCAGTACTTGAACAAGTACGGGTTGTAGAAGTAAAAGTATTTTACATCTGCCATAAACCTCCATCTATCCTCCGAGCTCCAGTGCGTTGATATTTGTCCTGTAGCAAGATAATTGCATAAATCAGCATACCAAGGACAAACAGAATGAATGGAAAAAATTTTGGGATAGGAATATGCTCTTCAGCATCTTGAACCACAAGTCAGGATAAATGGTCCGCCACCACGTTTTCAACTTTTTTTTGTCTTTGATTATCAAATTGAATTCTTGTAGGTAGAGTATCCACCTAATGAGTCTCTATTTTCCGTCATGCTTAGACAAAAGATACTTCAAAGCAGAGTGATCAATGTAGACTACAATAGGTGAACCAATGATGTAAGACCGAAATTTATCCAATGCAAATACTACAACTAACAACTCTTTTTTCAGTGGCATTCATTTGTGTTTCATTAAGAGTTTTACTAGCATAGTATATTACATAAGGTCTCTTATCTTTCCTTTGACCAAGCACAGCGCCGACCACTGTTTTTCCTCACGTCGCACATAAGCTCAAAGGGTAAGTCCTACTTGGGTGGTCGCATAATTGGAGGTGAAGTGAGTATGCATTTGAGTTTTTAAAATGATGCCTCACAACCATCTGACCACACAAATGGGACATCTTTGGAAAGCAAATTGGTCAAAGGCCTAGCCAATGCACTAAAATCTTTTATAAAGCAAAGGTAAAAACCAACATGGCCAAGAAATAACCTGATATCTTTGATGACTTTCGATGTGGGAGATTGGAAATTGCATCAACCTTGGATTTGTCGAATTTGATCCCATTTGCCAAAACGATGTGCCCGAACACTATCCCTTGTATTACCATAAAGTGGCAATTCTCCCTATTCAGGACCAAGTTCTTTTCCTCACATCTCTCAAGTACTCTCTCTAAGTTCTCTAAACAACTCTCAAATGAATCCCCAAATATAGAAAAGTCATCCATGAAGACTTCCATGATCTTCTCCACCATATCACTTAAAATTCCCATCACGCATCTTTGAAAAGTCTCTGGGGTATTACACAACCCAAATGGCATACGTCTGTAGGCAAAGGTACCGAAGGGGCAAGTGAAGGTGGTCTTTTCTTGATCTTCCAATGCGATCTCAATTTGATTGTAGCCTGAGTATCCATCCAACAAACAATAGAACAAGTGCCCGGCTACTCTCTCCAATACTTGGGCAAGGAATGGCAAAGGAAAATTATCCTTTCTTGTGCAAGAGTTGAGCTTCCGATAGTCAATACACACTCTCCATCCGATGACTACTCTTGTCTAAATCAACTCATTGTCCTCATTTGCAACCACTGTGACCCCCAATTTCTTTGGTAACACTTGACTAGGACTAACCCATTTACTTTGAGCTATCAAAAAGATGACATCCACATAAAGTAGTTTGAGTACCTCATCCTCACCACATCCTTCATGATCGGATTCAACCTCCTTTGTGGTGGTCAATTTGGCTTGGAGTCTTTTTCTAGATAGATGCGATGTGTGCAAATGAGGGGGCTTATCCCCTTGATATTCCTCCTCAACACTTTCAATTGATCCTCTTCTTGCTTCACCTCCAAAGTTGAACTTATAACCACCGGGAAGGTATCATGCTCTCTTAATAATGCATATTTGAGGTTGGAAGGTAATGGCTTCAAATCCAAGATGGAATTTTGCACAGTTGATGAAAAGATCTTTTTCTCTTGCTAAGGAATCTGTCAAATGTTGAAGTCCATTTTTCTACCCCTTGTAAATTTCTGGCTCCTTTTGATCAACGATCTCCTCCTCCCTCTACTCCAAAGTGCTTAATAGCTCCAAGTGTTCCTCCACTAAGATATCAATCCTATTGACTTCATGCACTTCCTCATCATCCCTTGGTTGTTTGCACAAATTGAAAACATTGAGTTTCATTTTGAAAGTAAGCTTCATAAGACCATTCCTGTAATTAATCATGACATTAGAAGTAGCAAGGAATGACCTACCTAATATGATAGGAATTTATGAGCTAAGGTTAGCAACCGAATAAGTTTCAAGTATAATAAAATCAACAGGGAAATAAAAATTATCAACTTAAACTAAGACATCCTCAACTATTCCCCTTGGTATTCAAATGCTTCGGTCCACCAATTGAAGAGTGATTGGAGTTGGCTTTAACTCTTCAAGTTGGAATTGTTGACACACCAAATAGGGTAGGAGGTTGACACTCGCCCCCAAATCAAGAAGTGCTTGCTCCACCCAGAAATTTCCTATTGTGATGGCAATGGTAGGGCATCTGGGGTCTTTGAACTTTGGCAGTGTGTTTGTCATTAAGGTTGAGCTCACTTGCTTGGTGAGGAATGTCTTCTTATGAACATTCATCTTCCTCTTTACAGTACACAAATCTTTTAAGATCTTGGCACATGAAGGGATTTGCTTGATAGCATCGGGGAACGGGATGTTGATCTTAACCTGCTTGAACACCTCAATAATGTCAAAATAATTAGCCACCTTCACGAATGGCTTCAAACAATTGGGAAAAGGGGCCAGAATGGGACATGCATGCACAATTACATCAACCATTTTTTCTTCTCACTCACCTCACCCCCTCAAAATCATCTGTAGTCTCTTTCTCTTTTTCCAATATAGCATTAGGTGAGACTTTTGACAAAATAGTTTTGTTAATTTTTTTGCCACTCCTAAGGGTGGTGACCGCCTTGATTTGCTCACAACTCTCTTTAGTGGTCTCGGATGACTCTATCACGTGTTGAACCCTAGGGTTTTCTTGAAGTTGAGCAGGAAATTTTTCCTTTCTTTTATTGGGATGACCCTATGGCATTGGTCAATTTTGTGATTTGAGTTTGAATGTCATTAAAAACGATGGCGGTTTGATTGTTGATGGTGGTTTGGCTTTAAATGAATTGATGCACTACATCCTCCAAATTTCTCTTGTAGGGAAGTTGGTAGGTAGGAGGTGCAGATGGTCCTTGTTGACCAAAAATTTGAGGAGGAAGATTTTGTGAATACCTTTGTGTATTGGATCAGGGGTATTGGGAGCTAGATGATGGTCCTTGGCCATGATATTGGTTTTCCTTAGGAGGTATGGGAGGTGAATATGAACTAGACCCGTGAGGAGTGGGATTCTCATTCTTCTAATTGAAGTTCAAGTGATTACTCCAACCTGAATTGTATGTGTTCGAGTATGGGGAGAATGATTGCCTATTTTGATTGAAGGCATTGACTTGCTCATGGTAAACTTCTTTAAGTGTCAGAACGTTGGAGCATTCTGAGATGGAATGCTTAACACTCTCACAAATAAAGCAAATCTCATCGGTCTTAGAAATGTTGGACTCCTCATGTCTCCTATTAACCTCAAGACTTTCCACTTTCCACTTTCCAAGAAAATTAGGTGATTTTAGAAAGGAAGTCTTCCCAATCCCTTAAATCATACATCCCTCCCTCACTTGGTTGATTACTACCTGGAGAAGACCTCAATACATAGGTGGGATCCATGATATCCTAAGATTGCGCATTGTGTGCCAATGTACTAAAGTAGTTTAGGGCCTCATCGAGATCCTTGTTTAAGAACTGTCCATTGCATATCATGTCTATGAATTGTAGATAGCCTGGTGCAATCCCTTCGTAGAAGAAACTCACCAATTGCCATGATTCAAAACCATAATGTGGAATGGATTGTAGCAATTTCTTGTAGCAATCCCAACATTGATAAAATTGCTCATTGGGCTTTATATAAAATTTTGGATTTACTTTTTAAAAGCAATGGTTTTAGGCACAAGAAAGAATTTGTTCAAAAACTCAAAAAGCATTTGTGCCCAAGAGATTATGTGTTGAGGCTTCAAGGAATTCAACCACATTTTGACTTTGTCTTTAAGGGAAAAGGGAAACAATATTAGGCGAGTTATGTCTTCCATGGCATGATTAGTGAGGAAGATTGTAACTATTTCCTCAAATTCCTTAATTTGCAAAAAAAGGATTCTCTCTTTCAATTCCATAAAATTGAGGAAGTAGTTGTAACATTCCCGATTTAACTAGGAAGGCATGAGCTTGGACCAGCAAAAGAATGCATAAGGGAGTGGTGCTACGAGTGGGTTGAAGATAATCCCGAATTGACCTTGCCGAATGATCAATTGGGATATGGTTTCCCTCATTCATAGGCTGAGGAAAATGCATTCTAAGGTTTGGCATTCTAGGATCTTGCACTCCCCCACCTCTTGGACATTAGTACCAACATCCCAAAAATTATCACTGGTATCCTCGGGTGGGTCTTGGTCAAGATTCATGATAGGTTCTAGGGGTCGTCTAACCAATCTATTTTGTTCGTCTCATCCCCACATACAAAACAATATCTATGAATGAAAAGACAAGTAAACAAAAGTATATACAAGCAACAACGTACCTCAGCCCGTGATGAGAATTCACGAGACTTACTTCCGTTGTCCAAAATAACCTTCTTAATTAAACGCTTTGCCTTCCCTGGCAACGGCACCAAAAATGATTGATCCGCTTTGCCCCTAATTTCCAAACATAATTCCAGTAATGTGTATGTGGCTCATATGGTTAGGTGAGCGTCACTCTCCCTCAGATATCATAAAAGAAATGGGGAAAACGTGTGTGGATGAACAAAATGTGTGTGTGTGCAAAAGTGCTCTCCAAGCGAAGAGAGACTTTCTAGTGTCGTGTTTTACTTGGAATGGATATTCTAAGATCGTCTCCTCAGGGAAGGAAGGTTGAATCATGTGAAGGTGATTTTTTAAAAAATGAAAAAGTGTAAAAATCTTTTGAGCTAGTGTTTTGGTGAGTGAAGTTTGTGATAGAAAATGTAATGGAAAGAGAGTTGGCTAATCCAAAAAGGTTATTCCAATGGGAATGCCAAATCAACTCAAAACATTCTTCCAATGGTTCATAGGTGTTCGATTGATTCGTGGGAAGTGAGGGACTAATGTGATATAGGCTCAAGCATACCCCATGACAATTCTACGGTGTATCAAGAGCTCACAATCACGTCCACACTCAACCTAGTCAAATCAAACCACCTTACACTACAAGGAAGAATGAAAAAGAGTTGATTTAGCATACCTAAGGGGAATTCTCCCTTGAATTAGCCAACTTAAAGCTTAGCTACTGATATTTAATGCAAAGACATACATAATATGAAGAGACATTGTGAAGAGATGCAGATTGAAACTTGTATTAATGCAAGAAAAGTTAAACTACAAAGAAGTGCATTTAATACCCATTCGAAAAGCTTGAAGTGAAAAACTTAAATACAAACATGGTAGAATCTATAATGTGTAAATAAACTTGAAATAAACTTGTAATAAATGTGATTAAAGTGCATTGAATGAAGATTACAAGAGTATTCTAGCTTACAACAAGTGAAATGGGTAGAAGAAATGCAAAAATTACAACTTCTTTCTTTAAAACTATGTCTTCCTCCTTTTGTTTCTCTCCCTATAATGTTGAATAATGTTGTATAAAATGTCAAGAGTCCTTTAATTTTTGTCCATGGAGGTCCTATAACTTGTGTGAGAGGCTTCCCATCATTGGGGGGCTAAGGTCATGACTTGAACAGGCTAGGACAAGCCTAGCCTGCAACTCTCCAAGCTTCCTTCTTCTCTCTCTTCCTCATAAATGCTTGGACATCCAAAGTCCAACCTTAAGTGTAGGGAGGCATGTATGTGTGTAAGAGATGTCAAGGGACAAGTGGCAGAGCTTGAGTTGCAGGTTGTTTGGCATTTTTGGGTAGAACCTTCTGGAAGGTTTAGGTAGGAACAAGGAAAATAGCAGTCCAGTGAGCAAAACCTCCCGGAAGGTCTTGAAGTAGAACCAACTCTAGAGGGCTAAACCTTCCAGAAGGTTTTCTTTCAACTTGCTTTTTCTTGATTTCTTCACCTTCCATGCCTCTCGTTAAGTCACCCCTTCATCTCCATTGACTTTAAGCACTACGATGGGGGAATTAACTCAAGTCATATTCAACTCATTACCTACAATCACACATTAACATCATTAATTGTTTGATTCATCGCATTTCTCCCCAAATTCACAACAAAAGCAAGTATAAAAGGGTATAAAAGGCATACCTAATATGCAATATTTTGTGCTAATCATGGAGCCCTTAAAGTCTAAAGTTTGAAGTCAAAAGAAAAATCCATCTTTTGACGAAGGCATCCAAACACACCATTAACTCTTCAAAATTCAAAACCCATAGCATTTTGGAGGCGTCTGGATGGTGCCTTTTGGAGTCCAGGTGGTGGTCTTCAACAGGATTTCCAATTTTCCTCCTACTTTTGATGGTGGAGGCTATTTGTTGCATCTTTGGCAGGAATGCTGACTTTGAGGGATCGTCCAGATGGTGATAGTCTTCTAGAAAGTCTTCAATCTAACTCTTTTGGTTGATTCCTCCATTTTTTATTTACTCTAAACTTTGCTAATGTAATTCATTTGCCCTGCAATTCACGTTAATCTTCTAATCTACCCTATATTATTAGAATCACATAATTTATATGTAATTAAACATTAATTATAAGTAATTGACCTATACAATGCATTGGAAAGTGTAACTTTTTAGGGTTCATTATGATTACATTGGATACTGATCAAAGGAAGGGACCAAAGAAACCACTTTGAAAGGAATCTATGAGGCAAAGTGAAACTCACATGAGTTACGTGTTTGATCCCAATTATGTAGAGGCTAAGGAAGAAGGAGTAGAGCTTGAGACACCTACTATTACTTTTGAGGCTAAGCCATCGAGGAGTACACCACCACCTATTCATACACAAGCTAGCACTTCACGTGCACCACGACATAGGGTTCCTCCTACATCTCTATTTGCTTAGTGGATGGCTGTCATGGATTATTAGAACTTATTCATAGTATGGATGAGTAGCATAGTCTCGTAGCTCGTAGGCTTGATTCTCTTGATGGGATAGTTTTTTGCATTGAATATTAATAGGGAGATGAGTCAAATCAGGCATATGTTGTAGAATAGAGGGTTTACCTTACCTACTGATGCAAATGATGAGCCTGAGCTATAGCCTTGATGCAGTGGAGGATGTGATGATGAAGTGGAGATCATGATGGTTATGTTGATGATACAACCACTTGAGCCATTAGTTTTAGGAGAATTATTGTAGGACCATATGGGAGCTTATCATTGTTCATTTATGAATGGTCTTGTACTAAAGTATTCTAGTTTTTCTTGCCTATCCATTGATTATCTCATCTATACCATGTTTCTCTATGTTCATTGTTCCTATTATGATTTGGCACTTCATGACAAAAAGGAGAAAAATTTTGAGATTAATTAGGTTGAAATTTGATGAATAGCTAGAGATTAGCTAAATGAAAATATAGTTAAGGGGAGCTTGCTGAAATACTCAAGCTTAGGATGATTAGGGTAATGAAAATGAAATTGGGGATAACTATAAATGACTCCTATGCTTTTTCATTGAAAATTATGTTCTAAACCTTAAATGTGTTTTGAAAAGATAGATTGAGTCATTTATCGGACCCTAACTGAGCAACACCCTTTAGTACTCAAGAGGATAAGTTTTGCTTGGCATTTTCCTTTAGCTAGAGCATTCTCCGAACACTTAGAGAGAAAATTGAAGAAGGTTGTCGAGTTATGAAGTAGACTCTACCCTTGGGCCACTATTAGGCCGCTTGAGCATTGTCTGCTTGCCAGAGCTGGTTTGGGCCCTCTTTTCATTCTTGTAGGAATTGCCCTCTCATCACTCTCACATTTCTAGAGTGGTCGTTTGCGAATTTTGGTTTACTTGGTTCCCAAGTTTAATCTAATTCTAAGCCTATAAATAGAGGAAGCCTTCTAGAGTTAGGGTATCTCTTTCGTGAACATATATTTTGACTCTAAGCGTTGAGAGATAATCTAGAAACTATAGATCCCAAAGAAACCAAAGGATATCCATCTTGAATCTTCATTTAACTTTGCACATTAAAGAAGGGTTCTTGTTTGGAGTTACAATACCCATTAAAAAATTGTGCACCCTGAGGATGTTGGTGTAGAAGGTTGCTTAAAGAACCTAAACGATCCCTTGCGATGGAGCCGTTCAAGTGAAGCTGCCCATAACTCTGGTGGAGGAATTTGGAGTAGAGATTTACTGAAGGAAAGGTGCATCTAACCATGGTATTGGTTGAGGTATAAGTCTAAGTACTTGTAAATTAATTTTGGGTTAATGGATTTGTTGGAATTGTAGCCTCAAGATTTGTTGACGATGCATATAAGTGAATACAAAAATGTATTCATCTATTAACCTTACAAGGCGGCATTAGGGTTTACATTTGATGAGCAAAACAACATAAATGAAGACAGATATAGATCAAACAATCAACTTGATAGATCACACAATCTTCTTCTACCATGTCCTTCAACACCAAAATCTGAATGTAGTTTGGGTTGCAATTCTCCAAATTTTCTCTGTTCTTTTCTCTCTCTCTCTCTCTCTCTCTCTCTCTCTCTCTCTCTCTCTCTCTTAACATGAAGGTAAAGGTGCAGCTGAGAGAAGCAAAAAGTGTGTGTATTTATAAGCCACAGCAGAGACCCTAAGAAGAAATAAGAGCTAGACTTCCAATGTGCATGCAATCCTATGTCTAACTCAGGACAAACATCCAACGATCTAGTAATAATAAGTTAGTACACTAAAAACTTGTTATTGATCTCTAGGGTCTTATCTCAAAATTATATTTCAAACTCCTTGCTATTATATACTTAATAATCTCTCCACGTTTAAGATTATAGATGTCTGATTAAACATCAAAAGTGTTATTTTATTATATTTAATGATTGGTTAATTATATATTTGTGATTAAATGTGTTAGATTCATTAATTTTTTAGTTTGATACTTTTTCTAGTTGTTTGATTTATTTTCCTAGTAATTTGATTGATTAAAAGTACTAATGGATACGAGAAGTTAAGTAAACACTATAGGAAGAATCACAGTTGATTAAGATATAAAAATTTAAAGATAATATAGCAATTTAATCCCATGAGAGTCCAATTTAGTATCTCTCTATCGGTTGAAACTTGGAGGAAATGGGTGGAAGACCCCAAAATCCTATTTTTTATACTTTCTTAAATGTTTGGTCTTCATTGCGCCACATGTCCCATTTTTACTGGTCCAATTTTATTTTGAATCAATTAAATCTCGTCACACGTTAAGTTTATTCTATTTTTATCGCACTAAATTAAATTAATTCCCCGGGCCCTGTAAATAAAATTTGATAGCGATGATTTTAGTCTCACATATCCGATCATATCGTAAAACTTAAAAAATTTGACTCTCTTGGAATTCAACAAAAATTAACTAGTTAACTAGATTTCACGGGACAAATCCAACGATGAGGTCCGTTTTGTCATCCAAGTTCTATTAAAGTTTAGACTTTCAACCCATACTTTAACAACTAGTTATTGTCTTACCCTTTTTAATTAAGTTTTAATTTTCTCGGATTTTACGTTCTTCCCCCCTTCAGAGAATTTCATTCCCAAATTACACACGCATGCACATATAACAAAATCCATATGCAACAAGTCATGTACTAAGCTTTGATTACAAAACATGTACTTCTATACTCAAACAAGAACGAATAGGTAGTGTTGATAGTGTCCTCGCATTCAAAAATCGCCTCCTCCATACCACAGTGCTGCCACAACACTTTCACCAGCCTCACAGTCTTGCCATGCAAAACATGATCTCGATTATCCAATATACACACTAGTCCCTCCTCAAAGATCTCATCTGTATCAACAACCAGCTCACTCTAATCCACCACATGTGTAAGGTTTAGGGTGCACTTTCGAAGTATAAAGACATAGAACACCACATAAATTCAACGAAAATTGACTAGTTAACTAGATTTCGCAATACGGATCTAATGGTGAGGTCCGTTTTATTATCCGAGTTCTATAAAATTTTGAGTTTTTGACTTATACTTTAACGGCTAGTTATTGTTTTACTCTTTTTAATTAATTTTAATTTTCCCAGATTTTATAGATTCTCCAGTTTAGTCTCCCATCCCTAAGTGTTCAAAGCCAAGGGCAATCCTTACTGGTTTTTAAACAAAAAACTAAGTAAAAACTAGACCTATTGAGCACTAAAGAGGGTATTTCAAATAAGATCTGATACATGACACATTCTATGTTATTCAAATACATTTAAGGTTTAGAAAAAAAATTTCATAAAAAGCCTAAGAGTCATTCACTAAGATTTCTAATTCAAATTCTATTATCCTAATTAACCTAAGTCTATAAATAAACCAAGGGCTTTTAGGTATCTAGACTATTGTCTTTGTCCAAAGCATTGAAGGTGCATTGGACATCTCTTGATTTGGCTTTGTGGCTTGAATTCCTTCCTTCCTTGTTGCTTTCGGAACTTTATTTTTGAAGCATTTTAACCATGGAATTAGGTTGATATTTACATCAAGACTTCACAAAATTAATCAATTTTCCTAATGCCATCCACAGAAATGAGGAGGTAACTACCACTAGTTTGCCTTATTCCTCATCTTCTCTTTCAACCAATGAAAGCAAACCGAACCAAGAGCTACTCACTCCAAAAACCATATGTCTATGCAATCTCCTAATTTTCAATGCACTAAAACACAAGCAAAGCTACAGTGAAATCAGCCCAATTGAACCAAGGAAATTGGTCTACAACAACCTAACTCATGTTTTCAACTCTCTTATCTACACCTTCATGAATGGCATCATCAAGGATCTAGTAAGTAGATTTTGTAATACAATTGGATGACTACATTGGCTCTACCCATTTGGAGATTGTTCTTGAAATAAAAATGCCCAACTAATAGTACAAAAACTCCAAGTCGATTTTTTAGGGTTGGGACCATACGTGTGAAGTATGGGCACCAACTTTCAAAGAAGATGGGTTGGTCCCCATTACAACTTTCAAGCTACAACACCATTGTGGTCTCTTTCCTAAACTCACTACGTGACGAAACCTTGATCCATCTCAATCGACCTTATCAGAAAGGAAATTGTCAGTAAGGACCGAGTAGAACTCATTGGGCTAGCCATAGTCATGTTCTTACATAAGCCTTAGATATAAAGTTGAACAGAGTTGATCAGTCTCCCAACAAAAGAAGAAAATTGTGTTCGGCACAAGATCGTTCAATCCTGAACTAGGCAGAAACGATGCAACAAAAAAGGGGCTCGGTCATGAATCACTAGTTAAATAGGATTGGAGCTTTTTATAAAGGCCAGCCAATTCCTAAAACATAAATCTAAAAAGATATAAAATACACTTGGAACAAGGTTTAATTCAAGCATTGGAGTGTCTAAGGCAAGGATTTGGTAATCCAGATCCACCCCTCTCTATCTCTCCTTAGGCTCATGTTTATTATTTAACATTATCATTTAACAAGCTCACACTCATCTAAAGAGTATCAAAGATTTGCCCAAGCATGGCAAGATCGTGTAGGTAATGATCTTAACTAGGGGCTACTAGTGAAGTAAAATCCAACTCTAGTAAACTTATGTAGCTCAAGAATCCAAAGCTCACATAGTTTTATAGCTTGCCTAATAAGTTCTCCCTGGAAAGCAGGATAGGTCAACCAAAAGAATCCTGATCGAAGGAATAGTTGTAGCTTTGTCAACTTGGCTCAAACTGCTCGGCTTAACTCATACAACAGCCTAACTTTATTAAAACAGTTTGGTTATGCTCATCCAACACCAGCTCTGCTCATTTGGTCAATGGCTCAGTACTGTTAATTGAGCTCAACCAATAACTCTGCCAGCTTGACCGAATCACTTCGCTAGCTCAGCCAAATTACTCAGCTTATCTCAACCCTTAAGTCTAGTCCTACCCATTGTAAGATGCTCTAATTTGGATGAGATAAAATGGCAAAAGAGAGCTGGAACTCTGACTATATCTAGTTAAGTAACACTAAACCTCTATTCCAAGGGCAATAGGCTGGCTAAGGAGGTGATAGAAGTCCATCGATCCCCAAGAAGTCTACCAAGCTACAAAGGCGTAACTGTTACCAATCTCAGTTGGGGGGTTACTAGTGAGAGAGAGAGAGAGAGAGAGGGGATGGTTGTTCCTTTAGAGTTGTCACGGGGTTAAATTTCTCACCAAATTTTTACCTCGTGATGGTACTGAGATCCTACACTCAGTCTCAGCCAAACACTTAGAATGCTCACAGAATGCACACAAGAATAGAGAAAGGACAGTAAGCAAACACACACACAAAGCACACAAGCATTACAAGCCAACAAGCCAAACCTTTCTTTCTCAATAAAGTACAAGGAAACTCAGCCTTGGGTCAGCTTACAAAAACGTGCCCAACTCTATTGGTTGCACTGCAGACCCAGGCATCCCTATTTATAATGTTCAGGGTGGTGGTTACAAGCTCAACTGCCTAGACAACTGCATACAATTCAAATCCTCCCAAAAGTCTACTGTGATTAGATGGTAGAGGAAGTTGTAACTAGTGGCTGACATAGCCAAGAACTATCTGTAACTTCCCTACATGCTATCTGAATCTGACAAAGATCTCACATGTTGTGCACCTGCCAGAAATTGCACAAAATTACAACCATCTGCAGGGCACATGCCCAACGTCCTCACATGTTGTGCATATGCCTTCCTTATGAGCCCTCAGCATCTGATTGTATTGCATTCGTGCCTAGCCATGGCCATGCCCACGGCTCAATCCTTCAAGCTAGCATTGCCCCATATTTCAAGTTACCCGACTTACCTACTTGCATGCTGACTTATGCCCATGTACTCATGTGCATAGACTGCCTCCCTCAGTCATTCATGGGACTTCTGCCAATTTGGCTAAGGCATGGGTGCCTTTGGGCGAGGCTGCCCTATGCCAATGCTGCCAACAAGCTAAGGAAGTAGCAAACCACCCCCACTAGAAGAGCTCGACGTCCTCAGCAAGAGGTTGTCCCAATACTCCTTGATCTGTTTCTCAAACTGCCAAAGAGTTGCGTCTCTTTCCCAACTTGCGTCTGCCTCGGAACCCCCTTTCCAATACACCCAAAAATTAGTCCTACGATTCTTCTTACTTCGACCTATGGTCTGGTGAGACAGAATCTTATCAACCTCTTTGTCAAACTATTTCTTGATGATAGGCAGAGCCCTCCTGGCTTGTTTCCTTCTAGCATTCAGTAACTCTTCCTGAAAAGGCTTTAGAAAACTCACATGAAAAGTTGTGTGAATTTTCAATCGATCAAGAAGCTTCAAGTGAAAGGAAACATTCCTGACCTTCTTCATCACCTCGAAGGGGCCATCGTATTTGGGAACAAGCCCACAATGTACTACCTTGTCATTGATCCTTTTCCACAATGCAAGAGTCAATTTCAGCAAAACTAGATCTCTAACTTGAAATTTCAGTAGTTTGCGGCCTTGATCAGCATACTTCTTCATTCATCGGGCAACTTTGGCCAAGCTGTCCTTTGCTTCATCGAGCAACTCCTACTTGGAACTAGCAAACCGATATGCAGTAGGACATTTTCCTCTGGTCCTCTATTTTACCACTTCATGGGGAGTAAGTAGCTGATTTCCCATATCCAACTCACTGGGAGTCATTCCTGTGGCTGAAGATCTGTGCAAGTTGTAGCAAAACTGGGCAGTGTCCATAAGCTCTACCTAATTTTTCTAACTTGCAGTGACATAATGTCGCAGGTAGTCCTCCAACAAGGCATTAATCCACTCAATCTGTCCGTCATTCTGGGGATGACTTGATGTAGAGAAATTCAACTCAGAACCCATGAGATTTAACAACACAGTCCAGAATCTAGTAGTGAACCTTGTATCATAATCACTAACTATATCTTCTAGAAATCCAAAGTACTTCACCACATACTTGTAGAATAGCTCTGCAGCAACATCCATAGGGCAAGCATGAGGTGTAGGAATGAACACCGCATACTTGGAGAAGCGATCAACCACTACCATGATCAAATACATGCCATCAACCTTTGGTTACAAATGAAATCCATCGAGGCTGACTGCCATGGTCTGTCAGGAATGGGCAGGGGCTGAAACAAGCCTACTGCCTTCTTCTTCTCAACCTTGTCAAGTTGGCACACAAGACAAGTTTTAACATAGGCATCAACATCATCTTCATCTTGCGCTAGTAATAGGAGCGAGCTAGCAATGCAAGCATGCTCTCTACTCCTAGATGTCCAGCCTGCTAGGAGTTGTGTGTCTCACGCAGCAACTATAGTCTTAGTTCGCCTCCAGTAGGAACATAAAGTATGCCCCCTTTAGCATAGAGCAAATCATCATCAATTCAATACCTACGTACCAGACCCTCGCCAACTTGCTGCTTCAATTTACCATAAGCAACATTGGTCTAGGCACGTTCTTTGACTCTTGCAAGGAAGTCAATCTACACACTGGACAGTGCAGCAACATAGTCCTGGACCTCCTTCCTACTCAATGCATCAGCAACTTGATTTTGCCTCCCGAGTCTATGCACCCACACAAAATTGAACTCAACAAGGAATTCCTGTCATCGAGTCTGCTTTAGGGTCAATTTCTTTGTGGGACTTGAAATAAGTGTTTGCCACATTGTCTGTCACAACAATGAAGTTCGTTCCAGCAAGTAATGCCTCTAGATTTCAAGGCAGTGCACCATAGCAGTCATTGCTTTCTCGTGTACTGAGTATCGTTGCTCGACATCTTTCATTTTCTAGCTTCAAAGGCAACAAGGTGTCCCTCCTGAACAAGGACTCCTCCAATGGCACGGTCAGACACATCTGTGTGCACTTCGAATGGCAAATCGAAGTCAACCAGTCTCAGTACAGGTGCAAAAGATAATGCATGCTTCAGCTTCTCAAAAGTTGTCTAACAGGCACCATTCCAGTTCCACTTCTAGTCTTTCTTTAGCAAATTAGTCAGGACATTGCACTTCTTGGAATATCCCTCGATGAACTTGCAATAGTAGTTGGCTAAACCAAGGAATGACCGTAGTTCAGACACCTTAGTTGGTGTAGGTCAATTAACAATTGCCTTCACCTTCCTCTCATCCATTTAAATCTGGTCTGTACTAATATAGTGTCCCAAGAACATCACTTCTTGGCGACAGAATTCACATTTTTCTTTTTTGACATACAGCTGGTGTCTCTAAGCCGTGAGAACACCGCCCTCAAATGATCTATATGATCCTCCAATGTTTCACTATATACCACAATGTCATCCAAAGAAACAACCACAAAGACATCAATGTCTCGTAAAAAATATCATTCATTCAATTACAGAAAGTTGTTGGGCCATTAGTGAGCCCAAATGGCATTACAAGGAACTCAAAAGAACCATAGCGCGCCACACATGCAGTCTTAGGCTCATCCCCTTCTGTAATTCCAACCTGCCAATAACCATTCCTAAGATCCAGCTTCATGTAGAAATTGGCCTTGGAAAGTCTGCCAAGCAGATCAGCAATATTCGAAACAGGGTACTTGTTCTTAATTGTCACCTTGCTCAAGGCCTGATAGTTGATACACATACGCAAAGAACCATCTTATTTCTTTTGGAATAGAATAGGGGCTCCATATGGCGCCTTGGATGGATAGCACCAGGCTCCAGTTCTATCTTGTGGTCAATTGCACGTCTAGGTGGAAGGCTTTTGGGGAGTTCAAGGGGCATAACATCAACAAATTCCCCCAATACATCTATCACTGCATCAGGTACTTGATTAGCACAAAAACATGACATATATTGTGTGCTAATATGCCTTTTGTACTTGTTTATAGTCATGAATTTTGGGAGAAATGTGCTTAACTTTTGTTTTGATGGAATTTTGTGTGAATGCAGGGAAAACAATGTAAATGGTATGAGTTATAACCCAATTGAAGTGGTTGAAGTCAATGAAGAAGAGGGGGTAGCTTAAAGGAAGGTTTGGAGGGAGAAGAAACCAAGAAAATGGAATTAGGTTGAAGACCTTCTGGAAGGTTTGGGTAAAGACCTTCTGGAAGGTTTGGGTAAAAACCTTCTGGAAGGTGTTGCCTTAGATTTCTTTTTCACTACCAAAACCGTCCGGAAGGTATTGTCCATTGGAATGAACCTTCTGGAAGGTTTTGCCTAATGGAGTGAAACCTTCCGAAAGGTTTTGTCTACTAGAATGAACCTTCCGAAAGATTTTGTCTACCAAAATGAACCTTCCAGAAGGTTTTGCCTACTGGAGTGAAACCTTCCGGAAGGTTTTGTCTACTGGAATGAACCTTCCGAAAGGTTTTGCCTGCTGACCCTTTTATTTAACTGTTCCTGCACAAACCTTTCGGAAGATTTTTGCTAAACTTCCCAGACAACCTGTAACTCAACTCTACAGCTTGGGGGCCCCACTTGCACTTCTCCAACAGACCCCTTGACATCCCCTGCATGTCTAGGAGCCTCCCCTCACCTCTACTTGGACTATGATAGCTTTTGCATTAATGAGGGGAGAGAGAGGAAGCTTGGCAGAGAGAAGAATGGGAGCTGGTCCTAGTCTGCACCATGCAACCCCTATGGATGAAAATCACATCACTCAGCTGAGAGGGAACTCCAAGCACATTTTTGGGGGGAAAATGACTCCATGGTTGAGCATTCTTGGATATACAGAGATACAGAGAGAGAAGGTCTAGAGAAGAGAATGAATAGTGTCTAGTGAGAGAAAATTGAGATTTTTGTATTTCTTTCAATACATTGTCTTTAAATCTCTGGTATGAATCTTTAGAACTTCATTTAATGTCATGAATGTTGTTTCCTTATGAGTTGAATGCAAGTTTAATGCTTCTTTAAAGCTTTTACCATTAATACATCAAACTTCTTCATTTCATTAGTTTTTCAAATGTGTATTCAATATACTTTTTTATAGCTTATGTTTTCTGGTATCTAGTTGTTCTAGAACTTCATATCTCTGCAATGCACTTTCATTACATTGTCAATTTCATTTTAAGCATGAGTAGTTAAATCTCTTAGTTGGCAAATCTAAGGGGAACCTCCACTTGGGTATACCATTTCAACTCATTCTCCTCCCTTCTTTCAGAGTCCAATGGTTCGGTTTGACTAGGTTGAGGGTGGATAACTTGGTGATTCTTTGATATTCCGTAGGCCTAATCACAGTTTATGCTTGGATACTCACCAAGTTTATCCCTAGCTTCCCACGAATCAATTGTTCATTCATGCTCTATCAAAGGAGGGTTTCAAGTTGAGATGGTATTCCTATTGGAGTGACCTCTTGAATTTGCCAACATTTGTTTCTCATTTTATTAGCATCAAAACAAACTTCATCAAACAACTTCCAACAACCAAAGATTTTTACACTTTTTTTTTTCCAAATTCACCTTCCCCTCGGTTTACTTCCTTCCCCGTGGAAACGACCTTGGAATACCACCAAGTAAAACACAACCCGCGAAAGTCTCCTTACGCTTGGGGAGCACTTTTGTACACACACACACGTTTTTGTGTATACGCATCTCATATTTTCACCATCTCATTTTCCTTGTTCCTTGCCCTTTCTTTTGACACTATCCCAAGGGAGAGTGATACTTCCCCTATTTCTATAAGTCATACACATTTTAGGGGTAGTATTTAGAGATTAAAGACTAGCAAGGAATTTTGTCAAGCATTTTTGGCGCCATTGCCGGGGAAGGCAAGTGTCAAACCAAGAAGGTGATTTCTAGACGACGGAGGTAAGTCTCGTGATCTTCATCATGGGCTAAGGAACGTTATCCCGTGTACATACTCTTGTTTGTGTATAATTTCTATTGTTGATATTTTGTTGCATGTGGGAGAGGGACGACCATAATCGGTTAGTTAGGCAAACCCTTGACCCCAACATGAATCGTGACCAAGACCCACCCGAGGATGCGGGTGACAATTTTGATAATTTAGATGCAAATTCGAATGTCCAAAGGGATGCAAATCTCAATGTCTAAAAGGGTGCAAATCCCAATGTCCAAAGGGGTGGGGGACCACAAGAACCCCAAAGACCCAATCCGATGATGAATTTTCTCCCTCCCGTGCATAAGGGGAATAATTTTCAAATGGATCCCCCAGTTAGGTTAGTGAGGGACTTCCTACAACCAACACAGAGCACTACACCATCATGCATCCTCCTTCCAGTCCAAGCCTATCTTTTCATAGTGAAGCCAGGGATGTTGCAACTACTTCCCACATTTAACGGACTTGAAAGTCAAAGCCCCTATTCACACATAAGGGATTTTGAGGAAATGGTTAAAACCTTCCTCACCAATCATGGGATGGAAGAGATTGCTAGAATGAAATTATTTCCCTTTTCATTGATGGATAAGTCAAAAACGTGGCTTATTTCCTTAAGGCCTCGGACCATCACATCTTGGAGCCAAATGATTTCTGAGTTTTTAAACAAATTTTTTCCGGTACATAAAACCACCAACCTAAAAAAAAATTCAAAATTTTTCAAAAAAGCCCAATGAACAATTTTATCAATGTTGGGATCAATATAAAGAGTTGTTCCAATCACTTCTACATCATGGCTTTCAAGCGTGGCAATTGGTGACTTTCTTCTATGAAGGAATTACACCGGGCCATCGACAATTCATAGATATGATGTGTAATGGTGAGTTCCTAAATAAAGACCCCGACGAGGCTTTAGACTATTTTGATACACTGGCCCAAAATGCACAGTTATGGCACACCACTGACCCGACCGATGTACCAAGGTCTTTGCCTCAAGGGAGTGGCCAACCTTAAGAGAGAGGGATTTACGATTTGAGGGATAGGGAGGACTTACTTTCAAAAATTCCAAATTGTCTAGGAAAGTTAAAGGTCTTGAAATCAATAGGAGACAAGAGGTGTCTCATGTATCAAGGATCGAGGAGTCTTGTTCTATTTGTAAGAGTGTCGAACATTCCATATCGGAGTGCCCGAGCATTCCGGCGCTTAAGGAAGCATATCATGAACAAGCTCATGCCTTCAATCAACCTAGGCAATCCTTTTCTCCACATTCCAACACTTACAATCTGGGGTGGAGTAACCATCCCAATTTCAGTTGGAGAAATGAGAATTCAATCCCTCATGGTTCTAGTACATATTCATCTCCCATACCTTCTAAGCAAAACCAATACCATGGACAAAGGCAAGCATCTAGCTCTCAATACCCAAGGACAAATCCACAAGGGTATCAGTCAAATCCATCACCACAAAATTCTGCTTAAGGACCGTCCAATCCATCCACATACCAACCTCCTCAAAAAAAAATTTAGAGGACACGGTCAATTCCTTCATACAAAGTCAAACCGCCATCAATAACCAAAATGTCACAGTCATCAATGATATAAGAGTCCAACTCACAAAGTTGACAAACTCTTTAGGTGCATCTCAACAAGAAAAATGGAAGTTCCCCGCTCAACCACAAAAGAACCCTAGGGGTCAACACGTTGTTGAGTCATTAGAGCCTTCGAGAGAGAATTGCAAGCAACTCAAGGCTATCACCACCCTTCGTAGTGGCAAAAAAATTGACAAAACCATATTGCCAATGGTCTCACCCAAAACCACATTTTTGAAAGAAAAGCACATATTGGGTGACGCTGACAAGAGTGAGGTGAGTGAAGAAAAAGAAAGAGAGGTTATTGAGAAATAAAAATTGAGTGATGAATGTGATTTTGTTCCTCCCATGCCTGCCCCTTTCCCGAGTCTTTTGAAGCCACCTGTCAAGGTGGCTAACTATTCTGATATTTTGGAAATATTTAAGCAGGTGAAGATTAACATCCCACTCCTCGACGCCATCAAGCAAATACCATCATGTGCCAAAATCTTGAAAGATCTATGCACGATGAAGAGGCGATTGAATGTTCAGAAGAAAGCATTCTTAACTGAACAAGTGAGCTCAATACTGAGGACCAACACTCCTCCAAAATTCAAGGACCCCGGCTGTCCAACAATTGTCATCACCATAGTGAATTGCCAGATGGAACAAGCATTGCCCGACTTAAGAGCAAGTGTCAATCTCCTTCCCTATTCGGTGTATCAACAACTTCAACTTGAGGAGTTGAAACCCACCTCAATTATGCTTCAATTGGCGAATCATAGCATCCGCACACCAAGGGGAGTAGTGAAAAATGTCTTAGTTTAAATTGATAAGTTTTATTTTCCCATTGATTTTATTGTGCTAGATACACACCCGGTTGCTAACCTTAGTTCTCAAATCCCCGTTATACTTAGGAGACCCTTCCTTGCTACATCTAATGCTATGATAAATTGCAAGAATGGTCTAATGAAGTTGACATTTGGGCACATGACAATAGAGCTTAATGTATTCAATTTGGCAAAGCAATCGGGTGATGATGAGGATGTTAATGAAGTCAACAGAATTGACACCTTGGTTGAGGCACATTTGGAGTTGGAGAGGATGTTAAAATTCAAGGAGGAAGAAATTGTTGAGATTGAGGAGTTGGATGAAAAAGATGAGATAGAAGAGTTGCAAGTTGGATCCCTACATTCGAGGAGTTACCCCGCCAAGAACAGAAAATTTTCCCGTCGGATGAACAAAAACCAAACTTGGAGTTGAAACCATTGTCATCCCATTTGAAGTACGCCTTTCTTGGCAAAGGAGAAACTTTTCTGGTAGTCATTAGCTAGACATTGAATACGGAACAAGAGGAAAGACTCTTGGAGGTAGTAAGGAAGCACAAGGGAGCAATTAGGTGGACCATTGCGGATATCAAAGGGATAAGCCCTACCATTTGCACCCATTGCATTTACCTTGAGGAGGATGCCAAACCCTCCCGACAACCTCAAAGGAGATTGAATCCCAATATGAAGGAGGTGGTGAAGGAGGAGGTATTGAAACTACTTGATGTGGGCATCATATTTCCTATTGCCAATAACAAGTGGGTTAGTCCCACACAAGTAGTACCAAAGAAATTCGGAGTCACGGTGGTGGAAAACGATGAGAATGAACTTACACAGACGAGAGTGATCACCGGATGGAGGGTTTGCATTGGCTACCAGAAGCTTAATACATGCACAAGGAAAGATCATTTTCCTATGCCATTTCTTGATCAAGTTTTGGAAAGAGTAGCTGAGCACCTCCTCTATTGCTTTCTAGATGGGTACTCCGGCTACAATCAAATAGAGATCGCATTGGAGGATCAAGAGAAGACCACCTTCACCTGCCCCTATGGCACATTTGCCTACCGCCGCATGTCGTTCGGATTATGCAACGCTCCGGAGACTTTTCAACGGTGCATGATGGGGATTTTCAGTAATATGGTAGAAAAGATAGTGGAGGTCTTCATGGATGACTTTTCAATGTTTGGGTATTCATTCGACGGATGTTTGGAAAACTAGAAGAAAGTTCTAACGAGATGTGAGAAGAAGAATCTAGTGTTGAATTGGAAAAGGTGTCATTTTATGGTGACAGAAGGAATTGTGCTTGGTCACATAGTTTCGGCAAGGGGCATTGAAGTTGACAAATCCAAGGTGGAGGTCATCTCCAACCTCCCTACGCCAAGAACCATCAAAGGCATCCGATCATTTTTGGGTCATGTAGGTTTTTATCGTCGATTCATCAAAAATTTCAGTGCATTGGCTCGTCCCTTGACCAACCTCCTGTCTAAGGAGGCACCTTTTGAGTGGTCGAATGACTGTGAGCCATCATTTAAAAAAATCAAGAGCATGTTAGTTATACCTCCGATCATGCGACCACCCAATTAGGACCTACCTTTCGAACTCATGTGCAACGCGAGTGATTACGCGGTCGGTGCAGTACTTGGTCAACGGGAGGGAAATAGACCGTGTGTGATACACTATGCTAGCAAAACACTTAATGAGGCCCAAATGAATTACACTACCACCGAGAAAGAATTGCTAGTTGTAGTGTTTGCTTTAGATAAATTTTGTTCATACATTATTGGTTCGCCTATTGTTGTCTTTACTGACCATTCTGCCTTGAAGTACTTGTTGTCTAAGCAGGATGCAAAACCAAGACTCATTAGGTGGATACTCCTCTTACAAGAATTTGACTTGACGATCAAGGACAAGAAAGGAGTTGAGAACGTGGTGGCGAATCACTTATCCCGGCTGGTGGTGCAAGAGGCTGATGAGCACTTCCCTATCCCTGACTTTTTCCTTGACGAACACTTGCTTTCAATTCATTCTATGTGTCATTGGTATGCTGATATATGTAATTACCTTGCAACAGGACAGATTCCACCGCAATGGAGCCCAGAAGATCGAAGATGATTTATGACGGATGTGAAGTACTTCTACTTCGACAACCCGTATTTGTTCAAGTACTGTCCCGATCAAATCATGAGGAGATACGTACCTGCAAATGAACAGTGGGACGTCCTTGCATTTTTCCATTCACAAGCTTGCGATGGACATTTTTTAGCTAAAAAGACTTTGGCTAAAATTCTCCAATCAAGTTTCTACTGGCCCTATCTCATTAAAGACTGTGTTTCATTTTGTAAGGTATGCGACAGATGTCAACGATTGGGTAGTGTGACCCAGAGACACATGATGCCCCTCTCCCCTGTGCTTGTCATAGAAATATTCGACTGTTAGGGCATCGATTTCATGGGTCCGTTCCCTATGTCATATGGTTATCTGTACATCCCTCTGAAAGTGGACTATGTGTCCAAATGGGTGGAGGTCATCCTGACCAAGACTAATGACCACCGGGTCGTAGTCAAATTCCTTAAGGAAAACATCTTTTCGAGGTTTGGGATGACTCGTGCAATCATAAGTGATGGTGGATCACACTTTTGTAATAGGTCATTGACTTCATTAATGTGCAAATATAGTGTCACTCATAAAGTATCCATCGCCTATCACCCACAAACAAATGGCCAAGCCGAGCTAGCCAACAAGGAGATAAAGGGTATTCTAGAAAAAACGGTTAACCCCAATAGGAAGGATTGGTCCCGATAGATTGACCGATGCCCTATTGGCGTACCGTACTGCCTATAAGTCTATTTTGGGCATGTCTCCCTACTGGCTTGTCTATGGAAAGGCTTGCCACCTGCCAATCGAAATGGAACATAACGCCTATTGGGCCATTAAAACTTTAAATTTCAACTTGAGAATGGCCGGTGAACATAGGAAGTTGAAAATAAATGAGTTAGAAGAGATTCGACGAGATGCGTATGAGAGCTCCAAAATCTCAAAGGAACGGGCTAAGATCTTTCATGATAATTCCATTGTACAAAAATCATTTTGGCCCGGTCAAAAAAGTGCTCTTATACAATTCTCGCCTCTCAATTTTTCAAGGAAAGCTCCGATCCCGTTGGGATGGCCCCTATCTTGTGGAGGTGGCCTACCCCAATGGAGCTATGGATGTGAAAAACCCTAAAGATGGCCAAACATTCAAGGTCAATGGCCAAAGACTCAAGCCATTCTTTGAGGGTTTTGTAGGGGAAGAAGTGGCGGAAGATTTGACGGATCCCGTATATCCGAATTTGATGCAGAACTAGCTAGTGTTTATGATTCTTAGTGTATAGTTACTTTTCTTTACTTATGTTATTTCTATTTCATGTCACTTACTGTCGTTGGTTGTATAGCATTGTTTCTTAATTTCAGATCTTGGTGCTTTTGTTGAAGCTCAATAGCGAGGTGTTCTCTAACCCTTTTCATTTTTTTACTGTCCTTCATTGCATATTATATCTTTTTGTTGCATTGAGGACAATGCATGATTCAAGTTGGGGGTAAGGCGCACCATTTGTATGATACACCAGGGTTTTTAGGAAATTTTTCTAAAATTTTTGTGATACAGATTTTTGCTTGCATTAGTGAAAAATATGTGAAATTTTTGAATTTTTTGATAAAAAAATATCTGATTATTGATCTGTATTCCTTCATGAAGAATGTGTGAGTTGGATGACATGTTGATCTTTCTTGTGAACTTTGTGCACATGAGCATTCTATGGAAGTTGACCCTATGCATGAGTATCACATATGTATTGATTTTTGAACTCAACTGTATGTGACTATTGAATGTGTAATTTCAGAAATTTATGGATTGGATTCATGTTTTAAGCTTGACATAAGTAGTGGAGATGAAAAAGGACCTATGGAAGCTTTAGTGCCAAATCCTTTTTGGAGGGAACTTACAATTACTCAAAGAACAATTTTTCAATGTCAAATTTGTTCAATAGTCTCATTATGCTTGTTTTGGTTAGGTGCATTTGGGATAGTAGGTGACTTGTCGTAATTGTGTAATGCTATTCCATGCAGACCTAGAAGTGATCTTAGGTCATCCTTGAATATTTTGAGCCTTTGCCCTTTTTCTTGAGAAATTATTTATCCCTAGTGCCATGTTCAAGCCGTGTTGAAAATTCGTTTCTATGCCACACATTAAACCAAGCCAGTGAAAAATGAAAAATATCTACCTTACCATGGTTGTTCCTAAAGCAAAAATGAGTGATTGCAAAAGAAGGAAGTGTGGTGTGGAAATTCAAGCAAGGGATGATGAATGTGAAACTCAAAGAGTTGAAAAAAAAAGAATGAAAATTCAAGAAAAGGAAGAAAAGGGGTGAGAAGATGAAAGAATGATCGAAAGAAAAAGAAAATGTTAAGGAAAAGAAAGAAAAGAAACAAAGGGTGTAGTGATGGTGTGGGAATCAATCCCATGAAAAGGGAAGTGTTCTTCTAAAATAAAATCTCTCACTCGGAACAACCCTCTTTGCTATCCTATATCCTTCATTTCATTTACCGAAATATCACCCCAGGGCCCCATTATAACCCTTAAAGTCCAAAGTGATCTAGAGAAGCATGGGAGGTGCATGTTCTCAGAGGAAACGATGAGTTAAGTCTTACTACCTAATGCCCTAGCATTCTGTTCATGAGACTATGCCAAGGTCGCTTCATTTTCATTTATGAATTTTATTTTTGGATTACATGTGAGCACTTTGTTTTAGACACAAGATTCTATCTCAAACGTACACATGGAGTGCATACCAGGATAACTTGAGTGCATTTCATTGCTTTGGAGTGACCCTTGGTGAGTTTTGCATTGAAACTGAATTTGTCTAGCTATTCGAATGTGAATTCTGTTGTGTAAATGCTCAAATTACTTGTTTAATTTACACACACACAAGTTGAAAATAAATTTGTAGGTGCATACTTTAGACTAGTGTCTAAGACTATGGTACTGCTCATGTACACTTAGTTCAATCAATTGAGAAATTTGTTAAAAAGCTCCATGCTTGTAAGAATGAGGGAATATTGCTCAAGTGTTTGATATCTAAGATGAATTAGGAATGCCCATGTTTCTAATCATGCGATTTGCACTTTCAGTATTCATTTTGGTAGTTTAAAGTAGAAATCCATGCCCTTTACGTTGAAAACATCAAAATCTTAAATCATGTTACAATTTCGGAAATGACTTCGAGTATGATTTGCCAATTATGGTTCATAAGTGTGCTTCAAGTCCTTGGTAGGATAAGCGTCTTAGAATGGGTGTAAGATGTGTTGGAAATGAGTTAGGATGGATTGGATGTGAAATTTTGAATAAAAGATTGGTTTTGCAGCAAAGGCAAAACCTTTCGGAAGATTGATCGACCTTCCGGAAGGTTTTACCTACTGTCTTTTTTAAAAAAAGTAGTAAGCAACACCTTCCGGAAGGTTTTGATCCACCTTCCAGAAGGTTTTGCCCAGAAAATTAAAAACAAGGGTTTTAAAATCAAAAAGTTTGGAAAAACCTTTCACATTTCCAATCCATCTCTTGCCCTCAAACCCTCGCATCCCCTTCTTCTCTCTGCTAACCTTCATATTGCTTCCCCAAATCTCAAAATCCTTACTCTCTCTCGATTTAGGGTCACTTTTAGGGTGTTTTATCCGAAAGAAATAAGCAAACCCTAGGTTTCCATTTCCCCTAAAATTCTGAGTTTCTCTTTAATTTTCCCCAATCTCCTCAACTTCTTGGTGATGGCTTGTACAAGAGTGATGTCCATGGAGGTAGTTGATGCCATTGAGAGCTTGTGGAGGTTGTTTTTGGTGGCTCTTGGGTTAGGGGCACTGTTGATGCTCATGGCCCGGACCAAGAGCACTGACCCCGGTGCTTCTCCGTCCCCCTCTGGCTCCACATCCAAGAAGAGGGTCGATGAGGATCCTAGCTCCCAAGATAAGGCGGAGCGGAGGACGAAGGCAAGACACGATGCCCGCAAGCAATGTATCGAGGAAAAGGGCGTGATGTGTGAACGCTATGTGGATAGAGTTTTGTTGGGACCTAGTAACGAGGTGGTGAAAATTATTGAACAATGGGGGTTGAATTTGTGGTTTTAGGAGGTCAAGGGGTACAATTTAGGGATGTGTCATGAATTTTACCAGAAGTTGGTTGTTTTTGGTGACAATGGGAGTAAGCTAAAGACGATTGTGAGGGGCAAAGCAATTGAGGTGACCCCGGACTCAATAGCCATGGCGATAGGGTATGTGAGACCTCCCCCAACCACTGAGGTCTACCCACACAATGTGGAAAAGGGTATGACTCTCAAGGACTACGTGGCCCTCACCTATGAGGACCCGACCACGTTCACGGGAACAACGTTAGTCGGGGGCCTCAAGCATGCATACGGGGTCATGAATAAAGTCCTCCATTATAATATGATGCCTCGGGGTTCGGAGAAAAACCCGAACATTGAGAAGCTCGCATTACTGCATGCCTTTATGACAGGAGTTGCCATTGACGGGGCATATTACATTTGGTTGGAGATGAGAAAGTTTGCCTAGGCTGCAAAGCCAAAGGCAAATCTCCCTTTTGACAACTGAGTCACCCGTCTCTGTGATCAAGCTAAGGTAAAACACTATGCCCAAGATGTTCTTCTCCCCCCAGACACTGGAGCAATTGGGAAGTCCAGTAGTAGCAAGAGAGCTGCTAGGACTGGGGGAGAGAGAGATAGGACCCCGAGGCCACAGCCGTCAGACGCTGGCGCATCTTCTTCAGCACCCCCACCACCTGCACCTACTTCGGCTTGCACCCTGTCGCAGCGCATGGATGCTATAGAGTCAACTGTGTACGGGATGTCTGAGATGTTGATACAACTGTTCCAGCATACCTTCCCAGGAAGGCCTATTCCCAGAGGACCACCACCACAGCCTTCAGCTGGTCCCTTTGCCTCCGTTCCCGTGCCTTCTACGATTGTGGAGGTGGGAGATGTGGATGACGACGAGGAAGAGTTAGGGTCAGAGTCCGAGTCCAAAACTGAGAACGAGGATGTTTTTGACAGGGATGATGATGATTAGGGGGAATTTTGGTTTTTTATTTTTGAGTTTTTAGTTGTACACAGCTACGGTTTCCCGTATCGGCCAGTAGAAATGTCATTAGGTTGGCCATTTTTTTTGGGACTTAAACACATTGTAAAGAAATTTTTGAAGTGATCAATGGAAACACCACAGTTGTTACATTTACATCCGGGCCCAAGCTATTTCCTTAATTGCAATATGATTTGTGCATCTTGAGTTGTTGCAAATTTTACTTGTATGAATGGATGAGTTTAGTTTTAAATTTTATAGCTATGCTTGGAAATGATGCTTGCTAGGGACTAGCAAAACTCAAGTTGGGGAGTGTGATTAGCACAAAAATATGACATATATTGTGTGCTAATATGCCTTTTGTACTTGTTTATAGTCATGAATTTTGAGAGAAATGTGCTTAGCTTTTGTTTTGATGGAATTTTGTGTGAATGCAGGGAAAACAATGTAAATGGTATGAGTTATACCCCCATTGAAGTGGTTAAAGTCAATGAAGAAGGGGAGGTAGCTTAAAGGAAGGTTTGGAGGGAGAAGAAACCAAGAAAATGGAATTAGGTTGAAGACCTTCCGGAAGGTTTGGGTAAAAACCTTCCAGAAGGTGTTGCCTTAGATTTCTATTTCACTGCCAAAACCTTCAGGAAGGTTTTTTCCATTGGAATGAACCTTCCGGGAGGTTTTGCCTACTGAAGTGAAACCTTCCGGAAGATTTTGTTTACTGGAATGAACCTTCCAGAAGGTTTTCCTTGGATTTCTTTCTTTTTACTGCCAAAACCTTTCGGAAGGTTTTGTCTACCAAAATGAACCTTCCAAAAGGTTTTGCCTACTGGAGTGAAACCTTCCGAAGGTTTTGTCTACTGGAATGAACCTTCCGGAAGGTTTTGCCTGCTAACTGATTAACCCTAATTAAGGCATAATTTAATAGGTAAATTGTGTTAGTTGAATAAAGTTAAACTAGTCAAAATAAATCAAATTAGAATTAGTGTTTGAATAAATGATAATACATTAATTGTTGTTCTATTTAGGATTTTGTTCGTCAAAGCTACAAATTACTGGGGAGCCAATTGCATTACAGCTACAAACTACTGGGGTGCCAATTATCAAAGCTCAAAAACAAAAGGGGATCAAAGAATTCAAGGCCACCTAACAAGATTTTCAAGTCCACCTAACAAGATTCAAAGCCACCTAACAAGACTTTTTAAGTCCACCTAACAAGATTTTCACCCTCCCTTGTTGCCTATAAATACCACCCCTTAGGACTTGTAAAGCATTCATTTTTTGGTAGTGAAAAACCCTCCAAAAGTATTATTGTTTTCCTTATTACTTATTGCTTTATTTACGTATTGTTTTCGTTTATTATATTATTGCTTTCTTTTAATTTATTGCTTTCTTTTACTTTAAGTATTGCTTTCTTTTATTATGTTATTGCTTTCTTTTATTTCCATTGCTTGAGCTTCCTTCTTCCCTTAGAGGAGTGAAACTCTTCCACTTTTCTAGAGCTTTACCAAAGCCGTGAAGGGTGGAACGTGATTCACTCATTCTTTATCGAAAATCGGCTCCTTGTGTAAAGTGTTTTACCTTGTAACTCCTCTACTTGGAGGGATAAGCATCACTCACTTTTTTAGCTTTAACAAAGCCATGAAAAGTGAGTAATTTCTCATCCAATTTTTAGTAAGAGGTGATTATCCAGAAGTTATATTTATGCATTTCGTTTATGCTTAGCTCTAGTCTTTATTTCTTCATAATGTCTTCTTATCATATTGTTGTCTTTATTTTAAGCATAAATAGCTAAATCTCTTAGTTGGAAAAACCAAGAGGAACCTCCACTTGGGTATACCATTTCAACTCATTCTCCTCCCCTCTTTCAGAGTTCATTGGTTCAGTTTGGCTGGGTTGAGAGTGGATAACTTGGTGAGCCTTTGATATTCCGTAGGCCTAGTTACGGTTTATGCTTAGATACTCACCAATCTTACCCCTAGCTTCCCACGAATCAATCGTTCATTCATGCTCTATTGGAGGAGGGTTTCGAGTTGAGACGGTATTCCTATTGGAGTGACCTCTTGGATTTGCCAACATTTGTTTCTCATTTTACTTGCATCAAAACAACTTCACCAAACAACTTCCAACAATCAAAGATTTTACACTTTCTTTCTCCCAAAATCACCTTCCCCTCGGTTTACTTCCTTCCCTGTAGAAACGACCTTGGAATACCACCAAGTAAAATACGATCCGTGAAAGTCTCCTTGCGCTTGGGGAGCACTTTTGTTCACACATACTCACATTTGAAATCTCATTCATCTACCATTCCGTTGCCCTTTCTTTTGACATCATCCCTAGGAGAGTGACACTCCCCTTCATTCATATACTATACATGCTAAAAAGTGATGTTTATAGGTTAGGAAACAACAAGGAATTTTCTCAAGCATTTTTGGTGCCGTTGCCGGGGAAGCCAAGTGTCAAACCAAGAAGGTGATTTTTGGACGACAGAGGTAAGTCCCATGATCTTCATCATGGGCTGTGGTACATTGTTCCGTGTACATAATCTTGTTTGTATATATTTTGTTTTATGTGGAAGCGAAACGACCGAAATCAACTTGTTAGACAAAACTTAGCCCCTACCATGAATATTGACCAAGAACAACCCGAGGATGCGGGTGACAATTTTGACAATATAGGTGCAAATCCAAATGTCCAAAGGGGTGGGGGACCACAAGAACCCCAAATACCCAATCCGAGAATGAATTTTTTCCCTCCCGTGAATGAAGGGAATAATTTTCAAATGGATCCCCCAGTGAGGTCAATGAGGGATTTCCTACAACCAACACGAAGCACCACACCATCATGCATCCTCCTTCCGATCTAAGCTTATCTTTTCAAAGTTAAGTCAGAGATGTTGCAACTAATTCCCACGTTCAATGGACTTGAAACTCAGAGCCCCTATTCACACATAAGGGATTTTGAGGAAATAGTTGTAACCTTCCTTCCCTAAAAGACAAGGCAAAAAATGTGGCTAGAATGAAATTGTTTCCCTTTTCCTGGCTAGAATGAAATTGACTAAAAGACAAGGCAAAAATGTGGCTTATTTCCTTAAGGCCTCGAACCATCACATCATGGAGCCAAACGATTGCTGAGTTTTTGAACAAATTCTTTCCGGTGCATAAAACCACTGGCCTAAAAAAGTAAATTCAAAACTTTTCAGAAAAGTCCAATGAGCAATTCTATCAATGTTGGAAGAGGTACAAGGAATTGCTACAATCCCTTCCACATCATGGCTTTGAACCATGGCAATTGGTGAGTTTCTTTTATGAAGGAATCACACCGGGCCATCGACAGTTCATTGACATGATGTGTAATGAGGAGTTTATGAACAAAGACCCTGATGAAGCCTTAGATTACTTTGATACATTGGCACAAAATGTACAATCATGGGACATTACAGATCCCACTGATGTACCAAGGTCTTCTCCTCAAAAGAGTGACCAAACTCAAGGGGGAGGGATTTATGATTTGAGAGACCGGGAAGACTTGTTTTCAAAAATTGCTAAATTGTCAAGGAAAGTTGAGAGTCTTGAAGTCAATAAGAGACACGAGGTGTCTAATGTGTCACGAACCAAGGAGGGTTGTTCAATTTGTGAATGTATGGAACATTCCCTATCGGATTGCCCAAACATTCCGACCCTTAAAGAAGCATACCATGAACAAGTCCATGTCTTCAACCAAATGAGGCAATCATTTTCTCCCAATTCGAATACTTACAATCCGGGTTGGAGTAATCATCCAAATTTTAGTTGGAGAAATAAAAACCACATTCCTCATGGTTCAAGTGCATATGCATCTTCCATGCCTCCCAAGCAAAACCAATACCATGGCCAAGGGCAAGCATCTAGCTCTCAATATCCCCGGACCAATCCACAAGGGTATTCGTCAAACCCACCACCATAGAATTTTTCACCAAATCCACCTCCACAAAGTTTTTCTCAAGGATCATCCAATCCATCCACATACCAACCTCCTCACAAAAAGAATTTGGAGGATATGGTCCATTCCTTCATTCAAAGTCAAACCACCATCAATAACCAAAATACCACAGCCATCAATGATGTAAGAGCCCAACTCACAAAGTTGACAAACTCCATAGGGGCATCTCAACAAGAAAAGGGGAACACCTTGTTAAGTCATCAGAACCTTCGAAAGAGAGTTACAAGCAACTCAAAGTTGTCACCACCCTCCGCAGTGGCAAAGAAATTGACAAAACTATTTTGCCAACGGTCTCACCCAAAACCACATTGCCAAAAGAAAAAGATCTCTTGGGTGACGCCGACAAGAGTGAGGTGCGTGAAGAGAAAGAAAGAAAAATTAATTGATGATTGTGTGTTTATTCCTCCCATGCCTGCCCTTTTCCCAAGTCGTTTGAAGCCACCTGTCAAGGTGGGTAATTATGCTAAAATTTTGGAAATGTTTAAGCAGGTGAAGATTAACATTCCACTCCTCGACGCCATCAAACAAATTTCATCATGTGCTAAGATTTTGAAGGACTTATGCACGGTGAAGAAAAAACTGAATGTCCACAAGAAAGCATTCCTCACCGAGCAAGTGAGCTCAATTTTGAGGACTAACACTCCTCCCAAATTCAAAGACCCCGGTTGTCCAACCATAGCCATCACCATTGGAAATTATCGAGTGGAACAAGCACTCCTCGATTTGGGGGCAAGTGTGAATCTTTTTTCCTACTCGGTGTACCAACAGCTGCAGCTTGACGAGTTGAAGCCCACCTCAATCACACTTTAATTGTCGGATCATAGTATCCGTACACCAAGGGGAGTAGTTGAGGATGTCTTAGTTCAAATTGATAAATTTTACTTCCCTGTCGATTTCATTGTGCTTGATACACATCCTGTTGCAAACCTTAGCTCCCAAATTCCTGTAATACTTGGAAGACCCTTCCTTGCTACATCTAATGTCGTGATAAATTGCAGGAACGGTCTAATGAAGTTGGCATTTAGGAATATGACAATGGAGCACAATGTATTCAACTTGGCAAAACAACTGGATGATGATGAAGAAGTAAGTGAGGTCAATAGAATCGACACTTTGGTTGAGGAGCACTTGGAGCTAGAGGGGATATTGAAATTTAAGGAAGAAGGAATTGTAGATCTTGAGAATTATGATGAGCAAGAGGAGGTAGAAGATTTGAAAGGGATGGAAAGGTGGATTCCTACATTCGAAGAGTTACCCCATCGAGAAAGAAACTTTTTCCGTCGGATGAACAAAAGCCCAACTTGGAGTTGAATCCCTTGCCCACCCATTTGAAGTACGCCTATCTTGGGGAAGATGAAACATTTCCGGTGGTCATTAGCTCTACATTAAACATAGAACAATAAAAAGAACTCTTGGAGGTGTTGAGAAAACATAAAGGAGCAATTGGGTGGACCATTGCGGATATCAAGGGGATAAACCCTCTCATTTGCACCCACCGCATATATCTTGAGGATGATTCCAAACCTTCCCAAAAACCACAAAGGCGGTTGAATCCCATCATGAAGGAGGTGGTAAGGGATGAGGTTCTGAAACTACTTGATGTGGGGATCATTTTTCCAATTACCGATAGTAAGTGGGTTAGCCCCACGCAAGTAGTACCTAAGAAATCCAGAGTTACGGTGGTTGAGAATGATGAGAATGAGCTTATTCCTACAAGAGTAATCACCGGATGGAGGGTGTGCATTGATTACCGAAAGTTGAACGCTTGCACAAGGAAAGACCACTTTCCATTGCCATTCCTCGATCAAGTTCTAGAACGAGTAGCGGGGCATCTATTCTACTATTTTTTAGATGGATACTCCGGCTACAATCAGATTGAGATTGCTTTGGAGGATCAAGAGAAGACCACTTTCACATGCCCCTATGGTACCTTTGCCTACCGCCGCATGCCATTTGGACTATGCAATGCTCCGGGGACTTTCCAACGCTGTATGATGGAAATTTTCAGTGATATGGTGGAAAAGATAGTGGAGGTCTTTATGGATGACTTTTCGGTGTTTGGGGATTCATTCGAGGGATGTTTGGCAAACTTGGAGAAAGTTCTAACAAGATGTGAGGAGAAGAATCTAGTCTTGAATTGGAAAAAGTGTCACTTTATGGTGACGAAAGAATTGTGCTTGGCCATATAGTTTCGGCAAGAGGTATTGAAGTCGATAAATCCAAGGTGGAGGCCATCTCCAACCTCCCTACGCCAAGAGCCATCAAAGGCATCCGGTCATTTTTGGGCCATGCAGGTTTTTATCGTCGATTTATAAAGAATTTTAGTGCATTAGCCCGACCCTTGACCAACCTACTGTCTAAGGAGGTCCCATTTGAGTGGTCGAATGATTGTGAGGCATCTTTTAAAAAACTTAAAAGCATGCTAGTCACACCTCCGATCATACGACCACTCAATTGGGATCTACCTTTTAAGCTCATGTGCGACGCAAGTGATTACGCAGTCGGTGCAGTGCTCGGTCAAAGGAAGGAAAATAGACCATATGTGATACACTATGCTAGCAAAACACTTATTGAGACTCAGATGAATTACACTACCACCGAAAAAGAATTGCTAGTAGTAGTGTTTACCTTAGATAAATTCCGTGCTTACATCATTGGTTCGCCTATTGTTGTCTTTACTGATCACTCTGATTTAAAGTATTTGTTGTCTAAGCAAGATGCAAAATCGAGACTCATTAGGTGGATACTCCTCCTACAAGAATTCGACTTGACGATCAAGAACAAGAAAGGAGTTGAGAACATGGTGGCAGATCATTTATCCCGACTTGTGGTGCAAGAGGCCGATGAGCACATTCCTATCCCTGACTTTTTTCCTGATGAGCATTTGTTGTCAATTCACTCTGTATGTCCTTGGTATGCTGATATATGTAACTATCTTGCAACAGGACAGACACCACCGCAATGGAGCCTAGAAGATCAAAGACGATTTATGGCAAATGTGAAGTAATTCTACTTCGACAACCCGTATTTGTTCAAGTACTGTCCCGACCAAATCATGAGGAGATGCGTACCTGAAAATGAACAGCGGGACATCCTTGCATTTTGCCATTCACAACCTTGTGGTGGACATTTCTAAGCAAAAAAGACTTCGGCCAAGATTCTTCAATCAGGTTTTTACTGGCCTTCTCTTATCAAAGATTGTGTTTCATTTTGTAAGGGATGCGACAAATGCCAACGGTTGGGTAGTGTGACCCAAAGAAACATGATGCCCTTTTCACCAATACTTGTCATAAAAATATTCGACTGTTGGGGCATCGACTTCATGGGTCTTTTCCCTATGTCATTTGATTATTTGTACATCCTTCTGGCAGTGGACTATGTGTCCAAATGGGTGGAGGCTATCCCGACCAAGACTAATGACCACCGGGTCGTAGTCAAGTTTCTCAAGGAGAACATCTTTTTGAGATTTGGGATGCCTCGTTCAATAATAAGTGATGGTGGATCACATTTCTGTAATAGGTCATTTGCATCTCTAATGTTCAAATATGGCGTCACTCACAAAGTATCCACTGCCTATCACCCACAAACAAATGGCCAATTCGAGCTAGCCAATAGGGAGATCAAGAACATTCTAGAAAAAAAGGTTAACCCAAACAAGAAGGATTGGTTCGATAGATTGACCGATACCCTCTGGGCATACCGCATTGCCTTTAAAACTATTTTGGGCATGTCTCCCTACCGGCTTGTTTATGGAAAGGCTTGCCACATGCCAGTCGAAATGGAACACAAGGCCTATTGGGCCATTAAGACTTTAAATTTTAATTTGAGAATGGTCGGTGATCATAGGAAGTTAGAGCTGAATGAGTTGGAAGAGATTCGACGAGATGCGTATGAGAGCTCCAAAATCTCAAAAGAAAGGGCCAAAATCTTTCATGATAACTCCATTGTGAGGAAATCATTTGAGCCCGGGCAAAAAATACTCTTATACAATTCTCGCCTCTCCATTTTTCAAGGCAAACTCCGATCCCGTTGGGATGGCCCCTATCTTGTCAAGGTGGTCTACCCCAACGGAGCTGTGGATGTTCAAAACCCCGAAAATGGCCAGACATTCAAGGTCAATGGCCAAAGACTTAAGCCATTTTTTGGGGGCTTTGAAGAACAAGTGGTGGAGGAGAATTTAATGGATCCGGTATACCCAAAAGTTGTGAAGGAATAATTAGTTTTTCTTTTTTCTGCTTTTCAATGTACAGGTTTTTATTTACTTACTTTATTTTTTTTATTCTATGTTAATTATGTTCTTTTGTCATATAGTTTTGTTTTTCTTAGTCGCAGATGTTGATGTTTTTGTCAAAGCTCAAGTGCGAGGTGTTCTCTAACCCTTCTTATCTTTTTTCTGTCCATCATTGAATATCATATTTGTTTTAGAACACTGCATGAATCAAGTTGGGGGGGGTAAGGTTGCACTATTTACATATTACACCAATATTTGTGGGAATATTTCGCGCGTATATTCGCGTCTACCGACACTAAAAAAATGTGAGATTATTCTGCACGGATATGCAGCTGCCAACAGTCAAAAAAAAATAAAAAAATAAAAAAAAAAAAAATAAAAATAAAAATAAATAAAAAATGGGATGCCTTTATAAGGCTTTCAAATTTTTTTTTCTCCCATCCACCGGTGATTGGTCTCCCCTTCTTCTTCCCTTCTCTTTTCTTCTTCTTCTTCTTCGTCGTCGCTCTCTCTGTTCTCTGTAAAAACAAACCACCCCTGCAAATCCATGACCATATACGCCAACGATCCAGTCCTTTGTTTAATAATTTGTCTTATATGTTTGTATTTGTTCATGGGTGCTCTTTTTCTGCTCACACTTAGGGTGAGGGGTTTCCAGCCTAACTCAAATCTCCCTCGAGTGGGTTAATTATTGTGTTTTGTTTGTTGGTTTCGACAGCTAAACAGATCTTTACTCCCACCGTTTTTCCCTCTTTCTTCATTTTCTTCTTCTTCTTCTTATTTCTGTTGTGCTATTCTCTATAACATAACCCAACTCCCAACAATCCCATGACCATATTCCCCGAAGACCCAGTCGATTGTCTCATGCTTGGCATTTGTTTACTCTATTTGTACATGGCTCTTCTTCTTCTGTCTGCATTTAAAATCAAGGGTTTTCGTCATAGCGAAAACTCAGATCTGCGTAGAGAAGATTAATTTGTGTATTTTTTTTATAGGTTTCAACAGTTGAACAGATTTCTACCCTATAACTTGATCTCCAAACTCTACACACTGGTAAATTCAAAATATTGGGGACAATGTTCGATTTAGGTTGGGGGTGTGATCTACGATTTCAGTTTGTTATAGTTTCATATTTTTTTTTAAAAAAAAAAAAAAAAGTTGTTCTGGATTGCATATTTTTGCTTATATTTCATGATCACATCAAATGCAGCGTCAATCGTCTTTGTGACTGGCAGACGTTAAAGAACCAGATAGTGAGTCTTAAAGCATAGAAAGCATGGATGTTAAAATTTTTTGGTTTTGTTTGGGAGTCTTACACATATTTTCATCTGATGTGCATGTTGTGATCATGAGAAAAGAAAGAGTAGTCAGAAAAATTGAAATCCGAGAAGCACAAGTAAAATCATTGTGTGGCAGAAGTACTTTTGCTAAACGTCGTCGTGCCAAACAGCTGGGTGCTTGTAAACAATATGGTAGGTGTTTTCACATGAAAAAATACAATTAGTGTTCTGAACCAATTTCGGATCGTGCAACCGATCGATTAAATTGGATAGTGTATGGACAGAGTAAGGATTTTCCTGAGACGCCATCTTATACCAGTTCGGGACTTACACGTTATGTGAGACAAGAAGTGGGAAGGGTCATTAATAATGACATAGGCACAAGCGACGACTCGGATTAAATTTTAACTAATACTAACAAAGCTGTGAAAAAATGTGTTTTGGGGATGAAGGTTAATGGTCCGAATTTTTTTTTCTTGTAAATATTTGTTTATGTACAAAGTCTTTTTGTTGAAATAAAAATGTGGGTCGAGTAAGGATTGTCCTAAAATGCCAACTTGTAGCGTGGGTAGGGACCTATCCTGAGACACCATAGTTTTTCAAGTTCAATATGTGCATTTAGTCTTTTTGTCAATTTTCATAGATAAATGTGTATGTAAATAGTTTTAATTTTTATTCGAGTGAAAAAAAAAAGCCGCATTTTCTTGAAAAATGGTATTTTCTCTATGCTTAAATGTCAAATGTACATTGGTATTTGTTAATCTTAAGGTACAGAATGACCAGACTCGAAAATAGAATTATAATATAACTGACATTCTTTGGAAACCTGACATAACCAGCGGAGATAACGAAGAATATCATGGTAAGTTTTGAGTCTTACGATGCTTTCTGAGAGACAATCAACATTTACTCAAGTAAGCTCTTTCATTTTCAATTGTTGAATAATCTCATTAAACTTGCTTTGATTAAATGCAACTAAAGTAATCTATTGACATATCCTACAGGGAACCTTTGCACGCGACACAGGCACATACTTGAGAAAGGATTTTAGGTCATCTTTGAGTTGATTTTGAACCTTAGTCATTGCTTCTACAAAATTATATCCCTAGTTAGCCATGTTTGAGCCTTCAATGAATAATGATTTTTTTCTCGAAAAACTCATATGATAACCGAGCCACAAAAACAAAATACACTTAATATACCTTGCTATCCAATTTTTTCTTGCACCCTCTTGTAAATCGGTATGAGATAGAAAGGCAAGAAAAACATAAAAGAAGATGGTGGCTACTATTCAATGAAGAATCGAAAAAGAAAATGAAAGAAAGAAATGTCATTTCTAGGCAAAAGACTGAAAAGCAAGAAAGAGGTGTGCTACATTAAAAAGGGGATAGCTTTTGAATACCATTGACGTCATTTCATTAGCCACTAACCTCTGGCCACATTACAACCTATAGAAAGTCCTAATTGATCTCAAGTCTAATGCATGTGTGTGTTGTCGACCGAAAACTGGGGTATGTTAAATAGTATTTCTTTAATTGCATTGATATTCTTCCATGAAATTATGCCAAAAACATGATTAGCCTACTTTCTTAAGACTTTCACTCCCTTTCTAACTGTGCATGTGATTCTTCGATTGACCATCCTCTGATCACATGCCCTTTGAGAGACAAGTCACTATAATCGGAGTGAATTTTTTGCTGAGAGCATTCTAAGAGAGATTTGAGAAATCAAAGCTATCCATGGAAGGTGATAAAGTAGAATGTTTGTTATATAACAATTCTTGCTACTAGAATGATCATTCCTACTACACAAGGAATTTCAAATACCAATGTAACAAGTGTTAATTTTTGTATAGAGTACGTACCAATGACAGAGAAGTGTTCGGGAAACAATTCAAAATTAAGAAATGTGTGCCTCAATGATTTTGTTGCTAACTCATTTTGACAAGAAATCTTACATATACACATCTTTTAATTGGAGTTTGTAGGTAACTTCACTGAAAACCTTCACGAGACAAAACTCGTCCACTAGGGATCACCTAGGGGTTTAACGTCTTATTGCATATGCTAAATGCAATTGTGTTATCTACGAAAGTGATTTTGTTTGTTAAGTTGTTTATTACTAGGGACTAGTAATATTTAGGTTGGGGGTGTGATTAACCCTAATTAAGGCATAATTTAATAAGTAAATTGTGTTAGTTGAATAAAGTTAAACTAGTCAAAATAAATCAAATTAGAATTAGTGTGTGAATAAATGATAATGCATTAATTGTTATTCTTTTTAGAATTTTGTGCATCAAAGTTACAAACTACTGGGGAGCCAATTGCATTAAAGCTACAAACTACTGGAGTGCCAATTATCAAAGCTCAAAACAAAGGGGGATCAAAGAATTCAAGGCCACCTAACAAAATTTTCAAGTCCAAGATTCAAAACCACCTAACAAGACTTTTCAAGTCCACCTAACAAGATTCAATGGCACCTTATAAATATCACCCCTTAGGACTTGTAAAGCATTCATCTTTTGGTAGTGGAAAACCCTCTAAAAGTATTATTGTTTTCCTTATTGCTTATTGTTTTCTTTAAGTATTGTTTTCTTTTATTGTATTATTGCTTTCTTTTAATTTATTATTTTTTTTTACTTTAAGTATTGTTTTCTTTTATTATGTTATTGCTTTTTTTTATTTCCATTGCTTGAGCTTCCTTCTTCCCTTAGAGGAGTGAAACTCTTCCACTTTTCTAGAGCTTTACCAAAGCCGTGAAGAGTGGAACGTGACTCACTCATTCTTTATCGAAAATCGGCTCCTTGTGTAAAGTGTTTTACCTTGTAACTCCTCTACTTGGAGGGATAAGCATCACTCACTTTTTTAGATTTAACAAAGCCATGAAGAGTGAGTAGTTTCTCATCCAATTTTTAGTAAGAGATGATTATCCGGAAGTTATATTTATACATTTCATTTATGCTTAGCTCTAGTCTTTATTTCTTCATAATGTCTTCTTATCATATTGTTGTCTTTATTTTAAGCATGAATAGCTAAATCTCTTAATTGACAAAACCAAGGGGAACCTCCACTTGGGTATACCATTTCAACTCATTCTCCTCCCCTCTTTCAAAGTTCAATGGTTCGGTTTGACTGGGTTGAGAGTGGATAACTTGATGAGTCTTTGATATTTCGTAGGCCTAGTCACGGTTTATGCTTAGATACTCATCAATCTTACCCCTAGCTTCTCACGAATCAATCGTTCATTCATGCTCTATTGGAGGAGGGTTTCGAGTTGAGACGGTATTCCTATTAGAGTGACCTCTTGGATTTGTCAACATTTGTTTCTCATTTTACTAGCATCAAAACAACTTCACCAAACAACTTCCAACAATCAAAGATTTTACACTTTCTTTCTCCCAAAATCACCTTCCCCTCGGTTTACTTCCTTCCCCGTGGAAACGACCTTGGAATACCACCAAGTAAAACACGATCGGCGAAAGTCTCCTTGCGCTTGGGGATCACTTATGTTCACACATACTCACATTTGAAATCTCATTCATCTACCATTTCGTTGCCCTTTCTTTTGACATCATCCTTAGGAGAGTGACACTCCCCTTCATTCATATACGATACATGCTAAAAGGTGATGTTTATAGGTTAGGAAACAACAAGAAATTTTCTCAAGCACTAACCCTTTCATTTAACTGTTCCTGAACAAACCTTCTGGAAGGTTTCATATCGACCTTCCGGAAGGTTTTTGCTAAACTTCCTAGACAGCCTGTAACTCAACTCTGCAGCTTGGGGGCCCCACTTACACTTCTCCAACAGACCCCCTGACATCCCCTGCACGTCTAGGAGCCTCCCCTCACCTCTATTTGGACTGTGATGGCTTTTGCATTAATCAGGGGAGAGAGAAGAAGATTGGCAGAGAGAAGAATGGGGGCTGGTCCTAGTCTGCACCATGCAGCCCCTATGGATGGAAATCACATCACTCAGCTGAGAGGGAATTCCAAGCACGTTTTTGGAGGGAAAATGACTCCATGGTTGAGCATTCTTGGATACACAAAGATATAGAGAGAGAAGGTCTAGAGAAGAGAATGAATAGTGTCTAGTGAGAGAAAATTGAGATTTTTACATTTCTTTCAATACATTGTCTTGTAATCTCTGGTATGAATCTTTAGAACTTCATTTAATGTCATGAATGTTGTTTCCTTTTGAGTTGAATGGAAGTTTAATGCTTCTTTAAAGCTTTTTCCATTAATACATCAAACTTCTTCATTTCATTAGTTTTTCAAATGGGTATTCAATATACTTTTTTATAGCTTATGTTTTCTGGTATCTAGTTGTTCTAGAACTTCATATCTCTACAATGCACTTTCATTACATTGTCAATTTCATTTTAAGCATGAGTAGCTAAATCTCTTAGTTGGCAAATCTAAGGGGAACCTCCACTTGGGTATACCATTTCAACTCATTCTCCTCCCTTCTTTCAGAGTCCAATGGTTCGGTTTGACTGAGTTAAGGGTGGATAACTTGGTGAGTCTTTGATATTTTGTAGGCCTAATCACGGTTTATGCTTGGATACTCACCAAATTTATCCCTAACTTCCCACGAATCAATCATTCATTCATGCTTTTTAATCCGGATGAGGGTTTCGAGTTGAGATGGTATTCCTATTGAAGTGACCTCTTGGATTTGCCAACATTTGTTTCTCAGTTTATTAGCATCAAAACAAACTTCATCAAACAACTTTCAACAACCAAAGATTTTTACACTTTCTTTTTCCCAAATTCACCTTCCCCTCGATTTACTTCCTTCCCTATGGAAACAACCTTGGAATACCACCAAGTAAAACACAACCTGCGAAAGTCTCCTTGCGCTTGGGGAGCACTTTTGTACACACACACACATTTTTGTGTATATGCATCTCATATTTCCACCATCTCATTTTCCTTGTTCCTTGCCCTTTCTTTTGACACTATCCCAAGGGAGAGTGATATTTCCCCTATTCCTATAAGTCATACACATTTTAGGGGGTAGTATTTAGGGATTAAAGACCAGCAAGGAATTTTGTCAAGTAGTACTTAAACCAGCACATCTAGTTTGATCTCCACCAAAGCTGCGAGGTATGTCATCTTGTCCTTCTTCAACCCAGCTTTCACTTGCATAACGAACAACATTCCCATCTTTCGCTTTCCATCTTTCTTGCTTTGGTTTGCTATGGCTGCAGGCACAAAGCAAGGTGTTTTCTCATCTGTGATCAACACTCCGTTCAGGTGTGGCATCAATGCAACCTTTGCCATAATAAAGAATTCATTCCTTAGGATAACATCAAAGTCATCCAAGGGCACAGCCTCAAGCTCACCTGGCCTTCCCACAGACCCACCTTCAGTCGTATTTCTGTCATGCCACGCACCAGTATTGCTTTAGAATTTACCGCCTTGAGCTTGCTAGAATTCTCTAACAATTACAGGCCAAATTTTCCCACTTCTCTCTGGGCAACAAAGTTATAGGTGGCTCCAGTATCCATTATGGCCTAACCTTCCTTGCCATTCACTCAAGCCTATACAAACATAAGGCCTTTGTGAGGTTTCTGAACTTTGCCCACAGTAATTACATTTAGCAGTTGGAGAGGGTTAACTTGGGTGGGGCAATCATCATCACTATCATTCCCAATCGCAGCAACAAGGGCACTTAACTTTTCCCACTTGGGGTAGTCTTTGACACGATGGGGGCCACCGCAAAGAAAATAGCTAGAATCAAAAGCTTTCTTCTTCTGGTTGTTGTCTAGCTTGTTAGAGTCAACAACGTTCTTCTTCTTTTTTTTCCAATCCACCTTCTTTGCGTCTTTGAAAGTGTCAGCCTTATCTTTCCTGCTGCCACCATCCTTCTTTTTCTTCTCAGAAGGGCCTTGACTACCGCCCATTTTAAAGTCAACAAGTTCATCCGCCGTACAAATGGCAATGGGCAGATCACGTACCCCCTACCTCTGCAACTCAACCTGTGCCCAACCTTGCAGTACGGACATGAAATTAAAAAGTTTGTCGTCCTCTGACATGTTCTTGATGTCCAACATTAACGAACTGAACTCCTTCACATAATCACGAATCGTTTCGGTGTTTTAACTTTTTGAGTGAATCCCTAGCAATCCAAGTCGTATAGCTAGGGAGGAATTGATTCTTCAATTCCTTTTTTAAGGTCTCCCATGTCTCGATCTTTGGACGACCAGCAAGGCATCGTCCTCATTCCAGACCCGCCACCACAATTTGGCATCACCAGAGAAATACATACTGGTGATTGTCACTTTCTCTCCAACAGGCACATGGGCTGCCTTAAAGTACTACTCCATGTCCCACAAGAAATTTTCTAGATCCTTAGCACTTCAAGTGTCTTCGAAGGCCTTTGGTTCTAGGACTATAATTTTTGAAGGCGTCTCACCCCCAATGGGTCGAGAATTCATGGCCCTCTTCACCAAGGACACTTGGTTTTCAAGATCCTTCAGATTCGTTTTGACAGCATCTGTGAAGGACATGATGTCCTCCATCATCGTTGTAATCTTTGTATCGGTGTTGGTCACATAGCTATCAAAAGTCATCTATAATCCCATAATTTGAATAGTGTGCTGCTCCATCAACACAGTCATGCTAGCTGCACCATCACTTTCAGGGGCGCCTAGAAAATCTTCGAGACGGGACACATGTTCTCATAATTCAATAGCGTTTCCACCAACCATGGTCGCAAACTGAAGCTCTGATACCAATTGTCACGAGATTAAATTTCTCACCAAATTTCTACCTCATGATGGCACTGAGATCCTATACTCAATCTTAGCCAAACACTTATAATGCACACAAGAACAGAGAATGGACAATAAGCAAACACACACACAAGGCACACAAGCATTACAGGTCAAACCTTTCTTTCTCAATAAAATATAAGGAAACTCAACCTTGGGTCTGTTTACGAAAATGTGCCCAACTCTATTGGTTGCACTGTAGACCCAGACATCCCTATTTATAATGTTCAGGGTGGCGATTATAAGTCCAATCGCTTAGGCAACTGCATACAATTCAAATCCTCTCAAAAGTCTGCTGTGATTAGATGGCAAAGCAAGTTGTAACTGGTGGCTGACATAGCCAGGAACTGTCTTCAACTTCCCTGCATGCTGTTTAAATCTGATAGAGATCCCGCATGTTATGCACCTGTTAGAAACTGCACAGAACTACCACCATCTACAGAGCACATGTCCAACGTTCTCACATGTTGTGCATGTGCCTTCCTCATGAGCACTTAGCATCTAATTGTGGCCCTGCCCATGGCTCCATCCTTCAAGCTAGCATTGCCCCACAATTCTAGTCACCCGACTTCCCTACTTGCATGTTAACTTGTGCCCACATGCCCATGTGCATAGACTGCCTCCCTTAGCCATGCATGGACTTCCGCCAATTTGGCTAAGGCATGAGCTCCTTTGGACAAGGCTGCCCTATGTCAATGCCGCTAACGAGCTAAGGGGGTAATAGGAGTCCACTAGGCTTGTCAATAGACCAGATTTTAGTTTGAATTTGAATCCGTTTAAGCAGATATGAACCTATATTTTCATCTGTTTATCGAATCTAATTTGAATCCATTTAGATATCTTAAATCACATATGAATATAGATATATACAAATTCGATTCGTATATTGATTATTTGTTGAATTTTTGATAGAATCTATAATATAAAATATGACATACTTCAAAAAACTCATCCAACGATCTCAAATAGACTCATTCAAAAGCCACCAACGTCCCTCTCAAAATCGTTTACATTGAATTTTTTTCTTTCTCCAAATTCATTACTTCTCACTTACGTTACACTATACATTTAAGTACGGGTTAGCCCTAGTACTATTATGAATCAGAACAATTGTCTGATACTAAACAGATTCAAATATAACTTAATTTTTTTTATTCATCGAATAAATAAATCAAATTCGATAACGTATTTTTTTAATCAGACTCAAATTTAAATTTGAATGGATCCATATCTGGTGCGAATCTAATCAATTTGCAGGTCTAGAGTCCACATCATCTACTGGTGGGTATACACATAGTACATGGTACAAGACGTTACTGTCAAGGTGTGCTGATCTCCTAATCATTGTAGATGTATAATTTCATATTTATAGGACTACTGTCATATCTAGAGCATTTATTTTATTATTCCTATCGCATTGTATTAACTCCATGACTCATGGTTATCTCTAAAAGTGCCTTGATATCAGCCTCTTGTGGCTCGACACGAAGGTGGTTGACATTGAAGTTGCGCAATTCCTTAATCAAAGGCTTGCATTTGGATAATCCAGAAATGGTATTGCTAAAAAGATTAGCCCTCTCCTAGTAATATGCATTTGTTGAGTTACTTTGATTTAGCGAACTGGCTCCATTTCAACATCTGTGACATTATGTACTGTTTTTTCTTTATACTTTTTCTGTTCTTAAATATTTGTTATTTTATATAATTTTTTTTATTTCACAATATTTGTCGTTTAACGAAATCAAAGCATAATTAATATTTTTTCTTTCAAATTTACTCTTATCTATATTTTTCAATAAGTGCTTAATAGATTAAGTGTAAACTAAATGTCTTTCATATTCCTTTCCTTCTCAATACGTATTGAATAAGGGTATTTTAGTCTTGTACAATTATTTTTTACTCATATTAGAGCTATTTAATAGCTTCCTTAATCCCTAGACAAAAACTTTAAACGACAAATATTTAAGAACGGAGGGAATATATTATTGTATTAAGTACTGTTTTTCCTTTATTTATTATTGTATTAAGTACTGTTTTTTTCCATATGAAAACTGATATTTCTCTTTTGGATGACTATTCCCTGTCTAACCCGTTGGTACATACACTGTAAGTGAAGCTAAATTGCTGGCACAGCATTTAAAAAACACAAAAGGGCCTACTAGGAATCTGATACAAAAGTATTGACAAGAGATACAGAAATTAGTCTGGATGAGAGGAGAATAACCTACAACATCACTTGGTAAACGGGACAGACTTTATGAATATGAAGGTAATTATTTAGATGAGGATAACAAAAAGAAAGATCAAGGGATTCAAACAAATGCCCCAAATCCCACTTCGCTTGCTGCAGTTTATGCTGAGTGGTTCGTGAATGTGCTTTTGATGTGTTTTTAAGCCATGCAGACCTAGCACAAAGTGATTATTATAAAAAGAAGATTAGGGACATTACAGAAAAAACCACTACTGTCGAGATTAAACAACTAGATTAGAAGAACTGAACAGGTCTAGTAAAGATTTTTTGAAATGATTCATCTGAGAGCTCAATGGGATGTCTTTGGCAAATATTAGAAGGTGACTTTCAAATGTGGGTTACAAAGTTCTCTATGCATTTACATGGAGATCAAGAAAGGAGACTATAGGCTAGAAGGAGTTCAGTATACAATAAGGTTTAGATCTTTCTCCAAGGCAATGAAATTGATGTCGTGTTAGGATGCAAAACATTCCGTTTTTAAGCATTCCTGGAGTTTGGGATTGTCATGTTCATAGAGTACCTTCTTGCAAGTTATTTCCAAATTGAAAGCAATCCTATCTCAGGTTGCCACACTTCATCAGTGTAGATCACAGAAAATGAAATTCAAGGCTAAAGTGTTGTGCTAAACCATAACAAAATTCTCTATAAATCTTGCACCATGTCTTAAAAGCAATCATCTATTTCTCTTTGTTGTCATCAAGCCAAAATAAAAGAATCAACAATTTTGTAGAAGTCCGATTTCACCTTTGGCCACGCTGATTCTGGTGACTGTGCATTTAGAGTGAATAGCCTTCCACTGCGAACACAACAGACAGCAACGTTATGCCTCTGAAATGTGGGGCTTTCCACCCTAAATTCCAACTCATAGTATTTGATATTTCTTAGTGAATCCTGCCTCAAATTTGATTCTATCAGTGTTCCTTTCACATCAAGGCGTTGGCCAGATCCTGTAATCGTCCGAATCACAGCTTCTCCTACCTCCTTTGGTCCTCCAAATGCCTCAATTCTACAGACAATCATAGAAAGATTAGCTTCAAATCCATATAAGACAGATGCCATCTATTCCTATTGAAGTCAATCTTGTCCTTTGGCTTCAAAATTTATAATGTGTCCGTTAGTTATTTAACTTCTGTACTGTTTCCCAATGAATTTTTATGAAACATGCCAATGCCAAATCATTGCGTGGAATGTAAACTTCTTACTTTTCACCCTATTTCAATTGTGATCAGAGAGCACTCACGAGAAATCAAGAGGAACTGGTGAGACAACAACACTAACGTTGAGCTCTCCACTTGACCCTGGCGGACCAAATGCAACGAGTGGCTCATTTACATTTTGACGGCGACGGTCATTGGGTGTCATATAGCTTAGAGGAGGAGGATCAAGCGATCTTTCTGCCTTCCCAGCTGCTCGATACAACAGTGTCTGATCTCCAACCCAACTTGCTGGGTATATGAACTCTGTTTGTCCACAAATTAAATGTTACCTTCAGACCATAAATCTTCACCCCAATTGGAAATCAGAGAAAAAAAAATAACACAACACGAAAACTTGTGTTTTTCGTAATTAAATTTGGCTCTAGTATTCATCAAAGGTAAACATAATTATTTAGTTGGTTCAAAAAAATATAACATAAAATGCAAAAATCAAAAGTCTAATGGCTGCAATTTGAACTTATAGGCTGGTTCTGAATGCAGTGTGATCAATACTTGGAATAAGTTTGAATTGGGGCTACAGATAACCTAATCCAGTTAAATTCGAGTGCATACTGAAATAAACATATATATTAGCAGGATCATTTTTATTAAGTATGCACACGAAATCTATTCACTACCGTGCATATAAATTTAACAATCATTATTATTTTGCATATGAAATCACATAGAAGATTAAAGATGGATTTCAAAGTGGAGGGGGATGAAATTATATATTTAATATAATGTTGTACTTTATGAATTGATCCTTATAATCTTTTGCTCTCTGTCTAACCTAAATCCAGATGTATCATTTGACAATGTTTGTTCAAATTTCTTTTAAGTTAAAATTAATTTTGTTACAAAAACAAATCTATCTCTACATATATAACAAACAATTTAGAGGGTAGAAGGCTTCTCCCTTCCTTTTCTAAATTCTTAGAATTTTGAGTTTTTTAATTCGAAACTTTAGTCAACTCTGCAATAACTAATCACTATTTTTTGAAATTTATTCAAAAAAATTAGTGTTTACCATCCTAAAACTTTCTATAATTGTTCATGTAACTTCTAAAGTGATAGAATAAAAGAGCAGAGGGATAGGGATAAATAAGAAAATAAAAAAGACGGCACGAATTATAATTCTTGAATTGCACGGCAATTATGTATATAGTATTGTGGTTAAGCTTTGATTAAAGAAGCAAAACGAACAAAGCAAAATTCTAAAAAAAAAAAATTGAAAACTGTAACACAAACACTAATTAAACAAATTTACAAACATTATCAATCTGTACTTAAAATTTCAGTAGGATCTTACTTTTTACTACACAAAGAAAGTTAGAAGTTTTTGGATAAGGTTAAGAATAGTGCAAATTAATTTCCGAGAAAAAAATGAATAATGAAAATTGCTGTGATTATAACAAACTCAATCTTATCAGGTTTAAACACTTGTCGTTTTGTGTAACAACCCCCAACATAATATTGTAATCAATGTCATACTTACTGACCAAATCCCTCATTTGAGTCAATGCACCGACGGTAGCCTCTGATGGGATAAAGCACGTCCAATTTAAGAGACCGAGATCTCTCCGGCGAGAACCCAAGAAGAAAACTTGTAATTCCGGCAAAATTAGCTCCGACAGCAACCAGGGAAGCTGTTCCAATACCAGTTAGAAGCCGTCGCCGGAAAACCAATGCCAAAGGCGTGAATTGGTCAGCTGGGGATCCGCCGGAAGGGATTATTACCTTCTCCTGCAGGCTCTCTTTCCGGTCACCGGAGGATTGGGTCCTAATCCGCTGGAGAGAGTGAGTTATACGTGGATGGAAGTAATGTTGCATAGCCATCATCTTCACTTTCATTTGTCAAAGGAGGTCATGATGTTTTTGTTTGTAACTACCATTTACTTATAAAATTCAACACCACAGAATTGACATAAAATTAATAGATTTGAAATTTGAGTGATAACTGGACTCATCTAAACCGCATGATAAATTAGTCGTTTGGATAGAGTATTTTAACCTATCATTCGATCACTACAATAAATTAATATATCACTCAGTTTGTCGATTTATTACTTAATTACTTATTTGTCACTCGATTATCTTTTTATTTATTCAATTTATTATAAAATTAGAGTTAATATGTGATTTTCATTCATTTAATAAATGAATGGCATATAAGTTAAAAAAAAAAAAAATTAACATGAACACGTTAAAAAAAACTTCAATTTATCATTACAACTAGTGGGATCCCATGCAATACACCGGAAAATCTCTATACTAAATATATGATATGTGCATTTATAATTGACACGAAATTCACTAAAAAACTAATTTTGTAAACTAAATTGTTCCTTATAAAAGACAGTAATATCAATCATATAAAGTGGTAAAAATTCAAAAAAAATAACTAATAAAAAATATTTTATAACAAAAACTATCTAACTATGAAAGGAGCTATTTGGTGATATGTGTAGACTAAATTGGACATGAAATCTTGTGGGCTGGTGTTCAAGAATAATATTTTTTTCTTTCTTTATCCATGAATACATTGAAAATGGTAGTCCTTGGGCAGTTCCTTTGGCATCTTTGTTTTCCACCCCGACCACATTCGGATAGAACATGATCTCTGTGATAATATATGGTTAGCATTTGTCCTTGAATACCTGCACTCCTTAATATTTACGAAGCATGTTTGATTTCTTAAGTATGATTATATTGAAATAATATAGTTATGTAACAGTCATATAAGTAGTCAAAGTTTCGATCTTTCTAACAATATTTTCTTCTACAATGATCAGAGAATCCCCTATGACTTTTTCTCCCCTTCCATGGAGTTCTATGAAACATAGAAACTACCAACCCAGCCATTAAATCTATCTCTTTATGTAAGATTTTGAGCTTCCTCCTTGTGCATTGTCGTTCTATGTAGAAATAACTTAGCCAGCAATGCACCGATGAGTAGTTGCAGAAGAAAATATGACACCTCTGTTGAATTGAATTTATATTGGCTGGCTTCAATAAAACGACAGTAACAACCGCATGATCGAAAACATCCATCAGGTGAATTATGTACTCGGTTGCAAATTCATCTGGCTCTAAAGGCCCCCAATTGAGTCAATGGCAAATTCGGAAAGGGAAATGTGTGTGCATGAGAGAGAGGGAGAAAGGCATTGACCATCTCAAAAAATTAGGGAAGAAAGCATAAAGGGAACCACATGAGATACCTGTAGACCAAAAATATGTTGACTGGTTGTCGTTTGCTAATCAATGTGAAGCACTAGAGCTCAACGATGGGAGAGAGTATGAGAGATGTAGAGTGGTGGAGGCATGAAAAAAGAAAGGGCTTTTGAGAGAGAGAGAGAAAAGGTGGAGGGAGTGGAAGATAGGCATGAGATTTAAAAGAAACGTGCACCAGTAGGTCTGTTCAAATTTCAAACTAAATAGTATTTATTATCTTAAATTAATTTTTTAAAACCAAAAAAGGGACTAATAGTAGAATGTAACGTACCATTTCAAAAATTAAGAAAATTCCAAAATTCAGGGAAATGGGGTTTGGGATTTAGAGTGAGTTAAATGGATAGGAGGTATATCTAAAAGTAGATATCATAATTTTATACAAAATTCAAGAAAATATGGTTTGGAATTTAGAGTTGTTAAATGGATAGGAGTTGTATTTAAAAGTAGATAACAGAATTTTATCCAAAATATTTTTTTTTTTGTTAAAAAAAATGTAAGCACTAATAAGATAATACCAAAATTAGATTTAGAAATACAATAAAACCAAAAATTCTAGAAAATAGGGATGAACTTTTGGAGCGTTCTCTTTATTTCTTGATACATCTCTATATAATATAGAGATTTATATTCAGAAAAATTCTTAAATTTATAATTTACATCTTATAAGATTATATGGTACCACGAAATATCTAAAGATGAGCTTCGCACCCCAGGTCATACTCTCCGACTCGGGAGCTTAGCTCATGAATATTATGTGTGGATCTCAATCTCAGACCTCAACTCCCTATATCCATATCTCACAAAAGTTTGTTCAAATGAAAGCTGGATCCCACCAAGTCGGGTTCTAGCATTAATCACCCAACTGGCACAAGTCTCGTTGCGTAATAAGGGGGAACTATTACAGCTAAGGGGCGAGATCCAGCAAACCCTAGGAATATCTATAAATAAGAGGCAAAGCCCTCAAGAAAGGGGGATAGCCATTGTAGCCTTACAAAATACTCTCCGTAAAATTCTCGTAGTTGCTAAGATACTCATGAGTAAGAGACTCCTTCAAGAGTGGATTAGCTGAACTCCCAAGCTGGTGAATCACTATAAATGCTATATGTAATTATTTACTAGCCCAAGAACCCTATTCCCTAGAGCCTTGAAGGTCCGACTGAACTCTTCAGTATACATTGAATCTTTCATTCTGCTCTATCGTGTTATATCATTTTGCTCTATCGTGTTATACACATCATCAGTTGGTGCCGTCTGTGGGAACAATTGTTTCCCGTTAAAAAAATATTGATTTCCTTCAGTAATTGATAGTTTCTACACTCAACATGAGAAGAGGAAAAGCAAACCTCCCTCAATTATTAAACCAACAAGAACCTACCACTAGGAGGTAGCAAGAAAATCCCCATGATTTCTTGCCTACACCTGAAGTCGATCCCCCCACAGTGATTCCCGCACCTAAAAACGAATTGGAAACCATTCGTCTAGCTAATCAACATCTTCTCCAACAGAATGAGGAGTTGCTGAATATCCTTCAGCATCCACAAAGAGCTCAACTAGCCCAAGACGATCCCCCTCAGAGGGAACGATAGCATAACAACCCCTTGAAGGACATCACCGAAGGAGATGAGTGCAGCCAAACTGTGGGCAATGCTCATCGAAGAGTTCATAGGAATGAGGACAACAAGGGAGTACATAGTCAGAACAGGGAAGCTCGTAATAACATATTTCCTCTGTTCCAACAGGAAGAAAGAAATAATATTGGGAGCAGCACTTCAAAGACATTCAATAGGAGTTCAGCCACATGAAGGAGGCTATTAAAAGCAAAACTCCAGTGACTATGGATGCCTTAGTTCAGTAGACTGAGTTCTCATTTACCACACAGGTACTGCACTTTCCACTTCTACCTAAGTTTAGATTGTCCCAGGTGGAGGCATTTGATAGAACAAAAGATCTCATGGACTACCTCAACACCTACAAGAATCAAATAGAGTTACATGGGTACTAGGACCCAGTACGATGTCAGGCCTTTGCCATCACTTTGAAAGGCTCAGCTCTGGCATTGTTCAATAGGCTACCCCTAGCATCAATCTCGTCCTTCAAAGAGTTCTTTGTTTCCTTTGTATCGTATTTCATAGAAGCTCGGACTTATCAGAAATCGAGTTATCACATGTTGAATGTGAAACAAGGATCCAACGAAAGCCTGCTGAGCTATTTTCAAAAGTTAAACTCAAAATCCCAGAAAGTGGATGTCCCTGACAAGAAGTTCGTCATCATTGCCTTTATTGCTGGATTGGGAATCTAGTCAAAAGACCTAATGTTTTTTGTCTCCGAAAATTCGCAAGCCAGTAAGGCAGAAATCCTCGCCAAGGCACAAAAGTACATCAACGGCAAAAAAACACTCTTCTCCAAGGTAGGAAACACGTCCGTGCACAAGAAAAAGGAGAAGAGGAGTGACCGAAGTCCCAAAAAGGAAAAAAGTGGAGATAGATCTCTACGAAGAGATAGGAACCACTCTCCAAAAAGGAGAGGAGATGTCAAAGACCGCCTTGATCCACCACCGCAAGAACTACAGCCAAGATTTGTACCTCGGCAATACACTCCCCTAACAGCCACAGTGTCCCAGGTCCTTTATGAGATTCATAATGAAAAATTCCTGAGGTGGCCACCTTGAATAAAGTTAGATCATGCAAAAAGAGACGCAACAAAATACAGTGAATACCACAGGGACCATGACCATCTCATCGATGATTGTATCCAATTGAAGAAAAAAATCAAGTCCCTAATCCAACGGGGACAATTGCACCGTTTTGTGGCGCAAGACAATCAGAACCGAACTCAACCACCTCTAGCACCTCAGCAGCAAGTCCCTACACAATATTAACAACCTCTAGGGGAGATCAGAGTGATATACAAAGGATTTGCTGGAGGCGGGGAGTCCAGCTCAGCCAGGAAGGCTCACATGCGCAAAGTCAAAACTGACAAGATACTGGAAGTACACACCGTGTCCAAAACACCTCAGCTAAACATGGACATCACTTTCTCAGATACAAACCTGGAGGGCTGCTAGTATCCCCACGATGACCCTTGGTGGTAAGGGTCATCGTCGCCAACAGGACCATTCATCGAGTCCTGATTGACAACGGGAGCTCTACTGACATCATCTTTGTGTCTATCTTCGACAAGATGGATATAGGCAGAGACAAACTTGTGCTACTAAGGACTCACCTATTGGGATTCTTAGGGGAAATGGTGTTATCTCTACGTTCAATCCAACTTTTGCTCACTGTGGGGGACCCTCTTTGCCAGTTCACCACCACTGTGATGTTCCTAGTGGTCAATGCACCTTCAGGATACACACATTCTGCTAGGAAGACCTTCTCTCAACGCCATGAGGGTCATTCCTTCTACCTACTACCTCGTCATGAATTTTTCTATGAAAAACAGAATTGGAGTGGTCTAAGGAGACTAGTGTGTACCACGGGAGTGCTATATGGCATCCATGAAAAAGAAAGAGATCGAAAATATCCAACTGGACGAGCTCGACATGAGAGACGAGCTAGACACTAGGTCAATGCCATCGGAAGAGGTGGAGCCTATGCAGCTTGACGAGAAGTCAGAGCACCAGGTATACGTGGGATCTAAGCTAAATAAGGAAATTAAAGACTTCTTGATCCAATTCCTCAGAAGAAACATAGAGGTATTTGCTTGGAAACAAGAGGATATGAAAGGAATTGACCCCTCAGTCATCACACACAAGCTCAGCGTGAATCCAACCTTTAAGCCTATTAAACAAAAATGAAGAAGTTTCGCCCCAGAACTCTAAAAAATGATCAATGAGGAGGTCAATAAACTTTTTCACGTTAAAGCTATCAGAGAGGTAGATTATCCCACCTGGCTAGCAAACATGGTCCTCATCAAGAAGGCCAATGACAAGTGGCGCCTCTACATCGACTTTATCGACCTAAACTGAATTTGCCCAAAAGATAGCTTCCCCCTATCGTGGATTGACCTGATTGTAGATGTCACCATTGGGCATGAGCTCTTCAGCTTTATGGACGTTTTTTTTGGGTATAACCAAATCAAAATGGACCCCAATGACCAAAAGAATACCTCATTCATAACTGAGCAGGGGACATACTACTATCAAGGCATGCCCTTTGGACTGAAGAATGCTGGAGCTACTTACCAACGTTTCGTAAACTGAATGTTCCAAAACAAAAATCGAAACATTAATAGAGGGTATACATCGATGACATGCATTCTCAAGGAAGAATCTTTCTAGGTCCTCAAGGAATACCAGTTGAAGCTCAACCCCACCAAATGTGCCTTTGGAGTGTCGACTGGGATGTTCTTAGGTTTCATAGTCAATAGCAAGGGAATCGAGGCAATTCCAGAAAAAGTAAAAGCAGTAATGTACATGCAACCACCTTCAAACACGAGGAAAGTCCAACGCTTAACAAGATGGATAACGGCTCTAAGTCATTTTGTCTCCAGATCAAATGACAAGTGTCAGCCTTTCTTCCAAACCTTAAAAAAGGTGTCTCCAATGGGATACCTGATAAGATGAAGCACTCAGAGCCCTTAAAGATTATTAAGCTCACCAATCCTGAGAGACCTATTTGGTATTTTGGAGATTGAGGTATAACTCGACACGTGGTAATACCTACGCCTGTACTATAAGGAATCATTTAAAATCAACAATACAAACCACTAATCTCATAAAAGAGATAAATCATACAACTCTATAACAGAGTACACAACTCTATAACTCAATACAATACAAAGAATTAGGGAATTCATCCGTTACATCAGCAAGAAAACGAATACTTCGGTACCATATCTACACAACCAATTTCCTCAACTTCTCATCTTGACTCTACTAGTGTTGTAGTGGACCTAGCTCTATATTTCGGCATCCTGAAACTAATAATTTTCTTGAGTGTACTGCGCATCATAATAAATGAAAATATTAAAAAATATGGATCAAATATTATTCCACCAAAATATGTTCATAATCTGAGAAGAACGTCAAAATCAAAGTGTTTTCAACTCACTTTGAAATCTCATACTCTCTGTCAATATAACAACATAATAAATAGTCCACATGTGCTATGAGTCAACAACAACATTTAAGCAATGTCAGGCTATCAACAACATTTAAGTAATGTCAAGCTATCTATAACATTTAAGCAATATCAAGTTGTCTCTCGACAACTGCATAGTGTCCAAATCAACAACATGTAAGCCAAGTCAAGCTATTAACAACTCTAGCACAATAGATACTACTCAAATCACAAGCTTTTCAACAAACCACAAGTTTTTCAATAAATCACAAGCTTCTCAACAAAACATATTTGATCCATAATTTAAGCAACTCAACTCAAATCAATTCAAAAAAATTGATTTCTCCCATATAAGAGAATAAACTTGATATATCATATACTTTTATTTCCAAGTATTATGAAGCAGCACACTTCACCTGTCACCACCAACCAACACACCACTTAGCTTTATGCTTGATCCCTAAGTGGAACAGATGTAGTAGCCTCCGACCCTAAAAATTTGCATATGCACAAATTCAAATAAGTATCGACTAAAAATAACTTAATTTATGCAACTAAATGCATATGAATATGCTTCCTAACGTCTCGCATTCACCAAAATTTTACTTCAATATCTAAGTCCAAAAACCAACTAGCCACTCAAGTGTTTACGGACTCAATGAGTACCTTTTATAGCCTTAAACTAGAATGTAAACCCTTTTTGTCACTCAATCTATGTGCACTTACAATTAGTTTAAAAGGATTCCGCAATCTTATTTTATACAATCAAAACCACCGCACTCAAAACTGTAATCCGGATTTGTGATTTCTAGTCCTAATTCAAAAACTCAATCATAAGTTTTAGAATATTCTAAACATTCATAAATAATGTAAGACATGATTTCAAAATAAATTTGAAAAACTTCAATTGATCCGGAATTGAGAAATCCTACCTCTGCGTTGTTTTTTAATCCGAAATAGCCAAAAATAAAACAACATTATTTTTCAATAAAAATTCATAAAACATACTCAATTTACCTACCTAAGAATGAATATAAAATTTTTTTTCCAAAAATACCCAAAAACTGGGTCGAATTGACCCCGGAGACCAAAATAATCATTTTAATCCTCATTTTTTATCTGACCGTTGAATCGACTTGAAATTTTATCGGGACCTCCGCATGGACGTTACGGAACTTTTGGAACAAACCAGTGGTTGATCAGAGTTCAGACGTATCCAAAATTTCTATCGGAGTCCACTGATGTCCCCCACCCCACTTCATCTTCAACCTTTGCTTGTTTGACTTTTTCCCTAAGTGCAGAAATTTCTGCTCAACCTCCCCACTTTGACCCCCTAGTGCTCCCACTATAGTACACCATCTCCTTTGATTTCAACATCCACATACTCTTTGGATAACCAAATTTGAATCCCTCTTAGACTCAACCTTTGAATTGAATTGTAACATTATCAAATTATTAGTCAAAGTTGGCCAAAAACCATTTTTCAAACACAATGGCAGACCTGCAACTGCCTGTTTCAGCCCTAAAACAACCTCTAAATCCAATTCCAAGGCCGAAAATGGATTTTTTTTGACCCCAAATTAGCTAGAACCCGGCCCCCTTTCAAAGCTCAATCAAGTTTATCAAAAATCAATTTTTTTTAAAAATTCAAATCCATGAGGGTTTTTTCATCCCACCACCACACACAATGGCAACCTGTAAAATCACTCCCGAACAACTCTACAACAACCCAAAAACACAACCCAATACTCAATTGAAGAAGAAATACTCGTTTTCTACAAGACCCATTTCCTGAAATCCTAAAATGTGAAACTTTAAAACTCAAATTCGAGCATAACCACTTACCCAAATCAAAAATTAACAACACCAATGAATTCCTAGCATCCAAATTAGGCTAGAGGCATACCTTTGAATGTTCGAATAAGCCTCCAAAGCAAACCCAAAAATTCAAACGAAGGTTTTCTCTCTCTACCTTTTCTCCTCTGTTTCTCTCTCCACAAACGAATTCTATCCATTCCAAGCTATGGAAGAAGTCTTCAGCACCTCCTTAAACCTTCCAGAGTGTTGGAGAGAGACATGGAGCCTCCTGCTGCTGCAAGGTAGCTGCTTGGAAGAAATGTCATTCAATGGCATTTCTGTAATTACCTTGAATTCAAAAATTAATTTAATTATTTTTTCATATATATTAAAACGTGCACTATAAAAATACTTTCATAATTTTTTTTATATCCACGTCATATGCATGTATGCTCGGGTTTTACAGCAGCATTAGTAAGAGAGCAAGGCAAAGCCCAATAACCAGTTTACCACTGTAGCAAAGCTCTAATGGGGGTAGATGAGAGATTTCCAAAGATGAAAAAATTAGTCCTAGCTTTGGTTACAGCAGCAAGAAGACTCAAACCATACTTCTTAGCTCACACCATAAAGGTCCCAACAGACTAGCCAATAAAGCGGGTATTGCATAAACCAAAATCTTTAGGAAGGCTAGTCAAATTGGCTATAGAGCTCTATAAGTTCGATATCAGGTACAAACCCAAAACCGCGTTCAAAGTGCAAATCCTAGTATATTTTCGTAGCAAAGTTCACTACAGCCACAGAAGCACCTATGGAGGCAACCTAACTAGTACCCAAGGAAGTGATATAGGGTTGCCAAAGCTAGGACTAGTCCCCACATGGAAGCTTTCAGTAGATAAAGTTGTCAATGCCCAAGGAAGCGGTATAGGGTTGATCCTGACCTCCCCTAATGGAATAGATATCGAACATGCTCTCAGATTCACTTTCAAGGCTTCAAACAACAAAGCCGAATATGAAGCGATCATCGCCGAACTCAATCTGGCCCACTCAATAGAGGCAAAACAGCTCAAAAACTATAGCAATTCCCAGCTCGTGGTAAAACAAATAGAAGAGACCTATGAATCTAAGGGAGAGAGGATGATCCCATACATGAAAAAATTGCAGGAACTGATAAAGAAATTCATACAAGTCAAAGTCAAGCATGTCCCCAGAACTGAGAATTTTCGAGCAGACGTCTTAGCAAGACTTGCAATGGCCTCTCAAGAGAGCCTGGACAGGTTAATCCTAGTAAAGCACCTAACTGAACCATCGATGAGCTACAAAGAAAAAGAAATGTTCATTGTATTGGACTAGCCGAGCTGAATGGATCCAATCTAAGAATACCCTCAGAAGCTACCAAAGAAGAACAACAAGATACTATAACAAGAGAGTCAGACACAGAGCCTTAAAGTCGGGGACCTGGTACTCAAAAAGCTTTTTCTTGTAAGAAAGGACACCGTTCATGGAAAGGTAGGACCCAATTGGGAAGGCCCTTACATTATCTCAAAGGTAATCAGACCTGGAAATTACGAGTTACAAACAGAAGAAAGGAAAGTCTTACCCCACTCTTGGAACGCAGAACATTTGAAAAGATTTTTTTAGTAAACTCTTCTAAGAGGATCATCATCAATAAAATGACAAGTTACATCTCATTCAAGCATTTCAGTAGTAGCGTGAAGCTAAACGATGAGTTCTTCAGCTCATAAATCAACAATGAGCTCTTCAGCTCATAAAAAAATGATGAGCTCCCTAGCTCATAAACCAACGATGAGCTCTTCAACTCATAAATACACGATGACCTCTTCAGCTCATAAACAAACGATGAGTTCCTAGGCTCATGAAAAAACAGGGAGCTCTTCAGCTCATAAATAATGAGCTCTACAGCTCGCAAACATGACAACCAACAGAGTAAAAATGCAAGGAAATAAGCAAAGAAGAAGAAAAAGACTTTCATTCATCAACATGAAGGGATACAAGGAAAAGAAAAGGAAAAAGCCCTAAGCCCCTCTAGGCCTTCTCTTCAGCTCAGATATTTCCTCTTCCAAATGAGCATTCACAGCGTACAGATGAACATTCTCTTCCTTTAGCTCGTCACGTTCCTTCTCCACTTTTGTAAGTAACTCCAAAAGCTTCAACTCAGTAGTAGAACACAAAATACCATCAAAAGGGGAACCAGATGACTAAGTTAAGGAACCACTCCTCCTATGTTTCCTTGAAGAAGTGGCAATGTCCTCATCCTTATCTGATTCAGCAGAAAAAGAGTCAACATCAGAATCAGGGGAAAGAGGATATAAGGCAAAATCTAGAGCAACGGTAGAAAAACTGAACCAAAGAAGATTTTGGGGGGAAACCAGCAATGAGAAACGAACAGACTCAACATGAGCCACCTGGCTAACCCTCACCAACTCTGTCGGAGTCAAACTGGGGGCACTTGCACAAAAGAGGCGCAATAAGAACTAAACACTATGATTAAAACAAAAATGACTCTAAAACTTTACCTCTATGAGAAAAGCGTCCCCCAAGAGCAAGGGGCCCTAGAATGTGCACAACGCTGTTCAGTAGACCTCCAAAAATCCCCAAAGGCAAAGAAAAAGCGTTGAATCCATTCTTTAGGAGAGTTGGGAACATCAAGGATCAGCGGAGGATCAAAGTGGCGCCTCCATCTAAAACAACTAAAGCAAGGGGGCATGTCCTGATCAAGTTCATAAAAATAGAGGAACTTGATAATAGTAGGGAATTCACAATTGCCTTCTAGACGCCAAAAAATAAAGAAGCTGATCATAGAACCCCATCCCTTAGAAGAAAGACGAGAGGGGCACAACTCAAAGAAAAGTAAGAATCCACCTAATGGAAGAATGGATGGGCAGACGAATACCCATCTTGAAAGCACCTTCAAAGAAGCAAATTTCTCATTAGGGGAAAAAGTTGCAAGGCTCATCTGGAGTTGGAACTTGGAAGAGTAAGTCAACAGGAAGAATGTATCACCTCTTGATCTCTTCTAACTCTGTAGTGGTAACCATAGAAGGAACCAAGAAGTTAGAATGTCACTTCATGTCGATCGTAGCTTGGGCTTATTGTTTGACCAAGGGGAGTAAAAGAAGAAGCCATGGAAATCAAAAAAGAGACAGAGAACACAGGAAAGAGACGCAGGGAGAACAAAAAACGTGAAGAAGAAATCCCAAGATTTGCAAGGAAGAAGAAATTTTAAGATTTGTAGACAATAAAGAAGTCCCAAGTTTTATGGAAACATTAGGAAATCCCGAGTTTTAAGGGAGCAAGAAACGTGTGAAGACGAAGAGGCGGTCTCCCTGAAGCAAGGTGGGAAGAGGGGAATAGAAAGAATGCAAGAGCACATCACAACAATTAGAAGTACATCAATTTAAAAGGCAAAAATGCAAAAAATGCAAGAACTTTGGATAAAAACATTTTTCCATTTCTCAAGGTTAACAGTTATGGAGCCATTTACAAGAAAAGAAAATAAAATACAAAGGAATTTTAAATCCCCGCGGAAAGGTCAACTGAAGTCTCAAGTAGGTCGGGAATCTCATGAGCATTAGTTGAAGCAGGATCAGCTGGAACCTCAGACAACATAGGAGCCTCAGGAGCATTAGTTAGAACAAAGTCAACATGAACGACAGGCAGCTTGACAATCACAAAGGCAGAAGCTAGAGCATTATCAAGAGTTGCAGAGGTAGCTGGAGTAGAAGAAAACACACGGGCAGCCTCAGCAATAGAGGTAGATACCTCAGCACCCCCAGGAGTAGGCTCAGAAACAGAAGGAGCCAAAACCTTAGCCTCTTTCTTCGCGCTTGGCTCATCCTCCTTTTTTGAATGGGGATCAATTTCAAAATCCAAGTCTAGATGCTTCTGCATAGCTTGATCTTGGAAAGCAAGGTACCCAGTGGCCCACTTAGTGGTAACATCATCCTCCAACTCGGGAATCAGAGTATCCTTATTTTTAACAGCAACTCTCTCAACCTCAATCTCTCTCCACGGAGTATCATTTATTTCAGCCAAAATGTATTATTCTCTCTTCATAGCCTCATAATATTCAAAGGCCTCCTTGCGAGCTTTAGCCCAATCGCCAGTCTTCAACCTGAGCTCCTCCTTGGTCTTTTTGACCTCATCCTTAGCTTTTCCCTTTTCAGCCTCCAAATCCTTGTTGTTAGAAAACAACATCTCCACTTGCGCTTGCAACTCCTGCACTTGATCCTTGAGGTCATTATTAGAAAAAACCAACTCAACGATCTTGGGCTCAGAAGCCTTCAACGTCTAGGCTGAGCTCTTCAAAGTCCTTATCCTACTTGTCAGAGCACTCACATGAATGGCCAACTAGAGAAAAATACAACCCAGGTTTAGACTCAGTATGAAGCAACAACACAGGATGAAACTTGGAGAAATAGAAGCTTACTGAAGTAACCCCGTACAAGGTGGTGGTAAAACAAGAAGAAAGTGGCATAGAGGCAACCTTTTGGATGTCAGACTTAGGGATTATTGAGGCGATGGCCTCAGCAGCAAGCCTCATATTATCGATAAGTGAACCCTGGCCTTTCTCGACCTTCAGACCCTTCACCAGCAAGCAATGAATATTCTCGACAGGTCTAGGAAGAGGAGGTCCACGTGGAATATGGGCAACTGACTCTAAAGCCCCCTTGACCTCTACCGAAGAAAGAGATGTTGACATCCTAGCTTGCTCAAAAACTCCTCCTGAACATGAAGACAAGGTCTCTTGGAGGACTGAGGTATGTACGACCTCCAGTGAGCTTAGTGGAGGAGCAAAAACCACTTGGGAAGGGGAAAGAAGCAGGGGGCACCTCTGTCCTCTACACCTTGTTAAGTGAGGAAGAGTTTCTTCCTGATTTGACCTCCACCTTGCGTTTTCCCCCACTTTTTTCTTTCCTTAGCAGGTTAACCTTCACCCTCAAAGCTTCCGAAGTTGGACCTATTGAGCTGGAACTTGGAAATCCAAAGCAAACAGATCAAAAAGAAGGAAGAAGTGAAATATAAGTTAAGGATAGAAGGGGGGAAGTGTTACCTGCCACCTCCTCTACACCAGCAATAGAAATAGGAATAAGAGTCTCTACAGTCACCTTGGGAGGGCTAAATCCTAGCTTAGTAAGCACAGAATATTTGATCAGGCTAGAATATTTCTTCAGGCAACAATCTTCGGGCCCTATCAAAGTTAGCCTATCCTCAGCTCTTAGCTCAGGGCGGATACCTAAAGCATCACAAGGGAATGAGATTAACGAATAAAATAATAAGTCAAGGCGAATTGAGCCTGCCCTAAATAAGGACTCACCCAGGTTATTAAGACTTGACCAAGAGCGTGGGACAGGAAGAGTATCATTGGCATTGCTCAGGTTAAACTCTCACTCCTTCTATGACACAAAGAAGAACAGTTTCTTCCAGTTCTTGTGAGAGCTGGGCAGGTCAGTAATCATAGTTGGGGTCTTCACCTGCTTGGAAATGTACAAGAAACCATCAGGTTGGAACTTGACATTGAAAAATTTCATGAGCAAGGGTATTGAAGGGGTATCGATTTTATTTTTCTTAAAAAAGACAAGGAGGCCCACTAGGACACCCTAGAGATTGGGAGAGATCTGAGTAGGACAGACATTGAAATATTGAAGGACGATTTGATGAAGAGATGTATAGGGAATCTAAGCCCATTCTCTAGAGAAGCTACAAAAAAAATAGGTCTTCTTAGGGAGCTCAGAGTCATATCTAATATCAGTAGAAGGAATCCAGTAGCGCATGCCCTCGAGGAAACCAAACCTAGCAGATAAGACACTTATAAGAGGAGGCTTAACCTCATTGTGACCAATGAGGTTTGAAGCGCAAGGAACAGGACCAGATACCTCAGCGCTACCTGAAGATCTAGCTCTACCCTTTTTGACCTTTCCTTTTCGAGATCGCTTGGAACTCGAAGGAGACCCTGGTAAAGTTAGAGGAACTTTTGCCCCCTCTACGACTTCAACCCCTGGGAAGTTTTCTATTTCATCACCAATGTCCCCCAGCTCATCCTCCTCAACATTTAGAGACCTATCACCCATGAGGGAAACAGACGAGGTTGTAGCTTCGGAAGAGGAAGACATAATTGGGCAATAGAAAGGAAGTTTGAAAGAACTATAAAGAGGGGGAATGTGAATAAAACAATCCTTAAGGTCCCAGGGGTCAAGACACTAGGGACCAAAAAGGAAAATTCTGGCAATAGAGTAAGGATCCAAGAAGAAATGAAGAGTGGACAAAGTAAGACCTCGACTCCTAAAGTAAAAAAAAGCAGAAAGTCCAGAAATTAAATAACCACCTCGAATTCGAGGGATCTAGAATGAAAGAAAAGAAGAAGGAACAAAATGAGGGACGTACCTAGTTGAGAACGATTAATAAACCAAGAATAGAGAGGAAGTCTGAACAGATTAGCAAAACCTTAAAAGAAATTAGGGATTTTTCTAAAAACCCTAGATCCTCGACGAAATTAGGAAGACAAAGTCGCAAAGGGAGAAGCAGAGCTAAGAGACTGAATGTGAAGAAGGTTTTCAAAGAAATGAAAAGCGGTTTTGTCTACAATCGCATTTAAAAAAAAGAGAACGTCAATCCTCGAAATACGAGACGTGCACAACAAATGATGGAAACATGATTACACAACCGTCACAACCATCAGATTGAAGTCCTATCATGTGAAAGTCAAGGTCGACCCAGACAACTCTACTCTTGGCATAATCCCTGCCCAAACTGACGTGTTTGACCAAAGATTAGGGGGCAACTGATGGTACCACGAAATATCTAAGGATGAGCTCGGCTCCCCAGGTCATACTTTCCAGCTCAGGAGCTCAACTTATCAGTATTACGTGTGGACCTCAGCCTCAGACCTCAACTCCCTATATCCATATCTCACGGAAGTTTGTTCAAAGGACAGTTGGACCCACCAAGTGCCCCATATTTTCTAGCGTTAATCACCCAATTGGCGCAAGTCTCGTTGCATAAAAACAGGGAATTGTTACAACTAATGGACGAGAATCTTACCCCAGATTAAGCAAACCCTAGGAATATCTATAAATAAGAGGCAAAATCCTCAAGAAAGGGGGGATAGCCATTTTAGTCTTACAAAATACTCTCTGTAAAATTCTCATAGTTACAAAGATATTCAGGAGCAAGAGACTCTTTCAAGAGTGGATTAGTTGCGCTCCCGAACTGGTGAACCACTATAAATACTATGCGTAATTATTCACTAGCCCAAAAACTCTATTACCTAGAGACTTGAAGCTCCAAGTGAACTTTTCAGTACACATTAAATCTTTCATTTTGTTCTGTCGTGTTATACACATCATCAAGATTAAAATTCTTATGCTACATCTTCAACTAGATAAAAAAAAAAAAAAAAAGCAACATAATTGGAAATCAAATGCTTCTTGTCTTTTTTGAAATTTTTTTTATCATATTTGTACACAATTATTTTATAATATTTCATTTTAAGTGTTTTGAATGAAAATTTTATACCCAATGTCCTAAAAATTGAGTACTTTGCTATCTTTTTGTTTGATTGGGGGTGCAATATGAGAATTGTAATCTTTCAATGTATAATTAAGAATGTAAAAATCTTTCAAGGTATACAACATATTTGCCCTTAATCATAATTTTACTAAATTTCTGGTACTTTTTTCCCGTCCGCATATTTCTATCATTATCTATTAAGCTAGAGCAACGGCTTGCATCCTTGCTGTCTTTTTCTCAATCACCAAACCATTATAGATGCACATAAACACCCCCTTCCACCCCACCCCACCCCCCCCCCCCAAAAAAAAAAAAAACCACACACACATAACTAATTCTAATATTGTGTTATAAATTGGCTCAATTCATTTAGCATAAAATTATGCTTCTTAAATTTATTTACCAAATATTGTATCTTAAATGATCCAAATATATTAAACACTTGATAATTTCTTATTGATTTCATATTATGTCGATACATTATGGTAACAAATTGTCATATGTTGTTGAGTTCATGCCATTCGAGAGTCATGTTTTGTCAAAATTAACTCAACCTCTACACGAACCATTTATTAAGTGAATTTAACAAGTCACACTTATTATTATCTAAACACGTTAACACTGAACTTCTAGTTTGTGACTTCGTGTAAATTTCATGTTGGGTTGTCTAGTTTGGTTAATTATTGTTAGTCCTATGTAGTTATCTTAAAGTCTCATTTGAATGGCAATAATCATGACAATTACTATATTTAGATACCTACTAAGATTGTACTTACCAAAATTGTGGAAGACTTATCACTCACGTCATCGCCTTACTCTAACTATATAATGGATGCCCTCTCAACATTGGGAGCACGCCTCTAAAACCTCTACGCCTCCCCTTATACACATTTCTCTTCCTCTCTCTAAGCACTGCAATACTCCTAGAGAATACTATCTCCAGCGATTTCACCCATTAATAAAAGACTCAGGCCACTGTTGCCGTTTACGAGAGTGGAGTAGGTCATCCGGATCAAATCACTATAAATTCCTGTGTTAGCTTTTTATCTACTGTTTTACCATTAATTGTCTATTTATTGCTCATTGATTGTCTTTGTTTATATTCTTGACTGTTGATCTTGCGCAATACCAATTTTTGCATCATCAGTTTGGCGTCATCTGCGAGAAACGACTAATTTTTCTACTTTTCCGATCCATGACAATCACTACCCGATCAATGAGCCAACAGCTGGGAGATAATAACCTGACTCACCGGGAGATGGTTTCGCCTCCCCTCATACCATCTGATCCATTTGCTACTACGACTCCCGTCGGGCAGCAACAATAGCTCCTCCAAACCATGCAGATGCTGGTGAACCAAAATCAGCAGATCATCCAGTTGATGCTCACCCAAGGAGGCGTCGCCCCTCACCCTCTAGAAGGAGCCCCACTCCCTCCAATAGGAGGAGAACAGCACCCTATCCTTTTTGGGTGCCAAGTAGCCCCCCATGGGTCCCTCGCTAGAACACCCCAAGGCCACGTTAAGGCGCCCCTCGTCTAGTAGTCCCTCTTCAGCATGCAAGGAGTCCACGAGTTCCCTAGGAGGACGAAGACAGAGAAAGTCAATTCGGAGACCACGAAAGCCAGTACTATTACCTGATTGAGGATGTCCCCAACTTCTGGAAAGTTAGGGAGGTGCAAAACCAGCTTGGTGATGCCCTCAACGCTATCAAGGCACAGGCGCCTGAAATCGTGGACTACTTGGTAACACGTACTGATACGCCTTTTATTGTTGATATTACCAATTACCTTCTGCCTTTGAAATTCAAGATACCCTCCATCAATATTTTCGATGGCACTAAATACCCCTTCAACCATCTTGATACATTTAAGTCCCTCATGCAACTCCACAAGGTGTTTGAGGAAATTATGTGTAGTGTTTTCCCTACCACTTTAAAGGGGTCTGTTCACCAGTGGTTCTCCAAGCTCAGACATTCCTCTATTCGTTCTTTCGTCGAGCTGAGTAGGTCCTTCGTCTTTCACTTCATCAGAGGACGCCAACATCAAAAATCAGTGACCCACCTGCTCACCATCAAGTAGGATAGGGATGAAAGCCTTAAAGACTACCTTACCCGCTTCAATGAGGAAATTTTCCAAGTTGAGGAGCTGGATGATAAGGTAGCTCTGGCCGCCTTTATCGCCGGCCTCCGCACCTTCAGCTTTATGTGCTTAGGCCTCAAGAAGTCGCCCTCCAGCATGCCCAAGCTACTGTCCAGGGCCCAGAAATACATGAACACTGAGGACGTCACCAAAGACTACCCTGCAATCCGTTGGCCCAGGAAGATGAAGTCTAACTTGAAACACCAAAACTCCAACAATTATTGTCGCTTCCACCGCGATCATGGACATGACACAGACGACTGCTTTCAGCTAAAAAGGCAGATCAAGGAACTTATCTAGCATGGACAACTCAGACAGTATGTGGCTAGTCGAGGACCAGCCCCCCCGCACGAAGAACGAATGCACCAGTAGCTCCTTGGTGAAATTTAGACCATCGCCGGAGAACTAGGAGGAGGAGGCGACTCCAACTCCGCTAGGAAGGCACACGCCCAAAGAGCAAGACAGACAGAGTCACATGAATCCCACCCGATGAAGACATCCCGACGTGGGGAAGAGAAGGTCATCACCTTCTCTGACAGAGACCTTGTGGGGGTCCAGGTCCCGCATGATGACCCCCTAGTCTTGAACTTGATGGTGGCCAACTACCAGGTCAAGAGGGTCCTAATCGAGAGCAGAAGCTCAGCTGACATCCTGTTTGCCACAGCCTCTAACAGCCTTCACCTCGACAAAGAGCAACTATAACCAGTCAAGACTCCTTTGGTTGGGTTTTCAGGAGAAAGAGTCTATCCCCTAGGATCTATCACCTTGTCTGTCACTATAGAGACTTCACTGAGGAGCTCTACCATCATGGTAAACTTTCTTGTACTCAATTATCCTTCTACATATAGCAAAATTCTTGGCCGACCTGCCCTCAACGCTCTAAGTGCAGTATCATTAACCTACCACCTTCTCCTTCGTTTTCCAACCTCTAATGGGATTAGGGAGATAAGAGGAGATAAGATCTCAACCAGAGAGTGCTATGTGGCCTCTATGTGGGCCAGAAGACAACAAGAGACTCTTCAAGTTGAAGTGATTGATCCTAGAGATGACAATGTCGTGGAGAGGGGTGAACCTGCAGAAGAGCTTCAACCAGTGGTGGTCGACGACAGCCTTCCCGAGAGGAAGATATACATAGGCTCCTCACTCTCCCAAGACCAGGCATCCACCTTGGTAGACTTCCTCATGCAAAACATAAATGTCTTTGCCTGGTTCCACGAAGACTTGGAGGGCATCGACCCCAAGGTGGTCTCCCACCGACTCAATGTAGACCCCAGATACAAGTCTATCCACCATAAGTTGAGGAGTGTAAGTGCTGAGAGGGGGCAAACCATGGAGAAGGAGGTAGACAAACTACAAACGAATGGGTCGGTAAGGGAGGTAGCCTACCCAAACAGACTATCCAATGTGGTGATGGTAACAACGGTCAATGGGAAATGGCGCCTCTGCGTGGACTTCACGGAGCTCAACAAAGCCTGTCCCAAAACCAACTATCTCTTCCACACATCGACTTACTCATTGACGCCACTACTAGACACGAACTCCTAAGCTTTTTGGATGCCTATTCTGGGTATAATCAAATAAGTATGTTCCTCCAGACCAGGAGAAGACCATGTTCATTACCCCTAGAGGTACCTACTATTACAGAGTGATACCTTTTGGGCTCAAGAACGTCGAAGCCACATATCAACACCTAGTCAACAGGATATTTGAGGCCCAGATTGGAAAAACAATGGAAGTCTATGTAGATGACATGTTGGTAAAAAGTGTAGTAGTCGTAGATCATGTAACACACCTTCAGGAGAGGGAGACAGTCATGCTCAGGAATGTAGAGTACAAGCGTCACATGACCAAGTACTATAACTCGAGGGTGAAGCCTCGTACCTTCTTACCTGGCGACCTGGTCCTCAAAAAGGTGATCTTGTCTACCAAGGACTCCTGGGAAGGGAAACTGGGACCCAATTGAGAAGGACTTTACACGGTTATAGAGGTGGTAAGGTCGGGGTACCTACAGAATTCAGAATTTTGAAGGAAGGGTCCTGGGCCATCTATGGAATGCAGAGCATCTAAAGAAATACTACCAGTAGCTGGGGGGCAGTGAGTTATAAGTTGACAGTCACTATTTAGACTTTTTGTCTTTTGGATAATTTCTTATGTTAGTCAATTTTTATGTCGGTTGATTTTTCTCAAATATTTATTTTGAACGATGGAATAAAATTTTCAATATTTTCTCAAAAAGTTGTATTTCATTCAAGTCCATAAACTCTTTACAAAAAGATAGACATAGTCTGTCAGTAGAACAAAAAATTCAAAGGCACCACACTCCTAGTGACTCCCACTGTCTCCACTCACATTGTCCTCATCATCAGTCTCAGGGCCTCATAAGGCTGATAGTCAGAAAAATCATAGACAGGGAAATTCTACTGAGACCTTCCTCTTGAACTCATCATAGCAGTCAACAAAGGCATTGGCCTTGGCCCTCTCAGTAGTATTCCTCTGAGCCTCTACCCTAGTAGCTTTCTCAAGTGCTACACGGAGGTCAGCCTCAAGTCGATCAACCCTCTCGTGAGCCAGCATCAACTCCTCAATGGCATCCTTTCGTGCTTGTCGCTCGAGCCTCAACTACTTCTCAACATCCTCTCGTGCCTGTCGTGCAAGCTCTGTGGCATTTTCTCGTGCTTGCCGCTCAAGCCTAAGTTGCTCCTCAGCAGCCTTCAATGTCTGCCTCTCCATCGTCTGGCCCTTGACTACCTCCCTAATCCTCAGGGTATTATCAAACAAGCAGGGCAAGGCAGCCACCACATATAGATAGTCAAAAATGAAAGCACAAAGAAACTCATAACTAAGCCAAGATATGACAAAGAAAGTCGGATGCGAAGCGGGAGCATTCCCGATGGGGAGCATGGTTCTCAAGTAGCATATATGTAGCTAGAAACTCCTCGATTGCCCAAGGGATGGTAGCACTACGTACTAATCACCACAATGCAAAAAATGTAGTAATCACTCTCCAACCATTGGGAGCCAGTCTCCCTGGAACCAGTGACAAGCGCCCGAGAACCTAACATATAGGCCCAGGATTAGGGAATCGTAGACCCGCCTCCAGCATGCCCTTGTAAACGATGATCTCATCCAAAGAGTCATAGCATGTAGCCTTAGCACGACGATAAGTCACGTAGGGTGGAATACGGTATGAAAACACTATGGCAACAATATCATCATCACGGTCAAATAAGCTAAGTATAGAAGCTACCTTGGAACCATCTCCTCCCCCAACACCTGGACCTCCATCGGGGCCCCAACAGTTTCCCCTCTCACCTGAGTGAATACCCACAAAAAACGAGTTCAGACCATTGCTAAAGAAATAACTACATCAATGGAAGAGTAAAAAAAATATTGGGAGACATTCCTCGAGACCTCGTATCGTCCAAGTCATTGATCAACCGCTTCCTGGGCTCACGATGAGGGGACTGCAATGCATCTGGAGTGCCTCCTGGGGAGCCTGGGGGGCCATCCAGTGCACCATGGGCACCACCTGAGGTGCCTGAGGCGCCACCAAGCCCATGAAAGGCGCCCCTGGTACCTTCCACAGATCCACTTTGATGCTCACATGCACTTGGAGTCCATCCTGATGTACTAAAAATGTTAAGTGAAGACTCCTTGCTCGTACCCAGTCTCAAGCCAAGAATTCCGAAGTGTCTCTCACCTCTTGCTGGGACCTCACAAAGACCGCCTGCTGTTGTAGCCACGCAATGGGCGTCGCCCAAACCTGCTCCACTTGATCTCGTGAGCCCAGCGTCGCCCATGGAAACCCCTTGGGCGCCACCTCCTCTTGCCTCCTCTCCGTTATGACTCTTTGAACCCCTCGTATCCATGACCTTTGATTTGGGTAGTAAAGAGAGAAAACCAAAGAGGGAGAAATGGAGAATGAGATGAATAGTAGCCTTGGGAGTCTTTAAATAGGAAGGGATGACTTCTTGAGAAAGCCTTGACAAAGCTTCTTGAGGAAGCTTGGTAAGTTAGCTTCTTGGAGAAGCTCAATGAAGTAGTAGCCCTCTATTTAAAAACAAAGATGCTAAAAAAAAAAAAACAGGCTAGCACCCAAGAAAAAAAAAGGAGTAAGTCAGCGCCCAAGGAAGCCAAAGAAAAAAAAAGAGAAGGAATGAAGGGGCGGCACCCAGACCAAGAAAAAAAAAGAAGAGAAAGAAGAAGGGGCAGCGCCTAGCCTAGACCAAAAAAAAAAGAGACAGAAGAAGGGGTGGTGCCCAGCCCAAACCAATAAAAAAAAAAGAAAAGAAAAAAGCCAAGAGGTGGCGCCCAGGAAAACCAAGAAGAAAAAGGAAAAAAAAAGAAAAGAAGCTCAAAAGGCGGCACCCAACCAGGAAGCCAAGAAGAAGAAAAAAAAAAAAAAGAGAAAACAGGAAGTTAGCAAGTCAAGGAAGAAAAAAAAAAGAAAAGAAAGCCAAGGGGGAAACGCCAAGGAGGGCGGCGCCTAGGAAGACCAAGAAGAAAGAAGAAAAGAAAAAGAAAAGAGAAAGAAAGGAGTCGGCAAGCCAAAGAAAAAAAAAGTGAAGGCAAAGGGCCAGCGCCCAAGGAAGGAAGCCAAAAAAAAAAAATTCGATATCAAAATGTTTAGCGTGTCCCTGATGAAAAGATACCGTGGGAAGTAAGAAAATTCTGACTTACCCAGATGAAACGAAGCACATGCCCTCGACCCCCTTCCTTGCGAAGAAAGTCAGAAGCTCGGGGCATGGGGGCAAATGATGAGCCCGAATTTCATTAGGCCAAGCCCAAACTAAATGAATCGAGAAGGCCCAAGAAAAATCCAACTGGAGCTGGATCAACCGAGGATTCCAAGTCATGGGAGCCCAAAGGGAGTTGGACTTGCTGTAAATCAACAAGGAGTCATGAGAACATAAATCAACAAAGAATTATGAGGTCGTAAATCAACAAGAAGTCATGAGGCCGTAAATCAACAAGGAGTCAAGTGGAGCCAAGACACCAAAGGCCAACGCCCAAGGGGGCGTCGCCCATGGCCAAACCCTCCTAGTCCTTCCTCCTTTGTCCTCTTGACTCCAATGCAAGCTCAAACCTACTCCGATTCAAGTTCAAGGACAAGACCAAGCCCAATCCAGCTCAGGATCATCCTTCAATAGAATAGGGACACGAGCGAGAGAATATCGAGATACGGAGATCTAATCCTACTAAGATTGTACTTACTAAAATTGTGGAAGATTTCTCACTCACGTTACCGCCTTACCCTAACTATATAATGCACGCGCCTCTCAACATTAGGGGCACACCTCTGAAACCTCTACACCTTCCCTTATACACACTATCTCTTTCTCTCTCTAAGCACTGCAATACTATTAAAGAATACTCTCTCCAGCGATTTTAACCATTAATAAAAGACTCAGGCCACCGCTGTCAGTTACGAGAGTGGAGTAGGTCACCTGGACCAAACCACTATAAATTCTTGTGTTATCTCTTTACCTACTACTTTATCATTAATTGTATGTGTTATTGCTCATTGATTGTCTCTATTTATATTCTTGACTATTGATCTTGCATAATACCGATTTGTACATCATCATTAACTGCAAGGTTAAATAATCTAGAAGCAAATGAATTAAGCATGCAATTAGCACTAATTTGTTCCCACAAAATTGCAAGGTTGTTTAAGGAAAAACAAAGTGGCCATGTTGTCGTTTTCCATCAAAATCTTGATTTTAAACCACAAATTGCTGCAATCAACTAATAAGCAAAAACATCCTCATAAGCCTCCTTATACGAACTAAAAAATTCATACTTTAATTTCCTACACTCTCATTCCAATACAAATTCTTAATAGTACTTTCTACCACCAAACTACAACCTTTGAAAATGAACCTGATGAACCTAGTGAATTTTTTGACCTAATAATGATTCCATAACACATTACACTTCTTTTAACTATGACATTAAAAAAAAAACCCTATTATCAAAACCCTGTGAAAAAACACCTAAACTATATTAGTCAAATCAATTTAACACCTAAACCATAACATTCAAAACACCCAAACTATACCATTCAAACCAATTTAACATTCAAAACACCTAAACTACGACATTCAGATTCAAACTATAACAAAACTTATTTGAAAAAAATATAATATTCAAAACATCCAAATTAACACCAAATTAAAACTTGAAAATCAAACTATAACATTCAAAACCAATTTAACATTCAAAACACCCACATTATAACATTTAAACCAATTTAACATTCAAAATACCTAAACTATAACATTCAAGTTATAAAAAAACTTATCAAACTTATTTGAAAAAACACCCACATAAACACTAAATTAAAACCAAAATTATCAAATCAATTTGTGTTATTTTGATGTTGTGTGTATGTGTGTGTGTGCACAATGGTATGCGATGCATATGTGTGTGCAATGTGTTTTGGTATGTGTGTGCGCATGTGTGCTGATGTGTGTGTGTGTGTGCGCGTGATGTGTTCTAGTTTGTGTGGGTTAGATCGACTATGTGTGTGTGTGAGAGAGATGTGAGGGACAGAGAGAGGGGGTGTACTTGGGCGACGGCAGATGAGATCTTTTGTGTTGGTTTAGCCATGATAGAGGAACTTTGTGTATAAGAGAGAGAGAGGGAGAGAGATAGAGAGAGGAGCACCTGGGATGGGGAGGGTTTGCTGGCTTTGGTTTGTGTTATGGGTGGCACGTGCGTGGTTAAAATGGGCGGGAAGATGTATTTAGGTGGGATGGATTGTGAATCATTAGATTTAATTAGATGGGTTTAGATAAGATCTGAACCGTATAGTTAAACTTCAATCAAATCCTACCCATTTTTTTTTGCTTTTCTAAATTGGGAGGGTTGATGTCAACTTGAGAACTTTGAAATTAACTCTATCTTATTATTATAGATTTTAAATCTCATGAAGAATGGTTGTCGACGTCAAACTGCATTATATTTGGTTCATTCGATTTTTATCGGGCTAATTAAAAGGGGGCGTGGTCCTTTGCTGACCCAACTAGCTTCATAAACCACCTAAGAGATCAAGGTTTTGTAGCAAGGCTTAATCGATTCTCTGATATTCACTCTCCCACTTTCCATTGAATGAGGGTGGAAGTTCATGCATGCCAGATAAAGGCTCCGTTGGCAATCAACCATATATTTTTCTAGGTTTCAAACTAATCATCTGCAGTGTAAATTTGTGTATATACTTTTATTTTTCGATAACTTTCTAGATCTTGATGAGAAAAAAATAAGAGGACTGTATCCTGCAAATATTTCTCTTTTTTAAACAAATAATTACTAGCACACCTATTGTGATTCGTAATACAATGATCTTGGAAGAAGCAATAGAATTATGATCGAATTCATTGTTATTTAGAGCTTTTATCGGTCGTTCCTTTACAAGATCCATATAATAAAAAGGATAAATTATATTTGAACTCCTTCAATTGTGATTTTTTTACGTTGTCCAATCAACTATGAAGCTTTTCACATTGCATCTTTAACTCCGTGATTAATTTTGTATCGCCCCAATTATCAGTGTCGATCACAAATTTGAAAGACATTTATTTTATTTTATTCCCAAATTATGTGATTTTTGTCACTTTAGTCCACTACTTTGGTAATTTTCATCTAAAAAAATAACGGATATATGCACTTGGGTAATGTGAAATAATTCAATTAGTAGAAGAGATAATATAAAAAAATTCAATTATTCAATGGTGGTAAAATCAAGTCCATAATAAAGGAGTCAAAATGTAATTTGTCTAAATAAAAGTAGCTTGATTTTTGTAAGAAATTGCGCTACACCGATTAAAAAATGGGACAAAAATATAGACCAATATATGTGATATTATGATTATGAGATAATTTTAGATTTTAAATATATAAAAATAAAATTAATAATAATTATAATAAAACCAAATCATTTAATCTTTTTTTGTATGACGCATCCAAAATACGGTTTGGTGTTTGTCCCGTTGGATCAAATTTGAATTATTTGTGCACCCGAAAAAAAAGAATTAATTGTGGTGGGACAAAACCAGCACCTCACTCATCCTCCGTCTCCCATCTCCCGTCCCGTCCCGTCCCATCTATCTTTTCCCATTTCTCTCCTCCTCTTCCCGAAACTTTTTCCCGTCTCTCTCACCCATTTCTCTCAGGTAACCCTGCGACTCTCCTCTCGAAGGTTGGTCTCTCTCTCTCTCTCTCTCTCCCCCTCTCTCTGTTCTCTCACCAAAAACGCCTCTGTCACACACCCACACCCACGATACACACTCTTTGCACCACAGCAAACACGACATAGCGCGCGCGCGCGCACACACACACACACACGCACTCTCCCATACGCAGCACAACACTTTCAGCACACACATGCTCACAAACACCCACACACGCATCCACAGGCACAACACTCACAGACGCACAACCCACCCACCCACCCAAAAACTCTGTTTGACCCCTCCCCCCAAACAAAACCAAAAAAAAAAAAAAATCAAACCCTGATACGCCGAAATGAAATCATAATACCCCAATTGTTGAGTCTTTATGAAAACGAATTTTTGAAGAATGAGCAGTTTGTATTTTTTGCACCAATTTTGCAGGCGCTCTCGGATTTACTCAGCCACGCCACCGCCAATTTCACGGATTGCGTTAAGATTCCTCAACCTTAGACTGTGGTTTGAATTATTGATTATTTCCATATATTTTTTTACAATGTTTATCGAAGTTGAATCAATGTTGTTTTCCACATTATGGTTTCAGTGGAGGTATTTGGTCGGTAGAGTTTCAAGGGGGTCAAAGGTAAATATGAAAGTAGATAGAGAGGAAAACCTATGACAACTAATTTTGTATTTCAATTGGGTGCATTGTGACTGTAAATGTGGGACACTTCTTTGGGCACTGCCACTCAACATATTTGCAAACGTCAAATAATTTTACAATTTGAGCTACTCATGAATCCACACAGAGAGTCATTTGAATTGATGAATGAATAGAAAAAATATTGCTTTTCAATTTTTAAAATGTTTTGTAGTTTATTCATATGCTGATTTTAAATCTTTGTTATTCTTTCATTCGTTAACTGTGCTTTTGTTTTTACTGAATTCAAACACAATTATATGTGGTTGAGCCTTGTTAAACTTTTCACACTGATTTTTGTTATGGACTTAATTATTCATGGATTTGTGCACTTCACTATTTATGTTGCGGTGGTTGGCAAATCGTTGATTTGGGCTATGATTATGACATATATAAATTAGGTTCATATTTTCCTGGGTTTGTTTTTAGAGAAAATTTTATCGAATTTTTTAAAAGAATAGAGAAAAATTAATTCTAAGATACAATAATTTCTATTAAACGTTGGCGATTTTTTGGTTAAACACTGGCATTCTCTAGTCAAGATATAAAAGGGCACTAATGCACTTGTAGTACCCTTTTCCTAGTATATAATAGGCCTATATAAACCGTATTATATTATTTAACTCAATTCATGAAAATACACATACACTTGATTTCGGGTATTACCCAAATTCAAGTCTGGATAGTGATCCAACCCCATTGCCTCTTTTTAGTCTTTACATTAGATGGTGGGCTTGCCTGCTTACTGTAGGCCCAGGAGACGAGGGACAAGCCAATGGTTTAGTATGTGGCTGTGGACTAATTTCAACAGTTAAATTCTTATTGTAGTGAACTGAGCCACGCACACAAGACGTAAAGACAGCACACCGACCACTATCAATCAGTCATCAGCAATGGCTCGGCTCGTTCACCCATCATCAACTTTGGCGGCATCGTGTTTATTCCCATCCTTTCCCGTTGACAGGCTCTGTTCTAAATTCCTCCACCCAAAATCTCTGAATCTCTATCTGAATCCCTGTATCACCAACGTCAAGTCTTTTTCACGTTGCAAAGCTTCATGGCAAGAGGTCTGCAGAATCTTAAACATTCTCTGGTTATATAGATGAACATTTGTGGCCTAATAATTAAATATCTTTTTTTCTCTGAAGCTTGCTGGCGTTTTAATATTCTCTGCGATTCCTTTCACGGCGGTGAAAGCAATCGCCAACAGTTCACTCGGAGATGTGCTTCAGAGGCGAATGGAGGAGAAAAAGAAATTCTTTGTAGAGAATTCTTCAAAGTTTAAGGCACTAGCAAAGAAGGCAAGAAAGGATAGGTAATACGTTCGGGTAAGATAATTTCGTCATGCTTATGGGATTTCATTTATTTGCTATTGTTCTTCAATTTTATTTTTTATTGCTTTCATTTTCTTCTTTCTATTTGAATATGCTGTACTGTATGGTATTTTAATACTATTTTAGTTTTGAAAGCTAGCCCCGATATGAACTGGTGGATGGGACATCAGGCATGGGCTGCCAAAATTGTGTGATTGTTGGGGAGGGGGTTATTGTTATCTTGAAAGTCACTGCATGTAGAATGGATTCGACTGGCATTACCTCATTCTAATTTCAAAGGTCAATTTAAACAGTTTAGACTCTTTGTATTGTCAATTTTATTGATCGATGAATTGATTTCTGGAATGGGGTGCTGTCAGGAGATTCCATGAGGTTAACTTGGATTGCAATTATCAGATGTTGGAGAGAAATTAAATGGCCCTATCACATTTCACATGGCATTCTGTTAGAAATCTATTACCTAAATATAGAATCAGCTGAAACCAACAATCATCTCACCCTCCATGACAAAAAGAAAGAAACTGAAATTGTTATTTTTGATACATATAGAATTGAATGGGCCTAAGTCCGATTTTCTGTTCGGGCGAAACTTGTCATGAGGCAATTCAACTCCCAAGGGACATCCAAATGCCCCTTAGAAGAAGTCTAATGAATAAATGTTTAAAAACCGTCTTTACCAAAAGGATCCATTACTTGGAGGGTCGTTAAAAATAGTGTCTCCAGTAGCTTCTCCAATGATGAATTGTGATGTTGCTAGTCTTGACACCAATGGCAAAATTGGAGGATGTCAAGAGAACAAAGGGAAGACATTACTATGAAAAGTTGTTTGAAAAAGTGAAAGCCAATGAATGGTAGTTGAGTACATACCATTTTGTAAATTATTTTACCTAGAGATTCCTATTAACTTGCCGCGGGACTCTAATAAAAAGCTAAATGTGTCTTGAAATTTAGAGGGAAAACTTTGACATCTATTAAATGTGGTAATAATATGCTAATCTTCTCAGGAAGGTTAATTGGATCATAGATCAATTCGATATGTGGTGTAGGTATGGGCACGTGGTGCGATGGGGGGTAGGCTTAGACCATCTCCAATGGAGATCCAAACCCTTACCCAAATTTGAGTTAAAAAAAAGAGTAAAAAACTTGACTTGGTATAGAACTCTCCAATGGAGAAACCCAAATTTAAAGGAAGAGAATTTTTTTTTTAAATGAAGACAAACCCAATTTTAAAAGAAAGTAAATATGACCATTGGATCTGTAAAGGAGGGTGTAATCTCACCATTAACAAAAATGATAAGGATTTGAGTTTCCATTGATTTGGGTTCAAAAAAGGATTTCCTTCATTTAGTATGGGTATGGATCTAGTATTGGAAAAAGGTTTAAGAGTTTTTTACCCTTATTTAAAAAAGGGTACATAAAGGGTAATGGCTGGAGATGCTCTTAGTTGGTACACTATTTTGGATTGAAATTCGATTTGGATTTATCTTGATCATTTTCATTATTATAAAAAATTATATCTTTATCCACACATATTTCATTATTATAAAAAGTTATATCTTTATCCACACATAATCAATTAGTATTTATTTTATATTTATGAAATTTTTTATTGTTATTTTAATTATTTATAAATAGGTACTTAATAAATTAATATTTAGTTTGTATTTTATTACAAAATTTTGCGAGATTCAAAGCAAGTTATCCTCTTTTAAAAATTATTATATTCAAAAATGTAAAGGTATATGGTGAATAGAACATAGATTTTAATGGTATGTCTAGGGTTTACAGAATTTAATACAATACATAGGGTTGCTTGTATGAAGATACGTTTATAAGGGTGCAAGCTTGTCTGCCTAGGTAATATAACCTAAGGGATTTTTTTGACCTTTTTTCCCCGAGTGGGTTTGGAGTTGATAACTGCTAATTTGCTGAATTTATATAATATAGAGAAACTAGTTATTGCTCGTGTCTAAAGACATGAAGTAATAAAAAAAATTGTCAACCATAAACATATTTGTATTTGTACTCAAAATTAAATCACAAACATAAAAAAGAGAAAAATAAATTTAAGCATCGGTTAAGCAGTGATAATGGTGGTGGTGGGAGACGGTGATGGTTGTAGTAGGTGGCGATGATAGTGGTGATGGATTTTGGGTGATGATGGTGATAGTGGCAGTCATGAGTGATGACAGTGGTGGTGATCGGCGACAGTGATGGTGGTTGGTAGTAGTGGTGGGTGGGGCTATGACGGTTGGGTTTTGGTGGTGGGCGGCGACGATGGTAGTAGTGGTAGTGGTAGTGGTGGTGGTTGTGGCGGTGGGGGTGGTGGTGGTGGGGTAGTGGGAGTGGTGGTGGTGGGGTGTCAGTAGCGGCGGTGGAAATGAAGTGAGAAGTAATTTTAAAAAAGTAGAAGTTTTTTTTTTTTTTTTTACTTATTTAAGTGGTAAAACTATTTTTGACTTATTTGAAAGTAATTAAAATATATTATTTTAAACACTACTTTTTTTTTTAAGTGCTTATGAAAATTCATAAATTCTAGAAATACTTTTGAAAAGTCACTCCAAACACCCTTAGAAGTTTATTTTTCCTATTAAATTTGGGGAGTTAATATTAGCCGTCGGATTAACTTTAAAGTAAAATTTAAAATGTTTTCAACTGTGAAAAATAAAAGTCATTTTTTATGTCTTCAATCTTTGTACTTTATTTTATAGATATTTTTGACTTTCAACCCAAACAAATGCTTTTTGTGGCCACGTCACTTTATCCCTTACCAATTACCAAAAAAATTCAGCGGTTGAGAGGAAAAGAACAACTTCTCCTCAAAACTCTTCTCAAAGATGGAAACAACCAAGACAAAATCACAACCCACCTATGCTAGGGAAACCTTCATACTCATGCCAATCCATTCAAAATCAATAGATGACGCTCGATGTAGGTAGAGAGGCGACTGTCAATTGCGAAAGAGAGAGTGGATAGCACTGTCCGAATCATTGATTCAAAGCATTTGGTTTGATCAACTGGGTATGTGAATTAATCGTCACTCAATTTTGTGTCCTATGAAATTATACTGTTTTTCTCTTAATTTTTTTTCTTTTTTCCCCATTTGTTATTGTTCTGTTCAATTTTTTTGTATTTTGGAAGTTTCTGGTGTTTGATTTGTGGGCAGGGTTTTGATTTGGGGATGGGACTGAACTTTCGGGGTCAGTCTGCTTGGTGACAATTGGGATCGTAGGGTCATGAGTGGTTAATCACATAATCTCTCTATCATATGTAATCCAGTAGGAAAGTGATTCCTTAAATACATATGCATTAAAATTGAGAATGCTAGGCTACAACTAGCAACTACTTTTGTTTGATCAATGTTTCTCAATTATACTAGGAATACATCATCTACAAATGTGTAAATTACGTGTTGCATAAACACACTAATTTTTCTTTTAGGTACTAGTTACGAGTTTAAGCCTTGGTCTTATTGGATGCTTGATAGAGGAAATGGATATTTTTTACCTGTATAATCCTACACAGTGATTGAGTATCTTTAGAGGTTTTATATGGGTAATTAAACTTAAACCAAATCCGACTCAGCTCATACATTCACTAGTACAATTGATATTGGGTATTTAAGACTCACCTTATGTTCAATCTGCTAAATGTTTTAATGTTTCGAGAGTCCCCATGATACGTGAAGCACTGTTTTAATGCGTTTTGGCGTACGTTTCTTATTAGACCTAGTGATGGAGAATTGGTCCATAAAAAGCCCTTGGTTGTAAATACAATGTTCAAAGTTGAAAAAAAGGGGGGGGGGGTATTCTTCTCTTTATGATACGTGCTTGGATCAACATTTGCCAAGTTATTCACCAGTGATAATTCTCAGGAATGGGTCTTGAACATAGTTATTAGTATCGTACGATACGCGATATGTATCGTACAATACACAATACGATAAGTACGATACAATACGTGAAGATTCTGTATTTTTTTTTTAATTTTTTTTTTTTTGGTTTTTTTGGGGTGAAATGACATTATTTCACCCTAAAATTTATTTTTAAATCACTAGCTAGTGAAATAACATTGTTTCAGTGGTTATAGTTTAAAAAAAGAAATAAAGTCTGTCGTTAATGTTGTTCAACTGAATTCAAAATTTCTGATTAATATTAAGGTTGTTCAAGCAGTTGATGTTAGAAATTTGAATTAGAGGTTTTTACATTTTGATATTACTAAATTATGTTGGGAACTTGAATAGTTGGTGGAATATTAATAAAATGCTATGTTATTATGAGTCTGACTTTTTTACAAACATATATATATATATATTATTAATTATTTAAAATTACATGTATCTTACGGTACACAATACAATATGATACACTATTTTTGAAAAACGATACGCCTTCCGATACGCGATTTGACAATTATGGTCTTGAATCTTTATGTTAGACACTTATGAGGTCTGGGCAATGTGTTTCTGGCTTTGGGTACTGGTCCGTCTAGGTTTGGATATTCTTGGTACATTTGCTATTAGAGAAGTGTTGGATCGTCTTTAATAGCCACTAAATCATGCTGTAATTTGTCTTCTCATTGCATTCTTTTTTCTAAATTTGCCTGATGAATCACTCAAATAAACCCAACTCTGGTCTTAAGTATCCCTGCTGTTGTGGAAATGCTGACATTAATACTTGAGTAGTTCTTTCTTGGATGTAGTCAGGGAAAATGACTTTTAAAATTTGATTCAGCATGACTTGTTCTATTCTAATTTCATAGTTACATGTTTAAGTATTGCAGTTTCTCTTTGGAGAAGATAAAGACAAACCATATAGTTAACAAGATCGGTGTTGCTCAGTTTCTGCATCTAAATGAGGTGGCATATAATGCCATATATGCTACTTAGTTATCCACATTAACCAAGCAAACTGTCGGTTTTACTGTTTGGTAACCTGAGGCAATTTGTGTATGCTTAAGATAGTTGATTTCTCAGCTTGTGGTATGGAGAGGAGCGTCCTCGCTGGCTTGGTCCAATACCATATGACTATCCTGACTATCTCACTGGAGACTTACCTGGGGATTATGGCTTTGATATTATGGGTCTGAGCAGGGATCCTGTGGCTCTTCAGAATTACTTCAAGTATGTACTCATCCTTTCTTTGTTAGGTCGCTCAGTATTTTAGTCATTTATTTATTATAATCCCGTCATACTAAGTTTGGTTGATTTTTCACTAGAAGAGTCGGGGAATTGACATGTTTTTTGTAGTTTCTGAATATATATGTTGGCTGTGTTGGCTTTGAATTGAGGCAGAAACCTGGGTGCTAACTGTCTGTGAATGTCCAAACAATAGTAATGTGCTATCGTAATGATTGTTGTGCTACCAAAATGTTTAAATGTGCTAGTGAGTAAGGAGGTTTTTCTCTATCTGACTGGGCATTTGCATCCCAACGTTACAATCAGGCTTTAGAATGTGTAAAGCTCAAATAATGTGTATTATGATTTGAACTGGAAAATGGCTTGGTCAATTGGATACTGTTGACTTGGCAGTAGAACCATATTTCCTGCCAATAGTTATGTTCTCCATTTTGCGTTTTTGCAGTTTTGAAATACTACATGCTCGATGGGCAATGCTTGCATCCCTGGGTGCCATAATTCCAGAATTATTAGGCCTACTGGGAGCCTCTCATTTTGTTGAACCCATCTGGTGGCGAGTGGGCTACTCGAAGCTCAAGGTTCGTATTTCCTGTCTTTATTTAGTGGATAGCCTTGAGCAATATTTGAACCAATGAAAATTTCATAACATATGATTGGTTTTTTTTTTTTTTTCGTTTCTTGCAAGTTGGCATACCAATTTTTACTATTTCCAGAATTTCTTATGGAGTAAAATTGCCCCATCTTTAGTCCACTTTGTAAGGATACTGAAACAAACCTAAATGTTTTTTTTTCCCTGTTCAGTTGGAAAATTTGATTGTCTTAAACGAGGGCCAATAAATGTAATGGATAGAAGAAATTTGGTGCTGATAATCAAAAGCTAATATTATATCATTTGAGTTAGTTATGGTTTATTCTTTATTCTTTATTTTTTTTGGGTAAATTTCACTTACACCTGAATTTGAGTCATATTTCACTGACACCCCTTCTAATTTTTGAAATATCACTACATACTCCAGTAAGTTTTTGTCGGTTAACAAACTTAACAGAGAATGTGATTTGACATAATTACCCTTTACTAAAACTCCGATTTTATTGAGGTGTTTTCTGAATTTACCCTTATATTTTTATTTTGTTTTAAGTTTATCCCATGTGATGACCTAACCTAACCATGGTCACAATTTTTTTTTTTACTGGAGGAGTTTAAATGTCAATTTCACATATTACCATTAATAACATAAGGGTAATGTTATTTGAATTTAATTTACTGACCTAATTTGTTGATCTAATGACGTGGTTTCATTGGAACTATTGGATTAACACTAAGTTCTAATAAAATTGCATCAAATTAATATATAATTTCATCAAATTAACATCAAATTGACCTTTAATTGTGTTTGTTTAATGTTCAATTTTGTTTGACTACTTTTTAATTTTATTAAATTAACACCAAATTAATATTTAATTTCATCAAATTAGCACTAACCATAAATTTTATCAAATTAGCATTAAATTTTGTCAAATTAACATTCATATTCTTCAAATTAGCATTCACTTCATTCAATTAATATTCAATTTTGTTAAACTAGTACTAAATTAATATTCAATTTCACAAAATTACCACCAAATTAACATTAAATTTATCAAAACCACATTAAACTTCAACAAACTTACTACCAAATTAATATTCAATTTGATCTAATTAAACACCAAATTAACTATCAATTTTATCAATTTATCATCGACTTTTATCAAATCAACATTAAATATATCAAATTAATACAAAAATTTACCAAATTAACGTGAAATTGATCTTAAATTTTATAAAATTACCATTTTATTTCAGCAAATTAAAATTCAATCTCATCAAATCGATATTGAATTTTATAAAATTAACACCAAATCAATATTCAGTTTCATCAAATTAACCTTAGATTAATATTTGATTTCATCAATTTAACATCATTTTTTTAATTGAATTTCAAATTGACATTCAATTTCATCAAATCATTACAAAATGATCATTCAATTTTATAAAATTAACACCAAATTAACATTTTGTTTAATTCAAAAAAAATTTGATAGGAAACATTTTGTTTAATCCAATTAGCATTTAATTTAATTAAATTAATACTGAGCTTGTTCTATATGGCCAAGGGTAAACTCGGCAACTCATAAGAGAATAAGCCATCACATCACCAATTTTTTTGCTTGTCTGAAACGAGATAGATGATAGGGATAGTTCGTAAAATGCATATATAAACTCTAGGGGGTGCAATAATATTTAAGAAATCAGAGGGGATGTCAGTGAAATATTGACTTAAATTCAGGGGATGTCAGTGAAATTTACCCTATTTTTTTGACTTCTAAATGGTAGTAAATGGTCTAATATATAGAAAGCTACCATCATTGAGCAATTTTTTTTTTATTGTTTTTGGAGGTTGGGGCTTGTAATTCAAATGAAGGTTCTTGAGCTTGACTCTTGGTAGGCATTCTAGAGGGTTGTTATTCCCCTTTGCATCTTCTTGCATTAATATGCATTTTTATTACGAGTAATTTGCAAATCTTGGATTTTGCCTCCAGAATAAATTCTTTTTACATAAGTTGAAATTGTGAGAGTGTATATAAGTTCAGATAGTAGGGGTATATTTGTTTTCTGGTAGTTTGGGGTTTTTTTAATTTTTTTGGGCCCCATATATTCTTGTAATTTCACTTATTTGACCTGAGAAAAATTATTGTTTGTACCAAATAAAACTTTCATGGAATCAAAGCCTCCTCTCCTAACAAATTGCAATCCCTAAAGTCACAGCCACCATTGCACTCTTCTCTCTTCAATGTTCATCTGTATTGTTTATCGACACTATTCAACATTACTGTTTATTGGCGCTGTTTATCACATTGTAGATACTTAATATTTTGTAATCAAATCATGTCGATCTCAGATGATAAGATTCAAACAATCAGTATTCGTTTTAATGGAGATAATTATTCGTATTGATTTTATGTTATGAAAATTTTTTAGTTTGGTCGAGAAAAGATGGGATTATGTTTTTTGGTTTTGAAGTAAAACTCTCTAATCCCAAAGTAACGAATTACGACAACATTGATGCTAAATGGGAGATGGAGAATGCTCATGTTTTTAATTGGTTACACAATTCTGTGGAACCTAGTATTGGTATGAGTTGCTCGAAATTTAACACTGCAAGAAAGTATGGAATTATTGAAAGACATGTATCTTGAATTCAATTTTGCAAAACAATATTAGTTAAGATGGAAATTAAAAGTGTAACATAAGGAAGTAAGTCTATTCAAGGATTCGACAATCAGCAATCAGATGACTACTTATTGGGATCAGTTGGCATTCATGGAACTATTGGACTTGTGGGTACTAGATAGTTATGTGCACTATAGGGAGAAACAAAGGGTGGTTCAATTTTTTATGGCTTTTAGAGACCAATTTGAGCCTAGTGCTATTCTTCATCACATCCCACTACCTACTGGTGATGGAGCTATTCGGGAACTTATCGTTGAGGAGGCTCGATTTAAGGTGGTTCATGTTGTCACTTCTTCTAAGTCAATGTTTGCTACCACCATTACACAACCTTCGTTGTTGCCTATTCCATCTACACATCTCACACAGGTTCTTGGAAAACCAAAATTACATGTTGGCATCGATGAATGCAGCCATTGTCATCAGAAATGACATTGGAAAGTATGTTGTCCCTAACTTCATAAATGGTGTACTTCTACTTGGCGTTCCTTCTTTCGGGATTCTGTTTGCCCTCCTGCACCACTGACAACTTCTACATCTAATCTTGCTATTGTTTTTCCTAGTACTGTTCAATCGATGATTGAGCAGGTACAATCTATGCTTGCTATTTCCATTACAGATCCGTCCAATGCCTTTGTTTATGTCCACCATTCATTCTGGTATGATTGGTTTGCATATCTCAGATATATCACTTCTACTTGGATATTTGATTTAGGTTCCTCACATCATATGACTCCTAATCTATATTCTCTTAGTAATCGTGTCTCTCCCTCTTCTCCTATAAATATTGTTCTACTAGTGTTTCTCTAATATATGTTTTTTTTGTTGGATCTATTCTTCCCTTTGTCCTCCTCTCTTTGTCTCCAATGTTTTTTATGTTCCAAAAATGTCTTTTAGTTTATTATGGATTAGTCAACTCTCTGATTTAGTCTTGATGTTGTGTTTTCTTCTCATGGTTGTGTTGTTTTGGAGTGGATGTCCAATTTTGTCTATAAAATAATTTATCCCAGTTTCATTTATGGCATTTTAGGTTAGGTCATTTGTCCATTGATTGTCTAAAGATTGTAATTTCCTCTGGTATTTTTGTTAATGTATCTCCAAGTGACATCATTGCTTATAGTGGATGTAAACTTGCCAAGATGTCTGTCTTACCTTTTAATAAAAGTGATTCTTTTTCTATTACTCTGTTTTTCCTTGTTTTCTCTTGTTCATGTTGATGTATAGGGACTTTCTCTTCTTTCCACTAAAGGTGGCTATACATATTATTTTTCTTTTATTGATGATTAGAGTCCCACATAAATTTTATTTCTCTCAAATTCATCGCAACTTCCATTCCATGATAAACGCTCAATTTTCTACTAATATAAAATTCTTCATTCTGATCGGGGTGGTAAATATTAGTTGAAAGACTTCATTGACTTTTTGGTTGCATTTGGCACTATACATCAATCATCTTGGTCAGGCAAAATGGTGTTGCTGAATGTAAGCATAGACATATCCTTGAAATTGGTCGTGCTTTTTTGTTTTCTTCATTTGTTCCCTCCATCTTTTTTAGTGAAACTATTCTTACAACAATTTATTTATTAAATCATATGCCCACCACATTTCTCTCAGGTACTTCGCCATATGAAAAATTGTTTAAGAAACTTCCTTATTACTCTCTTTTTCGTGTCTTTGGTTTAGCCTATTTTGTTATTCTTTTATGCGCAAGTGAAATAAATTGAGTGCTCGTTTTGTTTATGCTTTTTCTTGGGGTATGGTCTCAATCAAAAGAGATGTTAGTGTTATGATCCCGTGTCTAAACAGTTGTATGTCTGTCGGTATGTTTTCCTTAAGCCCATTTCATATTTCACGATTCCTTTTAAAATAACTCCTGTTTCAAGAGATGAACTTGTGCGTATTGACCCTTTTCATTTGGATGAGTCTGATGAAGAGTGTATCCCCTCTCTTGATGTTTATGATATTATTTCTTTGTTCGATGCTTCTTCTTTATTTTCTCTTTCTTGTCCTTCTGTTCTCTCTCCTTATTCTTTGGTCTATTCTCGAAAAAAACTTACCTCTTCTACATTCTGTGAGTATCAACTCTAACGAGCCAAACTCTGAACCTAGGAAGCACGGATACTCCTCCGAAGGTCGACGTGGCAGTGTCGAACACGTGTCCGATACGGATACGCATTGGACACAGCCAGACACATGTCAGACACTTCCACAAGTGTCCTGAACAGTGATAAAGCTGGTTTTGTGGACGAATACGGCTTGGATACGACAAAAGATCTTTATTGAAACCTAAAAAAAAAAGAGGGGTAGAAGACGTTATAGACCTGAGATCAGCCACAAATGTCATCTTCCTCTACTTATACGACTCGTTTCAGACCTAAGATCAAACATGGGTACTTTGGGATTCTTTTTCTTGATGCTTCTGGAGGTCTGATGCAATCAGATCTCTCATAGATGGGTTTGGTGTGATTGGCTCTCTCTCTGTGCAATTGGTGTGGTTGGCTCTCTTTGGCGCTCTCTCTGTGCGATTGGTGTGATCAGCTTGCCCTAAATGCTTGCAGTATCGTTCTGTCTTTTTTTTCTCTCTCTCTCTCTCTCTCTGTGCGATTGGTGTGATCGGCTTGCCCTAGATGCTGGCAGCGTCGTTTTCTTTTCCTCTCTCTCTCTTTCTTTCTCACAGTCTCTTTGTTATGGTGGTGTGGTGTCCCCCCTGAAGAATTAGACTTCTTATTAGTCTAGCCCACAACCAATTAGGTTTACCCCCCTCCCCCAACTCACTGCTCATAACATTTAGTACACTTATTAAATTTAATATTAACTCATTTGTCAAGTTATAAAATATTAATTAATTTCACAATTTGATTATTAATGTTATTATATATATAAAAAAATATTATATTGTTTTAATTAGTAGTATCCTCGACTTACACATGTCTTATATTTTAAAATTTTGTCGTATCTCCATGTCCGTATCATATCGGATACGACGCCCATGGCTGTATCCTGTTTCCTAGCTCTGAACCTATGGAATCCACTCAACTTGAACGACAGCATCCTATGAGACTTGGTTTTGTTGATGCTTGGTCGTCTCATTCTTATCATGCTTTTCTTATTGCTATTCTTTTTTATTTTGAGCCTCTGTTTTAATGCAATGTATGATGAATTGACTGCACTTGATAAAGGTGATAAAGGTTGGTACTTTGGATTTAGTTCTTGACTGCAAGTAAAAATGTAGTTGGTTACAAAATGGGTTTACAAGGTAAAGACTCATTCTAATGGTTGCCTTGAGCATTATAAAGTTTGGTTATTTGTTAAAGGTTTTCTCAAGAATAAGGTGTTGGCTATGAGAAAATTTTTGCTTGAGTTGCCAAAATGACTATTGTTTGCACTTTTATTTTTGTTGCAGCAGTTTATTAATGGCCTCTATTCCAACTTGATGTTAAAAATATATAAATGAATGGGTATCTCAATGAACACCAAGGAGTCGTTGTCGAAGGCTGAAGAACACCCAGAGTCGAAGACCAGCGAACACCTTGGAGTTGTCATCGAAGGCTGAAGAACCCAGCGACCCAGAGTTGAAGAACAGCGAATAACGAAGAAGGAAAAGAGGGATTTTATTTTTTTTGTAAACCTTAGCCACTGAAACGACGACGTTTTAGCGGTTATAGGGATAAAAAAATCAGACTCTTGGCACAAAACGACGTCATTCCATCAAAAAAAAAAAAACCCAACCTTTGCACGTATCGTGCGTATCGTACCAATACGTATCGTTTCGTAAAAACGTATTGTGTATCAGACGATACAGTGCAAAAACGATACATAACTACGATCCGTATCGTTTTAAGCCTGTATCATACAATACGTATACTAACAACTATGGTTATGACTATCGCTTGTGTTGGGTCTCTTTGGTCTAAAGGAAGCCCCCAGATTCTAGTATGAACCTTTTCAAATTGTTTTCACTCAAATTGATTTTGTTTCTAGTGCTCATGATCCCACTCTATTTATTTGTCGTTTACCAACGGATTGGTTCTTTTATTATTATATGTGGATGATATGATCATCACTGATCGTAATATTGTTATTGTTGACAAAGTGAGCGACATCTTTTACTTGAGTTTGAGATGAAGGTTTTGGGTCATCTATGTTATTTCTTAGGTATTGAGGTTGCTTGTTCTTCTAAAGGCCAACTTTTATCTTGGTCTTAGTATGCTAATGAGCTTATTCATTGTGTCCACTTAACAAATGATAAGGTTGTTGCTATTCCTAAAATGCCACATTCTCTAGTTTTGATGACATTCTTCTTGATGATCCTACATTGTGTTGTGAACTGGTTGATTTGATTTATCTTATTGTTCCTCGCCTAGATATTGCATATGCAATTCATATTTTCGTCAATTTGTCTCAGTTCCTCGTACTAGCGGATTGAATACCATGAATATTATTTTAGAGGAATACAAAAAAGAAGGGTTAATAGTTTTTTTAGTTCTTAAAGTATGAATGTTTTATCAATTTGGTCCTCATTATTTTAATTTTGTCAATTTGGTCATATTTAATTCGTGTTTAAATAGTCCTTCCACAAACATAACGAAAGTGATCAAGGGAATTTTATCACACGTTTTTTACGAACCACACGTTTTTTAACGGAAGTGAACACATGTCATTCTTTCAGATGATATTATGTGATCAAAACGTGATCATTTTTACTAAAAACTTAATGAACCATCAGTGTAGGGACCATTTGGACATGAATATTTTATGGTTCAAAATGATAAAATTGATACAATGAGGACCAAATTAACAAAACACGTATACTTTAGCGACTAAAAATGCTATTAACCCAAAAAAAGAAACTAATACACTCATTGGACTGCCTTACTTCGTATGTACGTGGCACCATATTTCAAAGCTTATTGTCATTGACCTCTTCTCTGGCTTGCCTACATAGTTGTCAAATCATGTATCCGAAGGTATATCTTTTTTTAAAAATAGTGTATCGTATCGTGTATCGTAAGATACAACGCAATTTTAAATAACCAATAATAAAATATATATACCTTTGAAAAAAAATTAGACTCATAAAAACATAACGTTTTTCATTAATATTTCACCTACTATTTAAGTTACCAATATAATTTACTGATATTAAAAAATAATAAAGGGTATCAAATTAAATTAGTGGTACTTAGATATACTTAAAAGTAAAAAGTTATAATTTAATGGAGTATTAAATGTAATTTTTTAATGGGGTATTAAATATAATTTTTTATACTTATAACAAAAAAAAGCGCACACACAGAGATAGAGAAAAGAGGCGATGGCGATGTTGATGTTGGTTTTGGTGTCGGTGTCGGTGTCGGAGAGGGAGAAGAAGAAGAAGAACATACTTGGTTGCTGGTACCTCGTGGTCGCAGCGCACAACGATGAATAGAGAGATTGTGAGACTAACAGGTTAGTGTTAAAAATCAACCTAGGGTTTCATCTAGTTAGTGTTGTTATTTTTTTCAATTTTTTCAATTTGCTTTTGCTTGGGTGTTTTGTGGGTTTGGTGGATTGGTAATTCTTGTCTTCATCTCTTGCATTTTCTTTGACATTTTCTCTATTCTATGGCTGTCAACGATTTGGTCCCAAAAAAAAAAACAGAGATTTTGCGTATCGTTTGTATTGATCGATATGTATCATATTGTAAAAACGTATCGTGTATCGGACGATACTATGCAACAACGATACAAAACTCCAATTCGTATCGTTTTACCTATGTATCGTGACGTATCGTACGATACGTATTGTGTATCGTACGATACTAATATCTATGCATGGCTATACTTGTGCTACTTGGGCTGGTGATAGTATTGATCACAAGTCTACTATTGGTTTTTGTGTTTTTTTGAGTGATTTTCTTATTTCTTGTTCTACTAGTGAGGATGAGTGTCATGCTATAACACACACCACTGTAGAGATAGTTTGACTTCGTAGGCTTTTAGCTGATATGGGTGTTGTTCCCTCCTCTCCTACTACAAGTGCTATCCAGATTGCACACAATTTAGTATTTCATGAGCATATGAAGCATATTAAAATTGATTGTCATTTTGTTTATTAACATCTGCAGCTAGACACTTATTGTTTGTATCTTTGCTATAGCTTGCAGACTTTTTCACCAAATTTTACACTTCAACTTGTTTTCGATTCTTATTTGACAAACTCTTGATGCTCTCTAGGGGATGAATCTCCAGAAATGCTTTATGGGGGTAATAATTGGAAAGTTATTGGGTTTTGTTATTACAAGAGATAGAATCACAGTTGATGCTCACATCATGAGTTTGAGGGGGATGTGAGAGTGTATATAAGTTTTTATAATAGGAGTACATTTGTCTTTTGGGTAGGGTTTTTCAGATTTTTTTTTGGGCTATATATCTTCTTGTAATTTGTTTTATTGACTTGAGAGAGAGTATTGTTTGCACCCAATAAAACTTTCAGGTCAAACTTCAAATGTTCTTTAATCGACCAAAATCAATTAGTGAATTTTTTCGGTCTGCCTTCTTCCTAGAGGATAACTTGTTATGAAGATTGAACACTCTAGCATAATCTATTGATTGTGTCTTCACCATTAAACATATCAACTTTCTAGCCTAAGTTTATATGAATATGCAAATAAACTTACATATTGATAATTTCATAGACTTATTTAAAATGTTAATTTAAGAAGCATGTGCTGGGGAATGTTGTCACTGATCCAATTATTTTCTTTGCCCTACTTTTATTGTTTGACAGGGAGATACACTGGATTATCTTGGCATCCCAGGACTCCACTTGGCTGGAAGCCAAGGAGTGATTGTCATAGCCATCTGTCAAGCCCTTCTGATGGTAACAACCTTTTATTTCAGTTTGCTGTCTATTGTCAATCATTTTGAACTTTTGTGAGCCTTGATGAATCTACTAGTAAAACACCTTCCATATTGGGCTTTCAATAGCCATCCCATTCAAGGGGCTTATGATGTTATACTTATCCTTAAATCTTCAATGGGCTTAGGATTGAATATCTATGGTTCCAAGCTGGCTTGGATCATATTGTCAATGATATCACCATAAATCAATGTGGGGTGGTTGTCAATGCATCAAATTGGGCAGTGATATGATTACACAGGCATATTTGCAAAATAAATTTATGCCGACCTTACTCTATTTTGGCACATATTGCATATTGCCCACACTGGTCAGGGTCTTGTATAAACACTTATAAAGAATAATTATATGACGGTGTAGAAAGAGGGTGAAAGGCTAAGGAGGGTGAGGTGGGTTCTTTTTTTATGGCTGGAGATGGGCGTCGGGCATCTAATGTGGTTGGCAGAGTTATCTTGGTGGTGATACAACTGGTCACTGTGTGTACAGTGATTTAAATTTCAGGCGATTTCAGTCCCTGTAGTGGAATATTGAAAGAATCTTTAGGAGGTGAAAACATTAATAAGGTGGTGAAAGTTGCTCATACAATTGTTGAATGGTGACTGCTACTTAAAGGAAAAAAAATCTCAGATGACTTTGCTCGCATTGGTTTTTTGTTTTTTATGTTTATGATTTTGTGGTTAACTATAATGAAGCCTATTGTTCTGTGCGTATAGGTTGGACCAGAATATGCAAGATATTGTGGGATTGAGGCTCTGGAGCCTTTAGGAATTTACTTGCCGGGTGACATTAATTATCCTGGGGGTGCACTTTTTGATCCCTTAAATCTTTCCAAAGACCCTAAAGCTTTTGAGGAACTGAAGGTGAAAGAGATTAAAAATGGGCGCTTAGCTATGATTGCCTGGTTAGGCTTTTATGCCCAGGCAGCTCTGACAGGTAAAGGCCCAGTTCAGAACCTTTTTGAGCACATCTCGGATCCGGTACACAATAACCTGCTTTCCACTATCAAATCCCTGTAATGTATATTTCAGAGCTCTTGTTAGTGACCACATCCAAGCATATAAAAACTTTAAATTAGCGATAATTGATTTCTTTTCTTGATATGTATAGATATGTTATATGAAGAAGTCTATTTTTACTTAATTTATGCCTTCATGTAAGAAACACAAATACATTTTCCCCACCAGAAAGTAACACGTTAATACATTTAGCTTTCAAGTCCTAAAAAACAACATTCTGTACTAAACATCATGGGAAATCTGACCTTGAATATACTCTCTTTCTCCCCCCCACCCAAAAAAAAAAAAAAAAAAAATTGACGAGGGGAGATTTTGTAGGCTTGAGGTTGAGCATTCCTATATGTAGTTGATCAAAGGCATTGGTGAATATTATGTCTGTTGAACAGTTATTATCTATCAAGACTCTTCACACAATGTGGTTTGATGCAATTATAGAAATTACTAAAGGGTCATCAAGAAGGAAGCAGATTTCTTTGGGGTTCGTTTGTTTAGCGGGAGAATGATAGAAAATGCAAGAAAGAGAAGTTTTTTAAAATTTTCATGTGTTTGGTTTGTATGAAAAGGAAAATGATAGAAAATAATTTTCCTTCATGCTTGAATTTTCTCACAAATAACCAACTTTTTTTTCTTGCAAAAAATACAAGGAAATGCAAGAAAGTTATGATTTATATCTAACTTCCTATTTTACCCTTATTTTTCTTAAAATATTTTATTGGTTATTAATTCTAAAAAATTTTGGTATGAATTTGATTAATCATATAATTTAGGCTAAAGATCTTTGTATTAGTGATTGTTTTAAAATTAAGTTTCGAGTTATTTTTTGAAATTTTTTTAACTTTTAATTATAATTACATATTTTTTCCTTTTAAAACCGATTTAATATAATTAAGGGTAATTTAGACAATTATAAAAAAATTCTTATAATTTTTCTTTCTTTCAAATAATAGAATGAAATTTTTTTAAAAATTTCTAGTAAATTTTTCATTCTAACCAAATATATGTATAAAAATATATTTTCTATCAGTTTTTTTTCTTTCACTTCTCTTTCTATCATTTTCACTTTTCATTATTTTTTTCTTCCTAACCAAACAAACCCTTGAGATCTTTGTCAGTGAAAGTTATTAGTGAGGTCATATGGGGTACCTTTCCTAGATGTACTAAGTAGATCTCTTCAACATTTGTTTGAGCTTTTCTCGCATAAGCTCTTCTGGCTAAGTTGCTATCTCCGCTAGCTGCTAACCCTATGGAGATTACCTTTATCTCTTCTAAGGGTTATTGATGTTCGTGAGGCTTTGCTGGGGGAGCTCTTTCTTCCCTTCTGTTTGTGTCATCGAACCTTCTCAAATGGTCTTGTTGGATTAGTTGTTAATATTTCGTCCTTCAGGATGATGCACTCCTTTGTATCATGGCCATGGTCTCGATGAAACTAGCAATATTTATCCCTTGCTTGTTTGTGAGGGGGAGTCTTAAGGTTCCCAGGCCATTTGAATACATTATCATCCTGTACTTAGAAAATGACTTGCTTAACTGAGGTGTTAAGAGGAGTGTTCCCCTGAAACTTGTTTGGTGGGAAGCGAGGTCTCAATCTCTCTCTTGCTGGTACACAATCTGTTTTTCCTTTCTTGGAGGCGTTAGCTTTGTCATGCTTCTTGATCCTTTCGCTTCTTTTTTGAAGAGCGATCTTCGCCTCTTTTTTCTAGCGTTCAATGCATCATTTGCATTCATATGGTTCTGAGCTCTAGACAAGAGTTCTACCATACTTGTTAGTGGAGCTCTGTCATACTCATTCATGATTGTCTCCTCCGCGCTTTCCTCGATAATGTTGCTTACTATGGGGATCATCTCTAGCAACACCCATTGACTTGATAGTCATCATCCATGATCGTTCTTCTTTAGGAAGTTGTAAGAATCACAGAAAATTATTAGTCAATTCTCATAGACAGTGCCAAATTGTTGGTGCAAAATTTGTCCCAACTTTTACACAAGCTGAATATATGATTTTCTTGATCCTTGTCAACTTTTCGATAAGTCTAATTAACTTTTTGATAGTTGGAATTAGCTCTCCAAGGTTCCTAATGAGGTTTTCGCAAGCTGGCAGACTTGAAAAAAAGTTTCAGACTGGAGAAGGGAGTTTTGGGAGTCGACCCTCCGATACTTAAGTTAGTATTTTCCGGAAGAATTCTTAAGGAATATTCAGGAATAGTTGTTACATACCTCTGGTCTTCTCCGTAGGCTCCCTTTTCTAGTGTTTTGAATAAATGGTTGCTGGGGAATGGACTCTAGGCTCCTCCATTGTTCTGGGAAGATCAGACTTCTGCTGCTTGGGGAGTCTTTGTCCTCTTTTCCTTTTGCAGACTCTTTTTATGTTTGAAGTTTATTCTCCTGAGCATTGTTGTAGGCGGGAAAGGCTCCCTCATAAGGAGTCTTTTGAATCCTAGATAAGCTAATAAGAGGCAGAGACTTCTTTTGGAATGAGGGGTCTCAGCCCTGTTGATGACCTTGACTTGGAGGTGCTTTGATTTTCAAACAATGGATAATCTTATTTTCATTCTTCTATGGGACAACTTGGTGGGACATAGCTTATTATTAGGATATGCTTTCCTATCCTCTTCAAGGCTCGCCAAACCTCTCAACGGTAATCTTTTGGGTAATTGAACCAGAGCTTGGTGAATTTAAATAGCCTAGGGAATGGTGGTTACAAGAAATCGCCTCATTTAAACTGACAAGATGTTCCCACGTAAGCCATATGCGTTTCTCAAGGAAGTAATGGAAAAAAATTAAAAAGTAACTTGACACACGATCGACAGACGGAAAAAATTAAATACAACATCAAGAAAGGTCTTACAAAAGCTGTTTGACTTGAAAGTTACCGTTGGAGGACAGGCAAGGACGGAGCTATTAGTGGGCTGAAGCCCAGGGTAAAATTTTTTTTTATTAGAGCCAACCCAACCTAGCCCAACCTAAAGCAACGACTACCTGCAACACAGTCACTTCCTCTCTTCAGACGGCTCTCTCTCGGTCTCTTCTCTCTCAGGTTGCAACTTCAACCCAAACACCCTCCCCCCATCCCTCTTTTGCGCAAACACCATCTCTTTCAGGTTGCCACTCTCGCGCGCGCCCTGCCCCAATAGGTACGATTTATCACCTCCTCTTCTCCCCTCTCTGTTTGGTTTTGCTTTTCGTTTCCGTATGTATGTCTCCCTGCGTCTATTTGTTTGGTTTTGCTCTTTGTTCAAATGCCTACAAGCTGTTCGATCAAATGCCCTTGAATCACACACACATTTGTATGGCCTCTTGACCTCTTTTCCAGCTGGAAATCTTTTGTAGACTTTAGAGTTTAAATCATGATCAATAAAAATGAGCTAGAATGTGTTTACCACTTGATGTCCATTTAGAGGTTTGGAAGTGATAATGCATGCAGTGATGCACTTGAGGTCATCATTCTTTTAATTAATTTTTGAGAATTCAAGAAATGTATATGAGATTGTAGAAAATAGGACCGGATATTGATTACCTATGTTTTAGCTGTGATTGCATGTGGAAATGGTTTTTTAGTGCATCACCTGACTGCTATTGATGAAGCTGATCCATTGCAATATTTTCTTAAGGAATAGGAGAATAATAAGCAGCATTGTGTTATTGTTATTCATCATACAAAGGTCACTGCTGCCAGAACAATGATTAACCCCTACTTATTTGACCCTCAAGAGAGTTGTGCCTAAATATGCAGTTTACTTTAAAATGGGTGTTTGTGGAAGGTGCATTATTAAGAAAGTCATTGTTATGCTTGTATTTTCTGTTTGCTACATAGAGATTTATGCACTGGCACAATTTCTGTGTGGAGTTATAATATCTCTTATGACTAACACCAAAATGTTGAATCTACTTCCAGATACTCAATTGTTTGATCCCCTGCATTTACTTATACTGATTGTCATCGTTTTTGTCAATGGCCATCTGCCCTTGTATGCTATACATCCTGCAGAACAAAAGCATGCTCTTACAACTGGTTTTATCATTTTTATGAACTAAGAGAACTTAAGAGTTACTTTTATGTAGGGGATGGGTGTTATATGCATTTATATACCTGCTGCTATGTTCTACTTTGCCATGAAACTAGGAGTGGCTTTATTGTGTGCCATGGTTGCTTAGTTTCGATGGACAAATTTGTTGCTGTATCAGCATGGTTCTGGACCTGTTAAGTCATATTTCTTTATATACTATTACTAATATGGCTAGATTAGTTCTGTTTTACATTGCTTACATCAATCATACTTGCATTCCAACTTTTATGGCATAAAATGGATCATGAATAATGCTCTTATTCTACTATTTTGTCATGATGCTGGCTGATCCTTCATTTGACATGTTTCAACAATAAAAGACTGTACGTAGATAATATGTTTCAACATGTTTCAACCATTGTTAGTTGTATGAATGCTTAACTTAGCCCGGGATAAACAAAAATTCTGGCTCTGCCCTTGAGGACAGGTAAAATCTAGACTGAATAGGGAAAACTCAGAGCATGGCAAATCCTGGTAATCAACTCTGTCTCATCTGACTGGTTCACAAAGAGACAACGGAGGATAAGGTTATCCACAGTTTAAAAGTCAAAAGACCTCCTAATAAAATTTAGCAGCTCATGACTGGAGGGAGAAAGACTGAGACCCCTTGTTCCTGGGGAGTCTCAGCCTCCTAATCTGCTTATCTGGAATTCAAGAGACTTCTCCACAAGGAAACTCCCGTCTGTTACATTGAATAGGAGAACAGACTCCTCATACAAAAGGAGTCCTTAAATAAATGAGAGAGCCTAGAGTTCACTCCCAAACAACTACTATTCCAAACCAACTATAAAGAGTCAAGGGAAAACGACCAACGTAAGTAATATATGTTCAAAAATATCTCTTTGTAACTATTCAGCAAGTACTAACTTAAGCATTGGATGATCGACACCCCCGGAGATCCCCTTCCAGTCTTCGACTTATTTTCAAATCCTCCAGATTGTAGAAACCTCATCTGAAGCCCTAAGGAGCTCGTTTCTAGCCATCATAAACACAACGAAGTTCACTGGAAAGTTGTCAAGGAAAAGGATAGACCTTGATTCAATTTCATAAATGTTGTGGCAAATATTGCACCAACACCATATAATGCTTAAATCTAATGTACGCACTCTTTTCCTTGCAACTTTCTTCTTTATTCTCAGAACCTTATTGACTTAACTATTGAAGTACCTCCGAATGGACCCACACTATTCTTTGGCAGTGTGCTTATTTTGCGGGAGGTAGGTGAACTCACATTCATCTTGTTCACATACCTACTAGGTTTTTCAATCAACACCACTTACTGAGGTATGAGATTTTTTTCTCGTACATCAACTAATGCAATTATTTCTGATGATACCAAAAATTAGTCAAGGCTAAGCTCGGTCCAGTAGCAGAACGGGGATTTACCCTTAGTAAGGGCCTATGATAGATTGTCTGAATTTGGGTTCCAGTCGAGACGGATAAGGTCGGGTGAACGAGTTGACCTCTCAATCTCAAGTGGTCACCTCGATTCAGACACCTCAGCTCAGATGTCACAAATCAGACATCCCAGGTCGGGCCTTATGTCTCAGACACCTCACTCAGATGTCACAAATCAGACATCCTAGGTCGGACCTCATATCTCAGACCCTCCAGCTCAAGACTCCTAGATTGGGAGGTGCAGGTCCAGAATCATCATTGACGTGATCCTCATATGCACTACGATAATGACAACTCACACTTTATAGAGGGCCACGTCACACCTATGGAATGTAGCCTCTAACAGTCAAATATTTTGCCACATGGTTCATAACAACTCTAAATGTATCACGTTGATTATGCAAGGATCGCATTGGTTACGGGAGGATCGCAGAGATTACGCAAGACAACTATACACTATAAAGAGGGGTCAAATCCCTCACATTAAAAAAGATCAAGCATCCATACATTGACACTCTATAATTTTGTAACCTCCTTCTCTAAGTAATAGAGAATTCCCCCAGGAGCAGGAGACTCCATTATAGTGGACTAATTAAGTTTTCGATCTGGTGAACCACTATAAACCCTTGTCTATTAAGTTCTACTCATAGCCATTGTCCCTAAATTAATTATTCAAACTATCAAGAGCCAAAAACCTCTGACTGGATACTCTGTTAATCCTCATAAATAGATCCTCAATCCATTTACCTCTACTCAACCGTGCAGAATACACCATTAGTTTGGCACCGTTGATGGAAAACGATTATTTTAATTCCTGTTAAAATTCTATTGATCTTTCAACAATTAATGGTCTTTACACGCAACATGAGCAAAAATCAAACAAATCCACTACGTTTGTAGAACCAGCAGGAATCCAAATAGTGGGACAGCAAAGAATTCTAGAAAAATCCTCTGTTGAATGGCAGAGACAATCTACCAATGACAGATCTCCCTCTAGACTGCCTAAGGTTTGTTACTTAATCACTGAAACTCTTTGACATTTGAAATATTATGCACAAACCCCCTGAAGTTTGTACGCACATAATACTTAGATTCCTACCGTCAATATCCGTGAGTATATCCGTTAGTAAATTAAATTCAAACCCCATAAAATTTATAGGTGCGTAATATTTAGATCCCTTAAATTTAAAATGTTATACTTAGACAAAAAATACTTCAATCAAAGATATAATATCAAATATTTTAAATTTTATTGACAAAATTTATGTTCTATTGTATAATTTATTGAAATAAAATCAAAAATACAAATTTAATTTTTTATTAAAAACTTGTAATTGGTATACAATTATATTATTTATTGAAATTTAATTTGGGCGTTTAAATGGCCAAATTAAACTACCAAATTACCTTAATTAAATCTAGAAGATATTGTGTTAATTACAGTTTGACCACTTATTTGATTTTTTAGTTTTATTCTAATAGACAGTATAATAGTATACTAATTATGAGTTTTTAAGAAAAAATAGATTTTTATTTTTGATTTTAATTTTAATAAATGACATAATAAAACATAAATTTTGGATATAAAATTTATGTTCTTTTATGAATGACTTAGCCCCCTTATTTGATTTTTTAGTTTTATTCCAATAAATAGTATAATTGTATACTAATTACGATTTTTTTAGAAACAAATTAAATTTTTATTTTTGATTTTATTTCAATAAATGATACAATAAAATATAAATTTTGGTTATGAAATTTAAAATATTTGATATTCTATCGTTAATTTGAGTATTTTGAGTCTAAGTATAACATTTTAAACTTAAGGGGTCTAAGTATTACACATTTACAAACTTGAGGGGGTCTGGGTGTAATTTATTAACGGATATACTGAAGGACATTGACGACAGGGGTCTAAATATTACATGTGTACAAATCTCTGATGATTTGTGTGTAATATTTCAAAGTCTGAATGTAATTCTCCTCTTTTTTCTTAATCCATGCTTTCATGCACAGGAAAATAACTAGTATATATTATATACTAGAAATTATCCGTGCCTGAAGTCACTGTATGATACAAAAAAAAATGACAATTACAAAAAAATAAGAATACATTGAAAAATCACTTCAATTCAAATCCACGCATCCAACTTTCTAAAGGAAAAAAAAATCCCAGAAATGGAACTTTTAGTCATTTTGAATCATGCCTCAACGGATAAATTAATGCCAAAACATAACACCAAAGCTTTAATTAGAAATCAAACACCCATCAAGGCATCAACTCTAATCAAAGAACAAACTATTCAAAAGCTTAAGAATCCTTTACCATGTAATACACTACCAAAAGTAAACTTCATGCAAACTCAAAACCATTTTGAGACGCACAAAAAAAAAAAAAAATCATTAAAACACTTTTTTTTTGGGGGGGGGGGTAAGTAAACTTTGTATTGATATGCTATACAAATTTACAAGTCAAAGGCTGTTACAAAAATAACAGCACCAAGCAAGGTGCTCAAAAAAATAGAAAAAGAGCCAATCTAGAAGGAGCACTGGTTGCTTGGTCATTGCTACTATAGATTGAGCTCATACAATGTACAAGAAAGGTAACTCCCAACCATCAACAACTCAGTTAGGAGAGGAAAGATGCCACATTTGAAGAATGACATAATTTTGAGCAGACTCTTTAACCTTAAGAGTAATCAATCTACTCCTTACCACATTAATGATTCCCTTTAGAATAATTGCTGAATCATTGGCCACGTTTCTAAAAATCCTTGCATTTCTCTCCCTCCAAAGGATATAAACAGTGGCTGCAACGCTCAGCTTCAGAATTTTCATCTTCAAAGTCTTCCCTTTCCACTCTTTAGAAGCACTAGGAATGAGAGATTGCCAAGGTTTAGGCATCCAAGGCTCTCCACTCCTTTGTAGCATTGCTCGCCATATCCCAGATGTAACAGGGCAGTCAAAAAATAAATGCTTGTGGCTTTCTTCCTCACTTCTACAGAACACGCAGATACACTCCACATGTTGCATATAAGTTGTCACCCGATCTTTAGTATTTAATCTTTCAAGAATAGCTAACCACAGGATAAAGCTCATCCTGGGAATAGCTTGTCCATACCAGATAAGCCTATACCAGTGTACCTCGGGGAATTGTGGCACAATCCAAGTCCAAGTTGATTGAGCTATGTAAATTCCATTAGCACTAGGCAACCATTTGACTTGATCAGTATGGAGGACATTTGGGGTATAGTTAGGCATTGTGCTACATATTTCATGCAAATCAGATGAGGTATGGTCTGGCCAATTCCAACTATCACCATCTATGATGCTCTCAACCATAGCAGTAGCTAGTAATGAAGATTCTTCAATAATTCTATGAGACCACTTTAGTAGCAAGGGTCCTTGAGGGTGCCAATTATCATGCTACAACTTAGTTGATCTCCAATCCCCAATAATGTGCTTGATTAAAGGTCTAACAACAGGTCTTAACTTCAAAATCTTTTTCCAAAACGAAACCTGAGGTGTTTTTAGCTCCCAGAAGCTTCTACCTTTTACATAAACAAATTTCACCTATTCAGCCCAAAGGTTATCTCCATCCTTGAACATGTACGATATATATCTAATCCTTAAGGCCTTATTTCAACTGTGCAAGTCCTTTAGTCCTAGGCCACCTTGTGCTTTAGTCTTGATAACAATCTCCCAGACAACTTTGCTCCCCTTATTTATGTTGTGTACCAGTCCACAAAAACCTGATGAGCTGCTCAATCCTCTTCAATACTACTTTAGGAATGACTAGATGACAAAGCTAGTAACTTTGTATGTTGTATAAGACTGCTTGAATTAGTTGGAGCCTCCCCGCAAAAGAGAGGGACTTATTTATCCAACTCCTAATCCTAGCCTCAGTTTTATCAATTAAAGTAGCAAAGTCACTCGGTCTAAGTTTGGAGGAAATAAGAGGCACTCCGGGGCACCTAATAGGTAGTGTTCCATCAACAAACCCCAAACATTGCTTATTTTGGCTTGTAACCTCATCTTGAATTCCAGCCATAAAGATGTGACTCTTCTCAACATTGGCCATCATACCTAAAAGATCCAACCTCTCCATAGCTGTCCCAAGAACAGACACAGAGAGTAAATTACCATGGCAGAAAAGTAGTAAGTCATCTGAAAAGCTAAGTTGTATAATGCCTTGTTTCTTGCACCTCCAGTGATATTTAAATCTAGTTGCAGCAGCCACTTTAGTCTTCATAATTTAAGTTAAAGCTTCCATAGCAATCACAAACTGATAGGGGGACATGGTATCCTCCTGCCTTAATCCTCTACAACTCGAAAAGAATCTCGTAAATTCCCAGTTGATTGAAATGGAGAACTTGGGAGTAGACATACAGGAGGTGATCCAATTAAGCATTACTTCAGGAAAGTTGTGCTGCCTTAGTACGTTAATTAGAAACTCCCAATCTAATATGTCATATGCCTTCATGAGGTCCACCTTGATGGCACATTTAGGGGAACCCCTATCGTTATGATCATCTCTCATAAGCTCCTGTGCAAGTATTACATTATCTCCAATTCTTCTTCCTGGAACAAAAGCAGCCTGGTTGATGCTTATGATATCAAGCAAGATAGTCTTAATTCTGTTTGCTATAATCTTGGAAACGATCTTATACAAGGTGTTGCAGCAAGATATGGGCCTGTAATCCCCTAACATTGTATGATTGGAATTTTTTGGACCAAAACAATATTGGTGTTATTGATCTCTCTTGGTAAGCTTCCAGACATGAAAAATTCTTGAACGGTCCTAGTAATGTCAGAACGAATAATGGGCCCAGCCTTCTTGAAAAAACACCCAATGTAACCATCAGGCCTTGGAGCCTTATTAGGATGTATAGAAAATACCACATCTTTGATTTCCTCCTCAGAAACACACCTAGACATTCTTGCTTCTTGGTCAAAAGAAATTCTTTTACTGTTTAACTTGCCAATTTTCTGAACTTTGTTCAAAGAGTTAAGTGAATATCCTCCCAAAAGAGTCTTATAATGGTCCACTGCCATCTGTTTTACTTGCTCAGGGTCATCAACCACATATCCATCCTGCTGAGTGATAGATAATATCTTGTTTTTTATTCCTTCTTGTAACCACAATCTTGAAAAAGAACCCAGTATTTTGGTCACCTTCTTTACACCATTGGATTCTTGCTTTCTGCCTTAAGAACTCTTCCTCAACTCTGGCTGCAGTAACATAGTTTAGAAGCAAGTCTTTCTCCTTAGATCTAAGAATAAGGTTCATAGACTGTTGATCAAGTTGCCTCTGTACTTGATCCAGCTCCTCTTTGGCAGCCTTAGCCTTCAGGGTAACATCTTCAATTTAGTTCTTCATCTTTTTGAACTCATGCTTCAAGAATTTCAATTTGGTGATCACTTGGAATTGCAAAGAACCTCTTACTGGTTGTTCCCATATCTTACTGTTTGCAAAAAATCCCCCCACTGGCAATAAAGTTGAAAATTTTAAAGGGACATCTCCTTTTCCTACTGCCACCAATCCTAACCACCATGGGGCTATGGTCAGAAACACCAGCAGTTAAAAATTCAGCTCTGGAGAGGATGAATTGAAAATTCCAAGTTTCATTGAGAAGTAAAATGCTTGGTCATTTAGCCTGTAAAGTTTGTGTGCTGCTATAAGTTTGCTTGTTGGTCCTTTTTGTGTTCGTGTGTGCGTTTTTGTAAGCATTTGAATGCATTGACTTAGATTAAGTGTCTGATCTCAGTGTTATCATGAGGAAAAATTTGAGTGAAAGTTTGACTCGTGTGACAGCTAAAGTAATTAGTGTGTTTACCACTTTATCCTGCGGTTGGCCAAGGGAGGTGGGTGAGAGAGAGAGAGAGAGAGAGAGAGAGAGAGAGAGAGAGAGAGAGAGAACCTAGATGGTCTAAACCACGACATACTGATAGCTATAAAAATTGACTAAGAAATAACCTCAATGGAACTCATGAAACTGAGATCTGTTAATAAAATAATAAAGGGTAAAGTGGAGAAAGATCACAACTTTCTGGGTAAATGATGTGTGAGAAATTAGAGGCATTGTGAGTCTTGGGACTTTGGGAGTGGGTTTGGGTTCCTTGGTGACCACCTCGTCAACTATTCCACCGACCTATAACAGAAGAAAAATGAAAAACACAAATTGAACAATATTAAAATTACGAAACGCACAAATTGATCATTACTAAAATTTACAAAAACCAAGTTCCATACAACAAATCAATTACAATTAAAAAAGGGGTTTGATTGGTGATGGGGGTCGCTGGGTAGTGAGGTAGAGAGAGAAGCGAGGATGTGATTGTCGTTGGTGGTGGCTGGGAAATGGTTGCATCACTGTTGGTAGTTATTGGCAGTGTCTAGGCAGCGGCACAGATAGAGAAGAGAGTGGAGAGCTAAGACAGAATCGAGAGAGAGAGATGTAGGAAACACAAAAAAAAAGATGAAGGGAGAGATTAGGGCAGACCATTAAGAGTGAGAAAGAGGAGATTTGGGGGAGAGAGAAAGGAAAGTAGAACATTCAAATTGAAATTGGAGAATTTGAAGAGTGATTTGGGGGAGAAATGGGACAAGAGGGAGAGGGAGAGGGAGAGGGAGAGAACATTATTTGGAATGTAAAATATGGGGGGATAGAAAATTAGGGCAAGATATAGCATGGTTGAGGTTGTGATTGAAATGAGTAAAAAAGAAAACTTTTGGGCAGAAAAAAAAAATTGTCTATCAATCTGATTCGCCATATGAGTATTTTTGAATTGATTTGAGCCACAAAAAATTAGAGATAAAATATACTTTTAAATTTAACCTATGTTTTGCTCATAATTGATTTAAACTGCAAAATACTTGAGATAAATTTTAGAATTTAAATTCAGTTCTACTTTATCATATAATATAAATCTACTCTTTAAGCCAAATGGAGTAATTATTATAAGATAATTTGTTAACAAAATCTAGAAAATGTCTCTAGTCATTACGTTGAACAACCGGTCTTTATTTGCACCAACACAATTATTATTGTTTCCACTTTTCATGCATTTATCATGATAGATTCGGCAGTTATTCCTTCTATTCTCAATCGTAATTTATTACCATAAGTATGGTGGCACCTTGTATTTTGCCCAAACCTCCCCTTTGTTAGACTAATGTTATGTTTATTAAATTTTATATTTTAAAATATTGTGAATGATTGAATTAGTGGAGTCCACTAATTTCATCAAACATTCATTACATCATTGAATATACAAAATTTAATAAATAAAATTGTATCCCCTTCTCAATTCCGATTTAACAGTAAATCAAGCTACATGTAAAAAATTATCCAATTCTTTTTCTCATTTGGATAATAAGACTATGGTCCTAAAAGACCTATTGCACCAAAAAAATGTAAGGTTTGAATTAAGTTAAGTTACTCAAAAAAAAAATTTTAAGTTACAATTTAAAAAATTATGGTCGATTATAATGTCATAATAAATTACAAAAGATCTAATTTTTAAAAATTAAATTATATTTAATGAAGGTTATTTATGACAATCATAATATTTTATTTTTATAAAATTTATAATTGATCACAAATTATCTACCTATAACTTAAATCTCAAAAAAGTAGTATCAGAAATTCAGCGTTACCCCTCTTTTTTATTTATTATTGTTTTTGCTGTGCAAACAAAAAAATCCAACTCAGCACCCAGCAGGCTGCTCAGGAGCCTCGGCCTAACGGTCAAATTTCAGCCTAACCCACCCTCTAAATCGATCAGACCTGTCCATATAACACACATCTCGAGGCATATCCACGTGGCCACACAATTCTTACGTTTCGAGAGGCTCCCCCTCGGCTTTTTTAAGTAGAACCTACTGTTTCTGCCTCCGTCTCCCTCTCCCTCTCTATGCAAACAGTTCTCTCTCTCTCTCTCTCTCTAAATTGCTAAAACATTCTCTAAATTGCTAAAACATTCCAAGGCTATATTCACTGTGCCCACAAAACAACTCTCCGTTTCTTAGTTTCTCTCTCGCTTCCTAAATTTCCTCTGTGTGTATTTTCAGACCAGTATGTGATACACCCGTTTTGGAGATTGAGCTAAAATGGCAGAGAATTGCAGTAGAAAGCTAATAGTTGAAATCTGCAACGCGAAGAATCTAATGCCAAAAGACGGCCAAGGAACAGCAAGCCCTTACGTGATCGTAGATTTCGACTGCCAAAGACGAAGAAGCAAGACCAAGTTCAGAGATCTGAACCCACAGTGGGACGAAAAGCTCGAGTTCTTAGTCCACAACACCGACGCCATGGTCTCTGAAACTCTCGAAATCAATCTCTACAACGACAAGAACACAGGTAAAAGAAACACCTTTCTTGGTAAAGTCAAGATCGCCGGAAGCACTTTTGTGAAAGCTGGTTCGGAGTCTTTGGTTTACTACCCTTTGGAAAAAAGGAGCGTTTTCTCGCAGATCAAAGGTGAGATCGGACTTAAGATTTGCTATGTCGACGAAGAGGCTTCGGCACCTCCACCAACTGAAGCGGCGGAGAAGTCAGAGACCCCGCCACCGCCTGTGGCGGAGGAAAAGCTATCGGAGAAAGAAGAGAAAAAAGAAGAGGAAAAACCAAAAGAGGAAGACAAAAAGGAGGAGGACAAATCGCCGGAGAATCCGAAACCGGAGGAGACTTCGACGACGGCGATACCTCCTCCTCCGTCACCGTCGGAGGTGGAAAAAATTCCTCCCATTGCACACGAAGAGCAATCGAAGCAGAAGAAGATGATGGTTTCCGAAAAGCAAACGAAAAATTCAGTAAATGAACTCGAAATTCGATCTCTATCTGGGGATCGAACTCGTTCTGCGTACGATCTAGTCGACCAAATGCCATTTCTATATGTACGAGTAGTGAAGGCGAAGATATCAAATCAGGAAGCTGAGACTTGTATATACGCAAAGCTTGTGATTGGGACTCACGGCATCAAAACGAAGACCCAAGGGGATATCCATAAAGATTGGGACCAAGTCTTCGCATTTGACAAAGAAGGTTTGAACTCGACTTTATTAGAGATCTCAGTCTGGGTTGAAAAGAAAGGTACGGAGAACAACAATACAGCAGAGAGTTGCTTAGGAACGGTGTCCTTTGACATGCTAGAGGTACCCCGGAGGGTACCACCGGACAGTCCATTGGCACCACAGTGGTATACACTTGAAGGGTCGCCGGAAAATTCGACGGCAAATGACGTCATGGTGGCGGTATGGATTGGTACGCAAGCTGATGAGGCTTTTCAGGAGGCTTGGCAGTCAGATTCCGGTGGGCTGATACCTGAGACCCGTGCCAAGGTTTATCTTTCTCCGAAACTCTGGTATTTGAGGGTAACGGTCATCCAAACCCAGGATTTGCAGCTAGGTTCGGTGTCCGAGCCAGAGGTTCGGAGTCATGAACTTTATGCGAAGGCTCAGCTTGGGGCTCAACTTTTCAAAACAAGCCGAACAATGGTCGGCTCGTCCAGTAGTTCTTCTAATCCCACATGGAATGAGGACTTAATTTTTGTGGCAGCCGAGCCGTTTGAGCCGTTTTTGGTAATTACAGTGGAGGATGCAACCAATGGACACTCTGTGGGCCATACTAAGGTGCACGTGGCAAGCATTGACAAGCGTACGGACGAGACATTAGAGCCAAGATCAAGATGGTTTAATTTGGTGGGCGATGAGAGCAAGCCCTATGCCGGGAGAATACATGTGAAAATGTGTTTAGAGGGAGGGTATCACGTGATTGACGAAGCTGCTCACGTGACCAGTGATGTTAGGGCAACAGCAAAACAACTGTCCAATTCACCTATTGGATTACTTGAATTGGGCATAAGAGGGGCAACTAATTTGCTGCCGGTTAAAACCAAGGACAGTACGCGCGGGACCACTGACGCCTATGTGGTGGCCAAGTATGGGCCCAAGTGGGTTCGAACCCGTACGATCCTTGATCAGTTTAATCCTCGGTGGAATGAGCAATACACTTGGGATGTATATGATCCATGCACCGTGCTTACAATAGGAGTATTTGATAATGGAAAATACACGCATCATGAAGCAGGAAAAAAAAATGTTCGATTGGGAAAGTTACGTGTAAGGTTATCAACGCTTGATACTAATCGGGTGTACATGGGATCACATTCTCTTACCGTGTTGCTTCCTAGTGGGGCGAAGAAAATGGGTGAGATTGAAATTGCAGTTAGATTTTCATGTTCATCGTGGCCTAGTCTAATTCAAGCATATGCTAGTCCTATTCTGCCTAAAATGCACTATGTACGCCCCCTAGGTCCAGCCCAACAAGATATATTACGGCATACGGCTACGAGGATAGTAGCTGCTCGGCTGGCCCGGTCCGAACCAGCTTTGGGCCAATATGTGGTCCACTTCATGTTGGACTCTGATACACACATGTGGAGCTTGAGGCGAAGCAAGGCCAATTGGTTCCGAGTGGTTGGGTGCTTATCAAGAGTAGCAACATTTGCACGGTGGCTCGATGGAATTCGAATGTGGGTGCACCCACCAACCACAATTTTAGTCCATCTGCTGCTTGTGGCTATTGTGTTATGTCCACACCTAGTGTTGCCTACTATTTCCATGTACGCCTTCTTGGTCATCACATTACGATTTCGATACCGCCAATGGGTCCCAATCAGCATGGACCCAAGATTATCGTATGTTGATAAAGTGGGTCTTGATGAGCTTGATGAAGAGTTTGATGAATTTCCAACCACTCGATCACCAGATCAAGTTTTTATCCGATATGATAGGCTACGAGCTCTAGCAGGAAGGGCCCAAACTCTATTGGGCGATGTGGCAGCCCAGGGGGAGAGACTAGAGGCGCTGTTTAATTGGAGAGACCCAAGGGCCACTGGAATGTTTTGTATAGTGTGCTTGTTTGCTTCGTTGGTGTTCTATGTTGTGCCCTTCAAGGTCTTTGTGTTGGGGTCTGGCTTCTTCTACCTGCGCCACCCAAGGTTCCGCGACAACATGCCCTCAGTGCCAATCAACTTTTTTCGTCGACTTCCACCCCTCTCCGATCAAATTCTATAAATTTTTTTCTAGCAGGGATTTTGGTGCACTTTCGTGGTGTACTAGTGGTTAAGTGGGGCTGGCTTTGATTTTGAATATTATTCATGATTTTGGTTTGAACCGAATAAGGAGTATTAACGTGGGCAGAAAGTTGGTGTTTGTGAGCCTTGAGTTTGCAAAAAGTGAGCGTTAATGACCGTTAATGTCTGTCGTGAAAGAATTTAAATTTCAACAAAGTGATCGTTGAATGAAAGGAGCGAGGAATGCATATGTTACAGGGGGATGAAGATATTATAACCACTGGTCCTTACTATGAATAGATTTATAGTGTATTTGTTATTTCAATGAATATATTCGACACTTAATAAATAAGTCCGTTTAATAATTAAAATTAAATCTCTTAATATGTTAAGTGTTCCTTAATTAAAAATAGGCTTAAATATGAGACCTTTTGCTTAATTCTAAAAAGGGCTTAAGAGGAATATTTTTTATAAGTGTTTTAAAATGATAATTTTACCTTCAAATATTTTACAATTCTATTAAAACTCTAATTAATATTTTCTCAAAAACACTTAATCTATCTACCTTTTTTGTCGTCTCTATCAAACCTCCAGATTTTAGAGACAATGCAGCAATACACATGAACACTACACAGTACGCACAAATACAGAGGCATTGCACTAAATCAAACCACCCCCTGACCCGATCAAGCTAACGGTCAAGGGCTTAAATTGTGGCAATTGTTCATCCGTCCGCCCATTTTATGATGGGTTCGAGTTTGATAATTATCATCTTAGAAAATGAGGGCAAGATTGCTTATGGTTTATTATTCACAGATCCTATTATAAAGAGGAGCTCGTACTCCAAAAACCACTTTTCTCCTCACTTATCAAATATAAGAATCTCAACAATTATAACTGACAAACCGAATATTGTGAGTTTATTTTATGGCTATATCATAATTTTTTATTAGATAAATGTATATTTTATAAATAATTTTAAAGTAAAAAAGTGAAAGTGTAAATCTGAAAAATAATTTATTCTCATACATTAGTTTTGTGTGTACTTATCAAATAGTTTGATTCAATTTAATACTTAGATTTTAGATACCAAAACGTTGACAAATTTAAATTTTAATATTTAGTACTAAAATTTAACATTTAATTTTCAGTGTTCGGTTTTTTGTTTGATCAAACAGCACCCTTATGACCAATATAAAAAAATTTTCTTTCGGGGAGGAAAAACAAAAAATATTCAATATACTTCAGTCACTAGCATGCAGGATTACATATCAAATGCGCGTGTGATATTTTTTCAACTATATTAAATATTTTAGTACTAATAATTGTTCGTGCCTAAAAGTACTATGTAACAAAAAAAAATATCGCAAGTAATTGCTTTTGTCTTAAGACACTATGCAACACAAAAATCTATAATAATAAAAATAAAAAATAAAAAATCATAGTGTACACGTACTTGGTTCGAATTCACTGTTAATTCCAATCAATCGCAATCCATGAGTTCATTGCAATTTTGATTTCTAGACTAACATAATATAGAACAAAATAAACGGCACCTAAGTTCTCATATAAAAAAGACAGATTGTGTTTGAATCCAACACAACAAACACCTATTGACCGTTTCTAAGTGAGTCAAATCAAATTTTTAATTACTAAAAGAGAACACAAAAAATCAAATTTTCAATTTCTAAAAGAGAACACAAAAGAATTACACTTTCCTTCACGTGATATCAAAGAAAGCTTGCATAAAGGCGTAGCAATATAAATGTAGAAATGCTATGCTCGTTCAATTAATAACAACTAATCCAATTTCATGACACTAAGCCTAACCAATTCACTTTTTATCAATTCAATGTTATTTTTTATCCTACTCACTTCGAAACAAATCACCAAAAAATTAGAAATTAATTCAAACTCAAATTAATAATCTATAATATAAAATATGATGACTTCAACAAACAAATTCAACGGCCTAAAATTTATTCTTTTAACGGCCATTAATACTTCTTTCATTCCCCCAAATTCATTTAACACTTATATTATTTTTCAAAAATCTTCTGCCGCCTTCCTGCATATTTTTTTTTGTGACTTTTTTCAAAATATCTATCCACTCAGTCCCTTCACCTGTCAGACAATCCATCTTTTGCCGCTTCCTGCATTTTTTTTTTTTCCTATCAGACAAGCCTTTCCCTGCATCTCCTTTTCTTCTTCTTTTTTTTTTCCCACTCTTTGTTACTCTCTCTCTCTCTCTCTCTGTTACACTCCAGCGATACCACCACCACCGCCACTTCGTCAGCAACACCACCACCATCACCGCCGCTGTTAACCTCTGCCATGTATGCCGTCTCTCTCTCTCTCTTTCCCACACACACACAAACACACATTAGCCTCCCATCGTACCCCCAACTCTTCTCTGCCCTCTTCTACTCAACATCACCCACACTTCTCTCGCTCATTTCTCTCTCACACACACAATCACATTGCACACACACCCACCCACAATGCACAATACACACATACACACTCATCACCCACACACACACAAAAATAAACCCAGCACACACACCCAACACAAATCCAGCACACACGCACCCACATTACACACATCGCTTACACACACAGAGAGCAGAAACAAACACCCACACCCACTCACCCACACACACATCACAAACTAACCCACCCACACCAAGTGTTTGTTGGAATGATCGAGAGAAATTGTGTACTCTACCATTAGTTATTATTATTATTATTATTAATTTCCTATGTACCTATGTTTTGGATATAATGTGTTGAATTTTAATTGATTCTTTCACTAAATTTTAATTTATTTACACTTTGTTTGATTTTTTTCAATTTTATGTTGGGTTAGCTTAGATTCAATCTAATGTGAATTTTATAATTAAATGCATTTTTGTGATTCGTCTGCAATGCATTTTTTGAGCAAGCCGTCAAATGCATTTTTGTTGTCCTGTGTATATGAATTTGATGTCCTAATAAACATGGTTACTTTTTGGATTTACATTGTTTGGATTGAATTTTGCATGATACATGTTGTAGTGAAACCCAAAACTAATTTGAAATGTAGGAATTTCTACTGAAAAATAACATCGTGGGTTTTTAGTTAGCCACAAGGAAGAAACTTGTTTCATATTGGCTGGATTAACTGAGTTGAATTTGGCATTATTGGACTAAGAGATGAGAAATTAGAGAAAAGGGAAGGAAGGAACCTATTCTATTTCCAATTGCAAAATTAAAGGAAAGGACAAAGAAATAAGTTGCTATTTGAAATAATTATTTAACCAGACCAGAGCTCAATTTTTGTGGTGTTACATAGTGCCTTCAAGCGTGGGTTATTGCTTGATATGGTTTGGTAGTCACTATATGCTAAGTGGTGGTAGTTTTGGCATCAGAGTCTACCATGTCCTCTCTTTGGATGCTCAATGTTGCTGCAGGAGTTTAGACCCACTAAAATGCCTGTGAGTACATTTCTTTTCTATTTGAGTTTCTTATTTTCTTCCTCTTTTTGCTTTTCGCTTTTCATCAGTGTTATACCAAGAATTATTAAGTCTCTTTTTTCCAACATCTATTTTTTCCTGAATCCATCAGCTATTAGGGTTTATGTAAGAATTATATATTGGGTTATGGTCAATTTCTGTTATAAAGTGATTTTTGAGGTTTAGAAATGATTGCCTTTGTGCATCCTTGATATTGGTTGGGACCCTTGAGTTTTGTTTCCTTCTGAGGTCAAGGTCCTTCCTATACCAAATGCCCCTTTTCTCCTTTCTGGAACATGCAAAAACCCAATTTGGTTTCTGTAGATTTCTGCAATCAAAATGGTTATTGATGGGGACTAAATATTGATTTTGTTTCCCAATCCAAGAATTTTTGTTTTGTATGACGCTATCTTTTAGCAGAAATGACCATTTTCGACTTCAGCTTGTTAAATTTCATGTTTCTTTTTCTTGATTTCTGAATATGTGTGGATAGTTATCTAGGATTTGTATTTTTTGTCCCTAAATTCAATGGAACATCTTTACTTTTTGGTCAGTCATTTTTGTTTCCAGCGTTGCTTTTCTTGCTTTAAGAATTGATGATAGTTGAAGCATAATTTATCTGCAAATTAGGTGCCCCAGCACCTCTCAGCAATTAGTGTGTTTCTGCTCAATTTTCCTTTGGATCATCTCTTAATTATCAGCCTTTATATAATGACATAATGTGTAGTTTTCTCATTCTTGGTAATTGGAAATGTTTTCAGTATTAAGGCATTGCTAGCTCTTCATCTCAGACAGTCAAAGTATGATCCCCTTTGTTTTTGGCATTGCCAAAGTGCTTGAGAATGTTGAATTTATCTACCAGGAAGAATTGACTTGAATTTCCATAAACAATGATATAATTCATTACTTACCAAAAAAGAATGATATAGTTCATATGCTATATATTCAATTTGTTGACTGTTAGGCCATTATAGCAGCAAGCTGTTGTTATTAGTGTATATGTTGTTCTTTTGTTTTTTTTGGTCATTGTGTATGTGTTGTTCAAGTGCTCATGTTTTGTTCATAAAATTTCATTGTCGATTTGCACTACGATCTGATTGTGAGTTTATTGGCTCATTGTTGTTACTTGGATTGAATAGATTTTTTTATTGGGAGGCGCATGTAGCATATTTGTTGACTTTCATTCACATAGAGTAACAAATACATAGAGTTGGATATTGAGGCAAGACAAAATTCACAGATTCACAATTAGACACAATTGCAAGTCTGTGTGAGTGGATTGTTGGGTCGGTTGAATTAGTGGTACGTTGAGAGTCTAATCGACACAAAGGAGTGTATATACAAGTTAAATGACCCATATCGAGTGTGCTTTCTTTATGGTTCTTTCAATCCTTTTAGTGGTTTTTAGAGAATGATTTTCTTTTTTCCTAATTTCCATTTTTAGTAATTTCAGTCATTAAAACTTTCGTTATTGTACTAAGAGTTACTATTCAAGTCGAGTGAAATTAGTATTTATTTAGGTGATAATATGACTTAATGAGGTCATTTGTACTAAGAGTTACTATTCAACTCGAGTAAAATTAGTATTTATTTAGGTGAGAATATGACTTAATGAGGTCATTTGGGATTTATCCCAATTTTTTAAAGTCATAAATCAACTCCAATTGACTTTATAACTTATCTTTTTGAATCACAACTAACTCCGATAGAGTCGTATTTACCATTCCCTTAATAATAATCTCTCAAACAATGTACAATATTCACTTTTTAGTCCTCTATCACATTACACATTTACTAAAAAAAACCCTGCCTTCACCTAAAGGCTTGGAGAGATGACCATCAAGGCCCCTTCTTCAACTTTCTCAACCTTTTCCTCTTGGAATTGAGTTCAATGGATTCAAATTGGACAACTATACCTTTGATTTTTTTTGCGTGAGTTAAATTTTAATAATTTAAGGTATAGTTTGTGGAGTTTTATTTTCTCTATCTTTACGGGTTTTTTTGGCCTTTTTTCTCCATTGACTTTGGTTGACTTGAATGTTTTCGTTGATGTAGTGTTGTTGATGGCTCCATATGTGCAACACTATTGCATACATTGTAATGTCAACCAAAGTCAATTTAGTACATTGTATATTGTAGCCACTACTTAGTTTCATTAGTTCACCATTCAATTGAATGAATTCATAAGTCTTTGTTACATCCACTATGTTTTAAATTTGGTTGTTTTTGTTGTTTGCGTGAATCCTAGATCCATCCATTGATCCAATTCTCTACGAAACAATTAAGAGTTGTATAGTTCATGGTCCATGTGGTTCCCGAAACCCACATTCAACTTGCATGGTGAATGGTGCATGGTGCATGTCGGTTCCATTATCCAAAAGTCTTTATAGATTCGACTACTATGGATAAACATGAGTACCCTGTTTACCTTTGTCGCCGTAATGGTCTGTTTTACACCACCAGAGGACATACATTTGATAATCGGGACGTCGTATTTTACAATCCACACCTATTAAGAAAGTTCAATTGTCATATAAATGTGGAGGTCTTTGTAGGAATGAGGTGTGTCAAATATATATACAAGTACATTTATAAAGATCATGACCGCACAACTATGGTTTTAGAGGGACCAGATGGAAACAATGAGATAAAACAATACCTTGATGCAAGGCATATTGGGCCGATAGAGGCTGCATGACGGCTCTTCGGTTTCTCCATGAAGAAAGTCGTTCAGTTGTACGATTAGATCTATATTTACCTAGGATGCATCAAGTCGTTTACAATTATGCTAAAACACTTGAAAAAATTAGACTTGGGTCTAGGAGTGAAAATACAACTTTGACCGGATTCTTTGACTGTTATTCTTCAACTGATGTTGCACGTGCCTACACATACCAAAAATTTTTCCAACATTTTTTTTGGAACAAAGGTCGAAAGATTTGAACTTCGAGGCAAACGGGTTTGCAATTGGCAGATTATACTTTTGTTATGCCCAATTCTGGGGAGCAATTTTACCTTCGGTTGCTATTAACAGTTGTTAGAGGACCACAATCTTTTAATGGTTTCAAATCAGCGTGTGTAGCTATGGGGCTCCTGGAAGATGATGTAGAGTGGGTACAATGCCTCAAGGAGGCTTCAACCATGAATACGAGATACTGGTTTTAGAGACTATTCTGCATCATTCTGGTAGAGAGCTCTCCAATACAGTTATGCACTCTGTGGAATCAATTCTCCGTCCATATATGTGATGATCTTCATCACAAGCTACAAACAAATTTTGGCATATGCGATCCAACACAACCTCAAATCGAAGATTAGTTTATATTTAATTGATTAGTTGCTACATGAATCTGACAAAAATTTGGATGACTTCCTAACTATGCCACACCCTATTGAAAATTGGAGCTATGTTTTAGGTAATAGATTATTGATTGATCATATGCAACTACGTAACGAAGTAAATCAACTGAATGACCTTTTTAATATTGATTTTTAAATGATGCTCAACATGCGGCTTATGATGCTATCACTATCTCAGTTGCTGTTTTTCCTCAGCGAAGGTTCAGGAACAAGCAAAACTTTTTTGTACAACACCATCACCACTAAAATGCGTAGTGAGGGTCATATCGTCATTACAGTTGCTTCATCAAGAATTGTTTCGTTGCTGTTGTTAGGCGGTCGGACATCTCATTCTACATTCTGCATTCCATTCGATATCATAGAAAACTCAGTATGTGGTTTTAGCAAACAGTCACCGCATGAGGAATTGTTTAGGGAGGCTTGTTTGATAATATGAGACAAGGTTCCCATGCAGCATCGACATGGTGTCGAGGTAGTTGATCGCACGTTCCGCGATGTTTGTGATGATAACCGACCATTCAGCGGTATCACGATCGTGATTGGCGGAGATTTTTGTCAAATAGTACCGGTGATACCTAAGGGTGGGTGACAACAAATTGTTGGTGCATCCTTAATATGTTCTGCAATGTGGGCGAGTGTCCACATATTGACTTTGGGAATAAACATGCATTTGAATAGCAATCATCCTGAAAATTCTCCTCGCGCATTCTTCTTGTAATAGGTGATTTATATTATAGATTTATTTATATAAACCCGTCTAATTATTCATTTACATGTACCGACTAAATTCTGTAACGTCCCAAAACCCACATTGGACGGCAGTATAATCTATAAACTATTTACATCACGAGAACAACTAAATAAATTCATCAACTATAACCTTTACCATATTATCCCAAAAGAATAGGCCAACCATGACCATTACATCCCAACAGAATGGGATTGACTATGATAATTACATCCTAAAAGAATCACATTTAAACTTGCAGCGGAATAACAAAAGATTAGTCTTTACATAATTTCAAAAGAAATTTCCTAATCTAGCACCTAGGAGAGTATAACTCTAGACATCCACCTCGGGATCCATGAGCCCATCTAGTAGAGCTTCCCAATATGTCGACTCCTCAACCCTGAGCTCTTCCTCTATACTACAATCTGAAAAATATAGTTTATAGGGAGTGAGCACTAAGTTCTGTAGCAACATTCCTCATAAACTCGAACAAGGTTTAGAAAAGCATATAAAAACGGACGGTCACCTTTCACAAATAGTATAGATGAATTTTGAAATAAAAACATGGACATTTAAATAGATTTTAAGTTTAAGCAACAACCGTAATTTAATTCATAAGTGAAACCCATATACAACTAATAATCCATTCCACCATAAACTGTTTCTTCCAAGTTTTTGCGGAATCCCATACTTCCCAAAATTTTTATAGAAACTATTTCTGGTACAATGAACAATAACCTACTACTGTATTCGTATCTCTGGTCTGAAGTAAAATCTCGCATTAATATCATCGAAAATATCTTGGCCCACGTGCAACCCACACAAATTCTCGCAAGGATGTTCAACCTTTAGGAAGGGCGTATGCCAACACCATGGCAGTGGCGTATTCAACTAAAGAGTAGTGTACTAACCCCTTTTTCCACGATATCCCATGAGCGATGATAGTTTAGTCTTCGCAAGGCACTAACTCCACTACGAGTGGTAGAAAAAGTTCAAACCCACACAGAGTAAGAAGGCGTCTATACACTCTAAGATACCTGTTCAATAGTAGCTCATGTTTATCCAACAACCACACAAGAGATACAATACCAACAATTTCCTCAAATAACAACAATTCCATAAATCCCAATTTCACATGTAGTGTTTCAATAAACCAATTGAAGAAAATGCAAGAGATCATCATCAATATCATTTTGTTATTCAATACCAAGCATTAAAGTTTCAAAGTCAAAGACAAAGGAAGAATAAAAAAGAAAGTCCATCTCTTTTGAAAACTAGGGTTTTATATTAAGAAAATGAGATTTCATGGGTATTCAACCCTAACTTTGTTTTAAACACACTAATAATTACAAAAAGACCAAGGAAAGATGATTTCATAGCATATATATAAGATTTAAAGTCAAAAGAATACATATAATTAAGCTCCAACCTCAATGTAAGAGAATAAGAAGAAAACTCCTACCTTTCTCCTTGGCTTTGGTGTGAAGTAAAAGAAGATTTGATCTTAAATCACCCTAAAAACTCTTGTTTTTCCTTTCTCTTTCTCTCTAAGTCTTTCTATTAGGGTTTTAAGAGGTGTGGGGTGAGAGTGGTGTGAAAGAATGGGAGCAAATGAAGTGAAAATGGGATTTTAAAACAGAAAATCTTGATTTTTTTTAACAATCTACCGATAGTTTGGATTCACTAGTAACTTATTATCTGATAAACTACTGGTAGTTCGAATCTAATGGACATTTACTACCTGTTGACTACCAGTAGTTCGGATCCACTAGCCACTTACTACCAGTTGATTACCGGTAGTTCGAATTTACTAGACATTTACTACATGTTGACTACCGGTAGTTCGGATCCACTGGACAACGTACTACCAATAGGTCCTGTCCAAATTTGCCTATTTCCTTTATTTTTCATTTTAAACCCATTCCAAGCTCTTTCAATTCCATCCTAAGCTTATTCAACATGCTTTTGTACATCAAACCTAATTGGTACCAGTTTTATTACCACGATTTCATATATGTGCAAGCTAAATTGGATTTTAACTACTATTTTCTCGAATTTTTTCATATTAACATTTCAAAAGAAATAATAACTACTACTTAAACCTACATACATATATAAAGATGAAAGAGTGGGGTTTACAAATTCACATCATACTTAGATTGGGATCAGTATGCAAAATACTATGGAACTTCCTCCAACGATACACAGGTGTCGAACTCTGCATGAACTAATTTTCAGAGTTTATCCACAACTAGATGTGCTCAGTGTGGTAATCTCATCCTACTTAATTGAGCCCACAATTCTTTCTGCTCGGAATAATGATGTCTGCTCTATCAATAATGCTGCTCTAAAAATTTACCCTGGTGAGACGTATACCTACTTAGTAGCTGACTAGGTGTCGAATGGGGATGATCTCTGCTGTTCTACCACTAATCAATATTCAAGTGAGTTTCTGAATTCCCTAAATCCGTCAGGTTTACCACCTTTCAATTTGGAGCTAAAGGTCGGGTGTCCCATCATTTTGTTGAGGAATATAGCCCCAAAAGATGGCCTCTGTAACGGTTCCAGACTTATGATTGTTAAGTGCATATCGTGGGTTATTAAGACAAATTTTAACTGGTGACAAATTTGGGAATCTGTGTTTCATCCCGCGGATATCAATATTACCTTCGTCTAAGATTTACCATTTCAAATGACTAGACACCAATTCCCAATACGCTTAACATATGCTATGACAATTAGCAAGTCGTAGGGCCAGTCAATCAAGTTTGTTGGTGTAGATCTACGCTCGCCTGTATTCAACCACAGTCTCCTATATGTGGCTATGTCTAGATGCACGTCGGTTGATCGTATTAGTGTCTTTCTCCCTCCTGATGGATCAACTACCACGACAAATATCGTATATCCAGAGATGTTGTTAGACTCTGTGTAAATATTACTACTTTTTTTTATGTATTGCAACTTACGTCAGGTCTAGGTTCACGACTTTTGTTGTAGTTTTAATAGCTTCTTCCACACATGTATGATAAAAAATTTTCAATGATTATATATTTGTTTTTTGAATTCGTGAGCATTTGTGTTCAATGATTAAATTTTTTTTTTCAATACATGGTTTAGTTGAAGGAGTATATATGATATTTGTTCCCAATTTTTGGTACTTATTTGTCTACAAATAAAATTTATCTTTGCATTAATGACGTGTTGAGGAATCAGTTATCCTTCATCTTCTCTTTTTAATCCTCCCTCTTTGACTCCTCGCTCTGTGTTTTTCTCCCTTTCTCTCTCTATTAGGTCATTTCCAACAACACCAACATCGCCAACGACTCAGCTATCGCCATTGGTATATAAAAATTATTAAATGTGTATTTTTTGGCATAAAGTTATATTTTTTTTTTTGTGCTACATGCTACAAGTGTAGAAGTGGACAAAAAGGTTAAACTTTTATATTGGTTTGTGTGGAAATGGTAAACGTAAGTATCCACCATAGTTTGTGTTAAATCTGTAAATTGTCTGCCATTTAGTTTGTGTTAAATTTGTGAATTGTCTCCCTTGGACCCAGTAGCACAGCCCAGGTACACCCCCTCCCTCTCTATCTCTCCCTCTCTCTGCTATCCCAACAGCACAACCCAACACACAATCGCAAAATCAACATAGCAGACACAGAGCAAACACACACACACACACACAGCGCAACAATATTCAATTTGAGTTTTTTAATTTGAGTTAATTAGGGTTTTTGAATGTTTGTGTTTAATTTGTGTGTTTTAAATTTGGATTCTTTTATATTTGGGTATTTTTAATTTAGATGTCTTTACAATTAGTGTTTAATTTGTGTTCTCACTCTATCTCTCTCTCTCTCTCTCTCTCTTTCATGATAGATGTCACCCAAACACACACAGAGCAACACACACACACACACGCAGATGCACACACACAACACACACACACACACGCAGATGCACACACAACAACACACACACATTACAACATTAAAAACACACACATACACACACACACTTGCACACAAACACACTATACAACAGCACACAAACACACAAATCTCTGTGTGATTTGTGTTTGGCCAAGTGAATTTGGGTTTTTGAATGTTTGTGTTTAATTTTTGTGACGCTCTTAAAATCGTGGGTTTTTTTTCAATCGTTGACCACCCGTCAACCAATGGAAGTACCTGTGATTGTTACATAACTAGACATCACGTCAATAGCATCCCTTTAATTGGGATTTTAATTTTTGTGTAACCTGTGAATATTTTATCATTTAATCAAATTGTGGTTCAATGTACCACATTTCGCACTCCATTGTAGTTTATTTACATCATTTGGAAGGAAGGACACATAGTCCAGGAGCATGGTAAAACAATTTTAAAATTTTAGATTTTTAGAAGGCCTACTGGTAGGGTGAGCTTATTAGAAAGTTCCTACCGGTAGGGTTTACCCATTAGAAAATTTCTACCGGTAGGGTTTGCCCACTAGAAAATTTCTACCGATAGGGTTTGCCTACTGAACAAAGTTGTACTAATAGGTTGTACCGGTATGCTTTGTCCAGTTTTGCCTGTTTCATCTGTTTTTCATTTTCAATTTATTTCAAACCATATTATATCCATCCAATACATGTATAATGAATATTTTCATTTAATATAAGATCCATACACATTTTATTACATTCATTTCTATAAATTTACATATCAAAACTAAGTTTTCATAATACTTGTACAAAAACTGAAAATAGAGCCACATTCTGGCTTTCTTCATACTTGAGGCCCCGAGTGAGAGCCTTTCGCCAATGTACCACCCGCACCTGAAATATTTTTCCCATAAAAGGTGAGTCACGCTCAGTAGAGTATTTCTTAAAGAGGCTACTTCCCAACCTAGATGCATATGAAATGTTTACATGCAACACATAAAATAAGCAACAACAATTCCAACCAAGATTTAACAAGTCTAAGTTGGAATCTAAAATGTCATGATTTGAGGTGATACCCACTCATGCAACTCAACCCGAGCTCTCCTTGGCTCCTTTTACTCATGCAATGCCATGAGTATAAAAATCGACTTTCCAAGCCCCGTCATTGGCGTTACACACTCAATGACTATGTAAAAAAAAAATCTCTGGGTCTTTCTTGGGGTGGGTGTTTATTGACTTACACCAACGGCACCCAACCGACACAAAATTCATGGATTTCCACTAACGGTTTTGTGTACACCGACACACTTTATGAGCTCTTATACCAACATAATGCGTATTCGATCACCAGATCTCTCACCCAAGGGATTGTTTAGCCCTTCTTGCTAACCCTGATCCAATTTTCATGCAGCCGTGTGACTCAGTCAGGTTTTCAATCCAACTTTCTGGAGCCCATTAATCAACCACCAAGTATGGTGCTTGATCAAACCATGCGCACATCCATACCCTCACCCCATGTCTCGTGCCCATGGATGCGATGTCTCTGTGCAAATTCAATGTAATGTACCATTGCTACATCGATATCATGCCCGATATGTAATGAATGTCATATGAGCAAATTTTATCACATTTATAAATATTCCATGACAATTCATATCCAAAACATATAATTATAAATTACATCACAATGTCAATATATCTATAAGCATACATCAAATTTTTATATCCAACAATATATCATAAGTATGCTATTACATAATATATGTCAATAACACATTTTATTCACAAGGTATAATATAAACACATAACATGTTCACATAACACTAATTTTCATGGAATTACACAAGTAATTATCACATACCAATTCAATGCTAAGAATTTTTTTTAAACTATTTCTATACCCATTTTTATACCCCTTTTATCAATTTCACAAACATAGACAGGTGATATATATTTCTATCAACCTATCCATTTCAATTTAATATCCTAGGTTGTAAAATAAACCTTAGTAAGAAGGAACCCTTCCTCTTGGAGCATAAAATCACGTTGGGAAGCTCTAAGAACTTAGCCCGAGCTCTAATCTAAGCTCCCCCAAAATCTCGTCTTTTTGACCTTTAGTGAAAGCCTTCGTTTTTGGTACGAAGGCGTAGTCTTCGACGAGAGGAATAACTTTTTTTCTTGGCTTGGGTTGATTTGAGCAAAGCTTGACCCTAAATTTGCAAAGGAAAAGCTTGAGAAACCCTTGTTTCTTCCTCTTCTTCTCTTTCTCTCTATCAGTTAATAGCTGAGAAATGTGGGGGAGAAAATCATATTTTTTCCCCTATCTATACCCTTTAATTTGCTTGACCCATAACATGTCACATAACCCTATTTTTTCGGGTACGTTTTCATTCGAAAATGATTAAATTTCATCCCGGTTCAAGTTCAAAATATTTTTATTTTAATTGGTGTTAAATTATTTTTCAACTTCTAAAATTTTATTAAAAATCCTGTTTTTAGGTCACCGGAGACTCGATTGCCTCGTAAAACGCAAAAAATTCGACTATCTCAGAATTCGACGAAAATTTACGGGGTAGCTAATTTTTGCGAGACGAATCCAACGGTGAGGTCCGTTTCGTTATCCGAGTTCTATAAAAATTCAGGTTTACAACCTGTACTGTAGTGACAAATTACCATTTTGTCATTTTTCGTAAAAAATTAAATTTGCCTGGGTTTTATAATTTTTGTGTTTTTAATTTTACTTTTTTTATATTTTGATGTTTAATTTGGGTGTTTTTAATTTGGATGTCTTTTAATTGGGTGTTCAATTGGATGTCCTTTTTTTTTTTTTAATTACGAATTTTAGGTTGTTTCACCATAGTTTGTGTTGAGAATTGGGTGTTGAATATAGTTTGTGAAATTTCAATTTGATTTTTTAGTATCTTGATTTGATGAATGTTACTTTGCATGAAATATCTTTATTTGATTAATGTTAATTAGTATGACATAGATTTTCATATGGTTTTGATTAATTATAGAGATTGTATATCAATTAGTATGAAGTAGAGTCTTATAACACACCATCGAACACCCCCCCCCCCCCCCAACCAATCACATGCACACATTGTTGGGATTTTCAAATAGGATTTTCACCGTTGTAGGTTTTTTGAATGTTATATTTTTAATAATTGGATTTTCAAATTGGGATTGTAAAGTTATTATTTAATGTTATAATTGTTAGTCGTATTTTGATTAAATGCATGTTAATTGTATGAAATTTTATAATTGACGGGATTTGGAATTAGAAATTAGGTTTACGGTCGAATGTTAATGTTTTTTTGATTGAAATGTGTTATTTTCATGAAATGAGATGTTGAGTTTATTGGTTTTTTCATTAGAGTTATTGGTGGTTTTTTGATTGAATGTTATAGTCTTTTTTTGTTTTTTTTTATGACATTTTTATTTCTTGCTGTGTGAAATGTGTTGAAGTTTGATTGAATTGTATTTTGATTGAATGTTATAGTTATAAAAATCAAGTTATTTTGATAATAGTTGAAATTTCATTGTAATTGATATTAATTATACATAGCTTATGAAATTTACTGTTTATCCACCATTGTTTCAACTGCACAATTATCGACCAATGGATGATGTTGTTATTTTTGGCATTGTAAGTTTATCATCTGATTAACTCTCTTTATACATCTCTTATTGATTTTTTTAATAACTTATTTATTTTGGTTTATCTTCATTAATGTCATGACAGATGAACGACGATCTAGAAAATAACGTACGAGAAGTTTTTCGTAATTATCATTTTATTACTTTTTATCTAATCTTTTTACTCCACTTATTTACTATTCAATGTTTTTTTGTCTACGGGTTCGAAGACTTCATCATAATAATGTAGGAGTGGTAATTTACAATGAGTATGAACTAAATCATCTCTGTATACGTGAGGTAGTGTTACCTCACACCTATTTGTCATTCATTTATTATTTTTTTTTATTTTAAGTAGCGTTTTCTTACAATCCATACAATACTTTTTTATAAAAGGACAAAAAAAGGTCTAATGTTTTGGCAAATGCCAAATCTAAGGGGAAAGAAAAGCAACCTCTTCTAGCCAAAAAACAAAAAATAAAGTTTGCCAACTAGTATGACTTTTAATCCTATCTTTTTCTCTCAGTTTTTACAATGGATTTGGATGTTATTGAATTAAAATTTTTTTAAGTGTCATTTTATGCAACAACTTTACATCGTTAGGACTATTTTTGTTGGTTATTGCACAACTTCCTTAAAACAATTATACACATGCTTTTGCAATCAACTTTTATTTTTTAAACTTTATCCATTTCTTGCACTTCTTATTCTTGACATTAGGTTCATTTTAATAGTTTCTCATCTATTTCTTGCACTTCATATGTTGGTATATACTTATCTGTATTTTTAATGCTCATCTTTTCCATATGAAGTATTTATTCACTTGCCTACCCTATTGTTACGATTAATTTAATTCGTCTATTGCAAATAGTTTTAATCTTATAATTTGGTTGTAGACTATGGTTGTTTGATTTGTCAACATGTTTTTGGTTTGTCCCATTCAATATTTCTTATTTTTTTTATTGTGTTGTTCTGTGTATTTAGTAGAATTAGTGAGGAACTATGGGTGTTCATTTGAAATGGATTACCAGTTTTGTAGTTGAGAGTTTTACTTTTTTAATGTTGATGTGTGCATTAGCACGTGTAGGTGATCAGATTTGTAGCCTTTAAGGGTGGTCTAAATTTGAAGCGTAAATATAATTTTTGAAATATAATTTGAAGCTTCTGTTGGGTCCCATTTTTTAAAATTCTAAATTCTCACTTTTTAGATTGAAAGCAATCCACGAGAAATCGTGCAACTTCCATGCACAATAAACCGATGTCACAATCTAAATGAATTGATATTTATAATTTATTCACGATTGAATGTGGTTGGTATAGTGACTCTAATCTTTCTCATTGAATGCACAATTTTATTTAATCGCAATAACGACGTCAGTGATATAAATGTTGTAACACTGAATTTTGTTTTGGGAGAGACAATTACTTTTTTAGCTGCAAAAAAAATGTCTGAAGGTGATGGGCTTGACCGTACTATCTGAATCCTTTAGGGTTGCCACCATTTAAATTGAAGTTGAAAGTTGGGTATCTAATAATGTTGTTTTGAAATATTGCACCGAAAGATGAATTTTGTAATGGCACACGAATGATGGTTGTTAGATGTGTTTCAAAGCTAATTGAAGCTCAAATATTAAATGGAGATAAAAGTGGCAATTTAGTCTTCATTTTGAAAATTTAGACCACCAACATCTTTGAACTTTCCTTTTTGAATGACAAGATGTCAGTTATTTGTCTGGTTAACTTAGGTTATGATAATCTGTCAAGTTCGTTGGGATTAATTTGCCGACACTTTTATGTGGCACTGTCCAAATGCATAGCTTCATATCATATTAGTGTCCTCCTTCAGAAGATGGGTCGAATTGCACCATAAATATTGTTTACCCAAAAGTTCTATTATAAGATTCTTATGACAAATAAATGGTATAGTTTAAACAAAGTTATTTCTACTGAATTATATAATCTTTTCAACATCTTAAATTTTAATTTTACTATGTATTGGAGTGAATTTTAATTATGAGGTTTAATCCTTGTAGGATTGGAGTGAATTTGCCAAAGAGAATGATGGAGTATATACAATGGACCTTTGTGGATGGGGCCGGTGTAATTAGGTAAATTTACTCTCATGTCACTGCATTAAAATAACTTTACTATTCCTACAATATATATATATTGTGTTAATTTTTTTGTTTATGTGAATAATTTAAGTGGTTGTGCATTCCCCCAAATGGGCAAAGAACGTTCGTATTGTTACAAGAACATTAAGGATAGTGATGAAGAGAAGGTTTAGAGAGATGAAGAGGACATTTAAGAGAGTTATTGAAAGATGAGATTATTGATCTGCAATCCAGTACGGAGCTGTCCACCTCTGACGATGACTAACCCACCACTGATTAAACTATTGCCAAGGTGTGACTGTCTCTCTTACTGAGAATCTCTATATTTCTTTTCTTCTCATGCATAAACACACACGTAATTGCAACCAATCAAACACTCGCGGATCGAACTCGCACACCACTATACTAACACCAATAAAGATTTATGTTTGAAATCATTAGGCAAATGAACTGTTTGTTGAAATGCTACATAGAAATACTATGTGCTCTTCTCTTCTACATCATGTCCAATTCGATAGGAGCTTGATTATTTGGTCGTAAGTCTTTCTCTACACTCCTCCATATCTTTTCCTAAATAAATTGGTAATCTCTTACAGTCTCTCTAAATTCTTATTTATATCAATCTAAATCCTCCTTCTCCTCCCCGTACATATAAATGTGTGTGCTCATTAGTTTTTAGATAATTCAGCGTAATGAAATTGATGACAATAATTATGTTGAATTCAACTAAAGATAAAAGTAAGGGGTTTTATGTTTCGGATTTACAATTGTTTTATTTTGTCTCACATATTTGTATAATTTTTATGTTTAAAATTTTTTCAAGTATACATGGAAGGATGTGAATATGAAGTTGAAGGTGTTTATCTATTTTTGCATGTGTGTGTATTTTTTGTGTTTCATCTTTTGTACAGTTAACTAATTATACATAGTTATGATAATTTTGGGTATGAAATGATGATTGTTTTGGTGGTTGGGTATATATTGATGATTGTGATGATATGGTGTATTATGATGATTGCGGTGATTTGGAGGTTGGGTATGTATGGAATGATGATTGTTTTGGTGGGTATGTATTGATGGTTGTAAGTTTTATAGACATGTTCAAATTTTTTTGGATTTTTACTTTTAGAGAAAATTTTGCCAAAATTTCTTGAAATTAGTAGGGACTAACTTGATGTTTTGGTGGTTGGATGTGTGTTGATGATTGAGTATGTATTGATTAGTGTGGTGGTATGGTGAATTATAATGATTGTTAAGTATGATTGTAAGTTCTGTAGATATGTCTAAATTTTTATGGGTTCCGTTTTTTAGAGAAAATTTTGTCAAAATTTCTGGATAATAGTATGGACTACCTTGATTTCAAATTGATAGGTTGTTTTAGGTTGCAAATAGTATTTAGGTCATGTAGTATTTTTTGATGTTTAATTTAAATTTTTGTTACGTCACTGGTAATTGCTAGTATATTGATAATTGTGGTGATATGGTGGTTGGGTATGTATGGAATGATGGTTGTTTTGGTGGGTATGTATTGATGGTTGCAAGTTTTGTAGATAGGGTCAATTTTTTTGGGCTTCTATTTTTAGAG
>CAUOFW020007701.1:0-20122 GCA_963454935.2 Ilex paraguariensis | reverse complement strand
GGAACCCCAGATCAATGCGAGGCGTGCTGGACATGACTATCTTGAGGGCGTCTAGAGATTTTAAAATTTGGAAGTCTGGCCACGAATCCCTCCCCGAAGTCCCCACCTCGGCGGGCGAAGGAACCAAGTCCTCTCTGACCCCGAACGCTTCAACTTCACCCTCTACTTCTGCCTCCGAAGCCCGGTTAGGGTCTTCCTCCAAATTCTCCTCGCCCTCTTGTCCCACCGCCTGATCAAATATTTCAGACCACCACGAAGGCTCGAAAGGCTGGGGAAGTTGTGAAAACTTCTTATACCTGGGAGCGTAATTCAGGAGGATGTGGGCAGCCCGGCCGAACCTGTCGTCACCAGTAAATCTCCAAATTATGACTAGGTCGGCAAAGTTCACCAACGACAGAGGGAGAGGAGCTGTTTCCCGAGCAGGGACGTCTGCACAAACAAAAAAGGAGTCATGAACATAGAAAATCTCAAAGAACAAAATAATAGGCCTGAAGGAACCGATGTACTTGTGTTCTCCATTCCAAAGGGCATAACAAGCCGTTATACTCGGGACCGACACCTCTCTGTCAAGATCCCTTGAAAATAAGTATGTCATCCTTGTACCCCTTGTCCGAGTCGGGAAGGTGAGTTACGAGGTACATAGATGGGTCCCTGGCTTTGAGGTAGAAGTGTTGTTGAGGCATGACTCTTAAGAGGGAATAGCAAAAAAGGATATCATTCAGTCCAACATTCACCCCGAGACGCCTATTAAGCTCTAGGACCCCCATAATTATCCTGAAGACATTAAGGCAACACTGCCCAGGGAAAAGGTGGAAGTGGGAGAGGAATTGGAGAAGTAGAGGGGGCAAAGGGAATCTAATTCCGCCTTCTATGATGGCTTTGGTATAAAAGGGCATTGCACCCTCGGTACCGAGGGCACGAGGGTGCACAGCCGGGTTATAATCCTCTATGTCTACATACTGTGGGATGCTGTACTTGACCTTAAACCTATTAATTTGCTCACTACCCTTTACTTTATATTTTCCTGACCCCGTAGAATTGGCCCGAGGATTCTCGGGGGGCAGGGCGACGACGAGGCATCTCGAAGAACGTGAGAAAAAGTGGGGGATGTTTTTTCCTTAAAGGTTCCAAGGAAGCTTCCCGAGGATTGGTTGCTAAGTGGCAACCAGAGACACCTCCAGTTATCGAAAAATCAAAAGGGACAGAAGGACGAAGAAAGGAAAGATACTGGGACTCACCAGAATGTAAAAAGAAGTTTTTTCTGAGAAATTTGAAGCGATCCTTCTAGAATGTTTCAGAAGCAAGGATGGATCTGCTGGCCTTAAAACTCCGGTGAAATGGTTGGAGTTGACAACGGAAGGAAAGGGATCTCCGGCGAAGTCTCCGGCAAGGGCTCTGTGAAGAAAAGTTCAGAACGATGAAATAAGAAAAGAAGAGAGGAAGCCCATTTATATATAGCACATATCCCATCATTGGGCGCGAAGCACGAAGAGGCGCATTTAATGCGCACGACGTCCTAAGCAGGGGAAAACGGCTAGAAGCAATGATGAAGCAGTTGGGGTTGTTGTAAAACCCTTCGTCTCCTTACGATGCGTGTCCTGGTGTCAGAAGATCGAAGGTTGGGGGGCAGTTGATGAGACATTTTTGAAATACTCCGAGATGAAGACACGTGTCCTCGGTGTCATTAATCCTTGTTACCGAGATCACGTACCCATCGGGTCACAAGTCCCCTCTCCCCCCGAGGTACTGATCATGGGGATCGAGTGGTATTCAGTACATTTTTATGTACCGACACGTACCCTCGGTCTAATATGGTACATCGGTCGCTAGGCCTCCCCCTCTCGGATTCAAGATGTACCTATTCCTCGGCTCCGAGATGTACCTATTCCTCGGCTTTGAGATGTACCTCTTCTCGGTACCGAGATGTACCCCCTCATCTAGGATGAAGTTCTTTGCTCCAGCAGAGGCTATTGATGCACTGGTCACTAGCCTAGGCTAGACTAGGTTAGCTATCACGACCTCGTCTTACACAATTGGTGTCAGAAGGCACAGGAAGGCAGGGACCACAACCAATGGGGAATGGACGCGTGACATATTGTGTCACATCAGAGACAGAAAGACCGCATGACCTTGCTGACACGCGACTTGGGAAAAACAAGCATTTAATTACACCATTCCCTTGATGAGACTGCATTCAATGCGGTAAGGCTCGGAAGTGAAGGACAATAAATGTCTCTAAGGCTGGACATTTATTGCATCCTCCCCGATAGGAGCTCATTGAACCGTCGGCAGGCCGATGACACAGTCTTGATTGCTCGGGGTCCGAGCAGTTAAAAGAGAAGACATTCCTCATCGAAATCAGTGCGCACGTTGCCTGTATCTAATGATCACCTACTGACCACACTGACAGCAATCATGAGTATTTGAGGTATAAATACTCCTCACTAAAGGCAAGGAAAGAGAGGTGAAACTTTTGCTACAAATTATACTCAGTGTTTTCTTCTTCCTCTCTCTCAATAACTGACTTGATCGTCGAAGGGGATACGCCGGAAAATACTCCGGCGCCCTTCTAACTTGTTCTTCTGTTACCTTTCTTCAGCCTTACTGGATCATTCATTTGATCCGCGAGGATCTCCCATTACTGTTCCAGGTTACCACCGGATCTCACAGGCTGTTCCAAGTAGCGTGGTTGACCACTCAACTGACTCACTAGAGTTTACCAAGGGAGAAATTAGTTTTCGTTTTTATATTGTGCAAGATCTAGCACGCACAATTACCAAAATTTTTATCCACCGTATTGCATCACTTATTAATCAAGGTAGAGTTTCCTTTCAACCACACCTGTGGAACTTTACTTGGGGATTGAAACAGGAGCGATACTGCAAGAGTTCTTCAAATTATAGGGATTTTGGGATTATCAAAAATTATTTTATAGTATTCCATCAAAAGTATTGAATCAATCAGGTGACCAAGTAGTGACTCAATTGATTCGAGTAACAACTATACAAGCAACTTAGAATTAATCCCAACTTATTAGGTACAATCTCAAGTTTATAAAAAACATAATTGAGAGGTAACTTATCTCAATCTTTTTTGGGACCAAGTGGGTAACTCAACGTAGCTATAAATGGCATTGTGAAATAATTATTCATGATGATGACATTATTTCCATGTCATCCACCGGTCATCATCACATTTTATGGGCGAGTAGTGAGCAAACTATGGGTTACAAGTGGCATTTTGTTGAATAATCCTCCAAATGGAAATATAATCAATCTAAAATGATAAAATTCAAGTAGAACTGTAATACTTTCGGAATTTTTAACACATTTTTTGGCTGCCACTTTCCTAGACAGGCACAGTAAATCCACCAAATTGTGGTTACTCCACTATACTTATTGCCCACCGATCTTATCTTACCTCCCCTCTAATCAGGATTAGCCACCACATAATTAAATATCTTCTCCTATAAATTATGCTTCGTGGATTCGATATTCACTAGCATATTACATTTGGGTGAAAGAAAATCAGGTACATCAACAAGCAGGTCTTTCAGTTCCTTTGGAATGAAGTTTCATGATAATTATTCTTTTAGTTACACTTTTCAGCACTTTTAATGACTAATAGTATCCATTATTGATGTTTAATTGCAGTCTAATCATGAAGTCTTTGATCATAGCTCTATTCCTTGTTGGGTCAGTATTGTCATGTTTTCAAGCTGATGGCAAAAGGTTTATTTTGGAGGAGGTGAAGAAAGAGAGAGCCAATAATCAGCTTATACCTGATGCACAGCCTGGTGAAAAATCAGTGAACAATGGAGCAACAGACAGCAAGCCTATAGATAAGCCCGGAAAGTCAGGCACGGAAGCCAATCCGGTAAAGGGGTCAGTACCAGCAGTTGACAAGAATGCAGCCGGCAACAACAACAACAAAGAAAGTGACAACAACGATAATTATGGCTCTTATGGTAATCCTTCGGGTTCATCTACTGAGACTCACCATGTCTTTACAGATGACAACCGCCCCGGCCCCCATTGAACTCTTCAGAAGACACAATGTGATACAAAGTATGATTAATCATAGCATAAGGGTAATAGAAATAATGTGGCACTGTTGTGACACTAGTTTGTTACCTAAGGTTTGCATGAATGTTGCTTAATGCAGCAGTGTGCGTATAAGCGACTGTCGTATACTCGTATGGTATGTACTGTGTATGGCCTTAGGCCAAGTGTATCTGTATGAAAACCTGTATAATCCAAGTAAAAATGGACATGACTGGTATGGTTTAGTATGCTTTATAAGCAGCCTATTTGACTGAAAAAAATGCTTTGATCATATTATTCCGAGGTTCTTTTCTGTTAAATATGCAACAAGGGAATTTTTGTTCAAAAGGTGGCTCAGTATTAGACTCCTTCTATTGTGGAGTTTGGGCAAGGTCAGATGGATGTAACCTTAACTTCGCATGTATGCAGAGAAACTATTTTCGTGACTTGAACTCTTGACGCTCAAGTTACAATGGTGTAATCTGACGTTATGCCAAACATAAGGCATCATCTGCAAATTTTGCTATTCCCAGCATTTTAGTCTTAAAATTTTCAGCCATGAACATTATTCCCAGAGAAGCTGGCCTCTAAATAATTATTTCAGAGAAAAGCCAGTAACAACTTATCAGAAACGAGTCAAATCTTTGTACAAGATAGTAATCAAAACAAAATGGAATCATCTTAAAAATTATGAAGTCCAACTTTTCTGCATAATTTCACTACTTGAACTATGGAAAATATGGTATTTCAAGTTCAAGTGCCTCTTTTAGAGGTCCCTTTGTTGGGATTTTGAAATGAAAACCGAGTTTGTTTTCCTTTTCATTTATAGTCACTTGTAGATCGTCTAATATGCAGTGGCCATAGAGACTTGAGCTGTTGCCATTACTGATTTTATAAAAGTTGAAGCAACTGTTTCAGATACAATTTTAGATAGAAGTAGCCTTAGATTTGCAATCAATTTTCACAATAGATTGTGTCTGGCGGCCTTGTCAAATAGGGGCCCACCACCTCCCGTCCAACTGCCAAACACATTCCTATTCCTTCAGAGAACAACAGATAGATAGCATTGCATCCCTACCCTGGTCCGGCCTTTGCCATGGCCCAATATCGTATAATGCTGTTGCTACTTGGTCCCCTTCGGTTATTGAAAGGCACAAACACCCCTTAATAGCATCTAGAGTGGTATTAATAGTGTCACAGCCATTTCTACAAGATGTAATCTTCCAAGACTCAGATAAATGGCTCGTTCAAGAATTATCTTCACTACAAATTTGACCTACTGACATTGAATTTTCCTAGATTGGATGAGATAACAAGTTTTTCAAGAAAATTGCTGTGTATATATATATATATTATTTGGTTATATTGAGAGCACTTGGGGATGAGCTATGCAGCTGACTGCCTGCCTACCTGTTTTAGAAGATAACTACATCAACAAATGAAGTCTAATAATCGTAGTATTTCCTGCTTTATCAAAAAGTAAAGAAGTTTTTATAATTGAAAAAGCATAAAATAAAAGTAACCAATAACTCCTATTTTTGATGACAAAATCCAATTGAGTCGTAAATTTTCTTGTATATGGTTTTAACTAAAAATTGTAGCTTTAGATATAGTTGTAAAATATCACAAAAAATCATATGCATATGGAGGTAGAGATTATATTTAATTTTTAAAAAATAAAGAAATTATGAACAAAAAGGTAGTTGTTTTTTTTTTTTTTATTTAAGAAACATTGGTAATATTATATTACTCAGGAATATCAGCAAAAAAGAAAGACATAATAAAGTCTGGTGCCTGTTCCACCCAAACTACGCTACTATTTAATGGTAAAACAAAACAAGATAACTCATGAATTACATTATTCCCATTGCGTAGAACTTCGGAAACTTCAAAAAATTGGAAACTCCTTACTATGTTGCTAATATCTTGGAAAATGGCTTCGAGAGGATCAAGATCTCTATCACCATTCCTTATAGAATTCATAACACTTATCAAATCCCCTTCCATAATGACTTCTACTAATTCTTGTTGCCTTGCAAATTGTATTGCAATTTTCGCTATAATAGATTCTGTTTGTCCAATATCACAACTCATAGCAATCCTCTTGGACATTGCCCCTACCAAATACCCCCTATCATCACGTATGACAACCCCCACTCCAAAAACATTCTGATCTGCATATACAGCGGCATCAAAATTTACTTTGAAAGTACCTGCTCTTGGAGGAAGCCACCCAACGTTGGGAATATGCTCGGCTAGAGGCTGACCTACTGCCTCCCGAAATTGACTACAAAATTCAGTTGCCATCATCTGCACTTCAACGGGATCTTGAACCAAAAGGTAATGAAAAATTATTTTTTTAAAAAGGTGTAATAGATAGTTAAAGAGAAAGAATAAAATTGGAATTAAAATATGATTGATGGAGTATCGAACTAATTTGGAATAAGTTATAAAAAATGGACTTGATTGTCCTAATATAAATATGATAGGACTCAATGTCTTTTTTATTACAAAAAGTAAGACATTTTTGATATTTTACCCTAAAAAAGTGGAACTACGATTTCTTAACACCTAACATTATCGTCACGGAATGTGTAGAATGCTCAATAATATAGTGGGTATAATGATGATACTTGAAGAAATTAATCTGTATTTGTAGTGCTATGTTTTATGCAATATTGATTAGGATTCCCAACACCAAAAGTTAGATGGTATTATTACATAATAAACATTCCATCACAAAATTGGTATAGGCATTAATCAAAGAAGCCAGATTAGTCTTTGAACCATTAATGAATTCATGGAATCTCTCATCTGATTAGATAATAGGTCAAGTCATGTATCCGAGTTTGTATTAATTGCCACCTCAAATTCAAAACCCACGTGATTGGAACAATTTCTCATTACCGTAGAAAAAAAAAAACTTGGGTGGTTTGGAGGTGCAGACTATGCTTATCAAATTGTATCCCAAAAAACCATCTCAAATGAATTGACACTTTCACACACCACATACTGTGAGCCCCCAAATCATTTTTTCATAAAATATGTAGTGCGTAAAGGTACCAACTCATTTAGGATGAGATTTTTGAGATACTGTTTGTTGTTGGGTTTGGGTCATGGACCCAAATCGAGGCACCCATGGTACATTGACCCAATTAAAAAATGCATAAGAGACATGACATTTGGAGGTGTACCATCCAAAATATATGTCTATTAAATATTAACAGACATGTCTATATGTCTCTTCATAACACCCATTTTGCTTATATAAACTTTGAGTAAATCTAATAGAAGGCACATCTGATAATTAATTGCAAACTCTCCTACTTTCTTTCTCTCTCTCTACCTACATAACGTTGAAAAAATTTTATGTTATGAAATTTGGTGTTGATTCGGCTTGTGTAATAACACTATACTGCTTGAGCAATCAAATGAAATACGGTTTTCAATTCTAAAGCAGGTGAAACATCCTCCAAAGATTTTAGAATTAAATCAATTAAGGTATGTCTTTGATCATACGCTTTTACAATATATTTTATGATTTTCAACATTTGTATCAGAGTCAATTGGGATGTTCTCCTTTTTTTGGGTGGCATATGAGAAAAAATTAAGGTTAAACATCTGATTTGAAAAACTAAAAATCGACATTGTTAGATTGGCCCTGAAACTAGGAGTGGCACTATGAGTCGCATTCACAAATCTGATCCTCATAACTTCTCAACAAATTATGCATGAATTCATGATATCTGATGGCGTTAATGCACTTTTACAAAAGATGAGTTGGGATTACGTTAGGTTGCTAAGATGATGTCATAATATCCAGGGCTTTGGAAGTTAAGACAACAGAATTATAGTGGTTCACTAGCTTGAGATTTCAGCTAGTCCACTCTGGAATGGAGGCTTTTGCTACTTTTTTTTTTATTCACGGTGATTACAAGGTTGTTATGACTTCTTTTTGCCACTCGGGGATTTTTTTTTGTTAGGGGGTGTTACCTTGCATTTATAAGACCATTATCTGCTAAGAAGGATTTTAGTCGAAAATTTTGCCCTTATTTTGTGGGCTTCTCCTTAATTCTAGCAGAAGATCTTGGTTGATTGAGATTGGGTGTCATGATTTTAGCTTCCTAACGCTTTAGGATCCTCTCGTGGTTATCCAGCTGTTATCTTGCCTTAAGAGACACTCGGCCCTTACCCTCTGACCTCTGCTAATGTGTCTGACCTCTTAGTCCGAGCTGACCTCCTGAACTTAGCATTTAAAATTTATTTTAAGTATCATCAATATCAAACCATTCAAAAGGCATAAACAAAAAAAAATACATGTTGGAAACATGTGGGCGATAGGAGACCTATGTTTTTCCTTTCAGAATCAAAATTGCACTTGATTTTCCTCATGACCACTATTATTTTTTTTCTCAATTAAAAAAAAAAGGGGAAACTTGGAAGTTTTTTTTATTGCAAGTGTAATGTAAGTAGTACATATGGCTGTTAATTGCATAAAATACAATGATGACGTATGATAGGCAGAAACTCCAAGTTGGGTGTTTGCCATTCATGGAAATGGGTTCAAGGGACCCACATTTTTTTTTCTTCCAAGTTATTATTTTTGGCATATATGTTCGTAAGTTACTGTAATTTATTAACTTCTGTAGTGATATGGTGTTTTGGTTATATTGATCAATAGTATTTATTTCGTTATTTAGCACGATTTAAATTAGAATGTCATATCCCTAGATTAAATTGTTTGTATTTTTGTCTAAAGAACATGCGTGATATGAAATTAATTGTGATTAGTATGCCTAGAGATACTAGATATAGTGGAAGTTTTATTTTGTTTGGTATTAAGAAATCAAAATTTTGCACATTAATTAAATTAAGTGTTACTAATACTCACATGTGAGCGGGAGATGATTGAAAACTTTGTGAACTTTCGATCTCGCGACTTGTGAAAGTTGTTAATATTTGAATTAGATTTTTTTCGGTAAAATTATAGAATGTGTTGTGCTAATATCTCATACGCATGATCTCTGCATGTAGATTAAATCATAATGACTACTAAAAGTGTATTAACTAAATTAATTAAGTGCGACAAATTGAATAGCAATAATTATGACATATAGTGCCACAAGATTCAATTTGTCTTGTATGAGCAAAAAATCTAAGATACTCTTGACTCTGTATTGGAGGAGCTTAAGCGACCTCAGACCCGCCAAGACCAAGAGAATTACTAATTTTCAAAGAATAAGGGTCGACTTGCACGTTATACCATGCAAGCGAATATGCAAGATGATCTTATTCCTGAATTTTAGAATTATTCCACTACTCACGCCATGCAGAAGGTCCTCAAAGAGAAATTTGGTATTACTTTTCTTGTTAGGCTTCGTGGGTTGACGATGAAGTTTTGACTCATATAAAAAAAAGCCAGAACATACAATAAAACAACACTTGAGGGCAATGACCTGTATGATATGTGATTTAGGAGCTGTTGGTCATGTATTGACCAATGAGCAGCAAGTTCAAGTTGTTCTGCACTCCTTTCCTTCGTCATGGGAGCATATGAATATGAAATAAAATATGACGCATAATGAGAGTGTGAAAACAATCAAGAACGTATCGCGTCATCTTCAGTTTGAAGTTGAGCGCTTAGAGCAACTCCAAGGAGGCTATGTAAATTAACTAACAAAAATATATTTTTTTATTACACTGTTTACTTTATTTAACCACTTTTTTAAATTCACTCCAACCACACTATCTATTTTAGTTAACCACTTCAACTAACTATTAATTATTTAAATCTAAAATACTATGTAGTATGTCATGTCATCACCTTATTAATGACATCACATGCTGACGTGTTACGCTACATCATCAAAATTTAAAATTTTATTTTTTATTAATAACAGTCATATTTATAATAGTCACGAAATTCAAAATTTCATAATTCAAAATAAAACTAGCAAAACTTCTATGGGCAGTGAGTGACAATAAAACTAGCATAATTCATAATTCAAAATGTACTGCTTTTGATGGGGATTTCACTAATATAAACTAGATTTCTTTGATTTATTCCATAACTATAGGACTACAAAATCACTAAACTCATAAATTAAACCATGACAAAATTTAGTTAATCAACAAGAGCCTTCTTTCAAACAAGGAATGAGGGTAAAGTTCAGGGGAAAAAGCTCTCATCTTAAGAATATAATCATGTACTGCCTCGCCTACATCAAGTCTGCCCAAGTGTGCACAAGCAGAAAGCACAATAGCAGCAGCAAGAGTATGAACCATCTGTCCAAGTGTGCACAAGTAGTAAGAGTACCAATGATCATGGCATTCCAAGAAACTATGTTTTTTTCCACCATCTGATCAAAAAATTCCAGCGCCAACTGCACTGAACCACGCCGTCCATACATATCTATCAACGTGTTCCCCAAGTAAAAATCAATTTCTACATTATTATCCTCTATGTACTTAACTACCGAATCTGCAATTTTTTGGTCACCTACATGGCATCAGCTTTCACATTCGCAGTTTTCATTGCATCAAAAAGACCCAGAATTTCCATATACCTAAAACACTGACTATACCCACAAATCAATGAGTTCCAAGACACCAAGTCTTTTCGAACATTTCATCAAACAGTTTCCTAGCAAAACCCAAATCACCATATGAAGCATACATGTAAATCAAAGCATTACAGACATAAAGATACGATTCAAACCCAAGTTTCATAGCATGAGCATGAACCTTCTATCCATGAGCAACATGGGTTGTTCGATTTGGTTAAAAGTGAAAAGGGCTTTGGGTAGACACACAAGAACATAAAGAGGTCAATGCAGAATCAAATGTATCATATAATCATGCAAACATGGTGATACAAACTTCTGATGAATCATCCGACCAAAAAACAAAAAAAAAACTTTTGATGAATAAAAAAAACAGAAACCCACCTTTGATTTGAGCTCTAGAAAATGGGATCAAAAGGGTTTGATGCGGATTGTTAGCTTGAAAGAGAGAGGACTGATCTGGACTATCTGCAAGAGAAAGGACTAATCCGCGATGATGGAGCTTCTGTGGAGTGAGGATTTTGGCGCAAAAAATGGCATTTGTTGATGAAGTAGCTAGCTAGGGGAGGTCGCTGGAAGCAGTGAGCAAATAGCGGGCTATGGAAAATACCTAGCCGGATATCTAGCCCATTGGAGCCGATATTTCTACTCCGGCTATCTAAAATAGCTAAAAACACCCATTTAGATAACCCCTTGGAGTTGCTCTTAGAGGTTGTCAAATGTGAGAGTAGCTCTTATGTAACCAATGTTGGCTCGCACAAGACCTTTGGGTCCAAGTGTAAGAGAGGTGGGAAAATGGCTGAGGCTCAAATTATGGTTGATCATGCTAGCTTTAACAAGCACAAGCGGGACTTTCATATAATTAGATGACATGTTAGATTAGGTCATATCGGGTAAGATAAAATGAACAGATTAGCTAGAGTGGATCATTTGGGCCCACTTGTTAAAGTCAACTTGCCCACATGTGAATTTTCTTGCATGCAAAGAAACTAGAAAATTATTTGGTAAGGCCAAAAGACCATCTATTCCATTATAATTATTACACTCAGATATATGTGCCCCAATAAATATGAAGACAAGATATGTTGCATCCTATTTCATCATTTTTATAGATGACTTTATGCACTTCGGTCATGTCTATCTCATTTCTCGTAAGTTTGAAGAATTGGATTATTTGAAACATTACATTAAAAAGGTTGAGAATTAGCGAGACAATAAATTTAAGGCTCTTAGAATCGATCAAGGTTGTGAGTATCTATCTGAATAGTTTAAAAAACTATGTAAAGAAATAAAATAATTAGGTAATTGACAATACCTAGCACTCCGCAACAAAATGGTGCAGGGAAGAGGAGAAATCACACTTTACTTGATATGGTTAGGTTGATGACGGTGCAGACTCATCTTCCGATTTCTTATTGGAGAGACGTTTATTAATTGCTTCATATATTCCAAACTAAGTGTCTTCTAAATTAGTTCCTTCTACCCCATATGATTTATGGATATGAACAAAACCTGACCTAAGTTATTTATGGCCATGGGGTTTATCGGCTTATGTACACAATACTTCTTATACATATAGGAATTTAGGTCCTAGAGGGAAGAAGTGTATCTTCATCCACTATTCTTAGCACTTTAAGGGTTGTGTGTTTATAGGTGAACAACTTGATGTAAGAGTAACTGAAATTGAGTCAAGGATGAAATTTTCCTTAAAGAGGATTTTCCTAGTAGAGGAGATGTGTCTAAAGGAATAGAACTTTATGAGTTAGATGATCCCCAAAGATATATACCTATTAACCAAGTAGAGACAAAGAAAATAGTTTCGCCACCTCCTAGTTACAGTGGGAACGATACACTCAACGGTGGATCAGTTATGATGGACGTAGATCCATACGACACAAAGTTGCATAGAAGTAAGCGTGAAACCATCTCTTGACATTATTTTGAGATTAAAGGGGAAGCTTTTGTAACACCCCCAAAGTCGCCTTGGACGTCATCACAATCTAAACCATTCACATCATGAGAGCAACTAAATAAATCCATCATTAAAGAACCTCTCATTCATCAAATATAAAATTAACAATATCATCCCAAAAGAATAGACCATCCATGGCCATCATATCCAAAAGAATGTGCCAGACTATGAAAATTACATCCCAAAAGAATCAAATTTAACTTGCAGCGGAATTACAAAAGGTTAGACTTTACATAGTCTCAAAATAAATTCCCTAGTCTAGAACAGGAGAGGATATACTCCAGACGTCTGCCTCGGGTTCCTCGTTCCCCTCTATTGGAGTTTTCCAATGTACTTGTTCATCTACTCCTAGCTCCTTTTCTAGCACATAATCTAAAAAATATGTTGTTTGTAGGGGGTGAGCACTAAGCTCTGTAGCAACATTCTCCCAAACTCAAACAAGGTTTAGAAAACATGAAAAACAGTCGGTCTTATTTTACAAATATCATAGACATAGCTTTTGAGGAAAAATAAGGACAATTCGATCTCAAATTTACACCATAACAATAAGTTAAATGAAAGGAATAAACGAGTGAAGAAATCAATTCAGTCATGCAATAGCATCATCTCATATTCTCATGTATGTTGGTTGCTTCCCATGAATCTATACCCTGATTCTAACTCGTTCACCCACCACAATCACACAATCCCCAAACATTTTAGGAAGGGCGTATACCGTTTCTCACGGCGTTGACGAATCCTTCTCAGGAAAGGTATATCATCCCTTAACCTCAAACTTACGTGAATAATAGTGGTTGCTCTCATAAATAACAAACAACTACAAGTGTTAGGAAACCATCTCACCCCCATTGGGATAGACTAACCTCTAACACTCTATGGCAGTACTCGAATGCAATTCAAGTACATCACAACAACCATACAATGAAATCCATAATCCCCAATTTTGACAATGTGCATTACAAAAAGCACAATTCAAGAAAATAAGCAAGAAATCATCACAAATATCATTTGTTGGTCAATACAAAGCACTAGAGTTTTTGAAATTAAGAACGAAGGAAAAATCAAGAGAAAAATTCATTTATCTTGAAAACTAAGGTTTCATAGCAAGAAAAAAGATTTAATAGTTATTCAACTAAAACATTGTTTAAAACATGGTAATCTTTGTAAAAATAACAAGAAAGGATCATTTGAGTCATTTAACTCACTTTGAAATCTTTATCTGTTTCATCTTTCAAATTCATTTGTAAGTAGATCTTACCCTATCACCCAACCTTAATCCAGACACTCAAGAGTACGTAAGCCTTTTTTTTCCCAAGTGTAAGTCCTAGAGTTGGCAGAAAGGGATCTTAGGCAAGAAGTTGAGAGAAATTGGAGTTAGATTAGGGGGTATGTATAGTGTGGTCATACTTACATATAAATTTAAAATTTGATAACAATTCAGATTCTAAAACGAGTAGATTATTCAGATCTAATTCTAGAGCTAGTACATCTAGATCTTCAGATTATTCTATGCCACATAGAGTAAATGAGGAAGAATTAGAAATAGAAGAAGCTAAAACAGACTGGAAAAAATGGAATATTCCTCCAGTTAAAGAAAAAAATATTTATAGCACAACTTGGGTTCAAAAAACCTTTAGTGAAGAACACCAAGTTAAAACTGTTGAACAAGTTCATCCTCTCAGAAAAGAAGATGAGCTTTGTGAGCTCCTCACTAAGGAGACTCTTAAGAATCACAAGGCTAAAAGATTTAATTTTATCCACATAGGTCTTGTCCAAGTGGCCATCAAACCACTTATCACCCAAGGAAGAAATGCTGCTGCCTTACTAGCACTAAGAGATGCAAGGTTTCTTGATTGGAAACCAAGTGTTTTGGGAATCATGGAGACAGGACTCCACAGAGGACCAGTCTACTTTAACTGCTTCCCTGACTTTACCCTTGACCTCCATTGTCCTAACACACACATGGCACTAACTCTTGGTATCCGTCTTACAGGCGATATTACCAGGTTAGTAAAAAACACTAGTTCCATAGTACTTATTTACAGGATTTACTACAAGTGTATTCGTACTAATCTTAATGTACAATGCCTTGACCCAAGTCCTAAGGGAAGTACTATGTTGATACAAGCCAGTTCTGCACAAACCAACATCCAAATTCCAAAACAGATACTTTGGAAAGATGTGACCTTACCAGAATCTTGGACCATGCAGAATGAAAATTTTGATAAAGAATCTAGTACCGAGTCAACTACAACTGATTTGGAGACTATTAGACAGCTCCCTGATGGATCAGTTAAAATATCTTTTGATACTGCTAGATCCAGTAGATCTAGTAGGTTCACGCCCAGGCATGATCAAGTTCCTGAAGGAAGGAAATCTGATTTCTCATCTGTTTCCCATAGAGACAGAGAAATTGCCAAAGAACTTGACCATAGGTTAAAAGGAATCTCTAATTCCTCTGACCCAGTAGCTAGGCCAGTATACACTCCCATAAGTGTACCATTAAGGTCTAGATACACATAATTTAAACAAACAGAGAATGATGAATTCACTCCTTCACCTTCTCTGTCACCCACTGCTAGTGCTTTTGATGGAAATGTAGGATCCAACAAAATCCATCAATTATACACTATCACTAGGGAAAAAGAATTTTTTATGCCTGATATTTACAAGTTAAAAAAGAATTTCAAAACCCCTGAGAACAAACCTCTTAGGAAAGCTTTTGAATCTCTACCTTGTAAAAATCAAGAAAAAATAAAAAAAGAATGGATCTCTTTAATGTATAAATTAGAATCTGAGATTGCTTTAGAAGACTACTTAAAAAACTTCCACAAAGAAGTAAAAGTAGTAACTCAACAAAATTGGAAAACAGAATCTGCTATGGTAACCTCTAGTCACCCTCCAGCAGAAACTATTGAAATTAAATATGCTACCAAAACTGTTACTGCTACTCCTTTTAAAATTCCAGTTTTAGAATCTGAAAAGAAGATAGTTGAACAGATCAATTATACCAACCAAAGCCTGATTATTATAGGTAAACAGTTGGATAAAATTGAAACTAAAATAGATGAAATTAAACCATCTTCAGTAGAAAGACCTCTAGTCAACCTACCTGAAGAAAGGAAGAATTTAGGTTTAAAGGATAAAAACCTAATTCAACAAATTGATGCACTCTTATCTAAGAAGGAATCTACCAGTACTTCTCAGATAACAGTCATCAACCAAACTGAAGAAAGTTCAGAGTCTAATGCAGAATCCAGTAGTTCGGAAGACACCACTGATTCTGACTCTGAAATAGAAAACTTAGAAAATCAGTTTAAGGATCACAGTATGACCCAACCTGATTCTAAAATCAATGCACTGGTTAGAGTCCCTACCAGCTCCACAAAGAACTGGTATTCTAGACCTACTCCACCAGATCTTCAGTATGAAGAAAAAAATGTGTTAAACCAATTTTCTGTTCAGTCTAACAGACTCTATGAATGGAACATAGATGGTCTAAGTGAACAGGAAATTCTTAATAAGATTAGTCATCTATCCATGGTGTTAAATAATTATATGACCAATCTAGATAGCCCTGAACCTGAGATTGTCAAACTAATAGTTTCAGGATTTACAGGTGTTCTTAGAAATTGGTGGGATAATTATTTAAACCAGGAACAAAGAGACAGTATCATTAATGCTGTTCTCAGAGATGATGAGGGTCTTCCAATCTTTGATGAAAGAATTGGAACAGCTAGACCTGATGGATGTAATACCCTTATATTCACCATCATAAAACACTTTGTTGGCACTCCTAGTAGCATAACTGCTAGGATCCATGACCAATTGACCAACCTAAAATGTCCCACACTTAGTGACTTTAGGTGGTATAAAGATGTCTTTGTTTCTCGTGTTATGGTTCGCCCAGACTGCCAAAAAGCTTTCTGGAAAGAAAAATTTGTTAATGGACTACCTAATCTCTTTGCCCATAAGGTTAGAGAAGCCCTTAGCAAAGACACAGGAATCATTGAATATGATAATCTTGCTTATGGAGAACTCATTAGCACCATCCAGAATGTAGGATTAAAATGGTGTGTTGATTTGAGAATCAATAAGCAATTAACAAATGAAAAACATAAGGCTAAATATGAATTAGGTAATTTTTGTGAACAATATGGGTTACAGCCATTAGCTCCTTCCCATAAGAAACACAGAAAATCCAAATCACATAAGCCTTATTCTAAAAATAAATCTTACCAAAGATTTTTCCCTCACCACAAAACTGCCAAAAGATCTAAACCTGAATCTTCAAGTAAAAAAACTAGAAGAAATTTTAGATCCAAAAGGACAGATAAAAAAGGAAAAGGGAAAGTCCAAGATGATATTAAATGTTTTAACTGTGGAAAACCAGGCCACATTAGTCCTGATTGTCCAGTTAAAAAAGTGTCAAAAGATTAAATTTATCCCAAGATGATGAGGACAGAATCCTTGAAATCTTTAGGATAAATAATTTGGAAAGTTCTGAAGAATCAAACAGTCCAGTAGACACCTCAGACTCTTCAGATTATTATTCAGCCTCTGATCACCCTGATAAACCTAGAATTAAAATAGGATGCTCTTGTCAAAAACAAGTCAGGGTAATCACTAAACAAAATGAAGAACACATACTTATAGACTTGATCTCCAAGATAGAGGATCCAGATCTAAAAGATAAGTATGTAAAACAGCTTAGAAACCTTTTCAGTAAAAAGGATAATAAGCAACCTATTATAGAAAAACCATTAATAAGCCTTAACAAAACTATGGAAAGATTTAGTAAGGAAAAGAAAAAAGAAATCACCTTACAAGATCTCCAGAGTGAAGTTAATAAGCTTAAACTAGAAATAAAAGATTTAAAAGCTCAAGACAAAAAATTTGCTGAAGCTTTAACTCTTTTACAAACAGAAAAACATTCTGAAAAATCCCAGGATTCTGATTCAGAAAATCAGACTGAAGATTTTACTAATCCTTTTGATCATCAATGCTTTACACAGGGGATACCAGTAACCTCCTCCTTTCAGACGGAAACTTCTGGTGTAACGAACCTGCCTTCATTCCATGAAGTAGGCAATAATGATAAAAGAATTAGTCTGATTAACTCTTTAACTGTCCAAAAATGGCATGTTGAAGTAAAATTAATCATTAACAACAGTTATCATATTACTGTTATTGCCTTATTAGACACTGGAGCAGATGTAAACTGCATCCAAGAAGGATTAATTCCAACCATGTTTTATGAAAAAACATTGGAAAGAATTAGTTCTGCTAATGGCAGTAAAATGAATGTTAAATACAAACTTCCAAGAGTTCATGTATGTCAACAAGATGTATGTTTTGAAACATCATTCTTACTTGTCAAAGACATGACTGACTCTGTTATACTTGGTCTTCCATTTATATATCTTTTGTACCCTTTTAGTACAAATACAGATGGAATATCAACCAAGCATTTTGGGAGAAAAATTGTATTTACATTTATCACTAAACCAGAGAAAAACATTTAAGGCAGCTAAAAGACGTTTCTGTCTCACAGTCCCTTAATGTTATAAACAGAAAAATTAAACAAGTGGAATTTCTTAAACAAGAGATTAACCACCTCAGAACTAAAGAAAACCTAACCAACCCAATCTTACAACAAAAGATTGATAGGTTTAGGGAAAAACTAGAATCAGAAGTTTGTTCCTCCCTTCCTACAGCATTCTGGCATAGGAAGAAACACATGGTTAGACTTCCTTATGTCAAAGGATTTAAGGAAGACAATATTCCCACTAAGTCTAGACCAATCCAAATGAACCATGAAACTACTGAGATTTGTAAAAAGGAAATCACAGAGTTACTAAAAAATGGTATCATTAGGAATAGCAAATCACCTTGGTCTTGTCCTGCTTTCTATGTAGTCAAAAACGCAGAATTAGAAAGAGGAGTCCCAAGGTTAGTCATAAACTATAAACCTTTAAACAAGGTTTTAGAATGGATAAGGTACCCTATACCTAACAAACAGGATTTGATAAAAAGACTCAATAAGTCTACTATCTTTTCCAAATTTGACCTTAAAAGTGGTTTTTGGCAAATACAAATCCACCCTATGGATAGGTATAAAACCGCTTTTACCACTCCTTTCGGACATTATGAATGGAATGTCATGCCTTTTGGGTTAAAAAATGCCCCAAGTGAATTCCAGAACATAATGAATGAAGTCTTTAATTGTATCAGTCATTTTTCTATTGTCTATATAGATGATATACTTATCTTCTCCAAGACAATAGAAGAACATTGGAAGCACCTCTATGCTTTCAATACAATTATCCAACAAAATGGATTAGTATTATCTGCATCCAAGATTAAATTGTTCCAAACCTCAGTAAGGTTTTTAGGATACAATATCCAGGATTCTACTATCACTCCTATTAGTAGAGCCATCCAGTTTGCAGATAAATTTCCAGATGAAATCCTAGACAAAACCCAATTACAAAGGTTTTTAGGTTCCCTAAATTATGTTTCTGACTTTTATCAGGATCTTAGGAAAACCATCAAACCTCTGTATGACAGGCTCAAAGGAAATCCTTCTCCTTGGACCACTGTTCATACTTCTATTGTTCAACAGGTCAAGAAGTTCATAAAACTCTTCCCTGTCTTGGTATTCCGTCCGTTGATTCTTTTAAAATCATCCAGACTGATGCCTCTGATATTGGTTATGGTGGAATCCTCCTTCAGAGAGAATCTCCTAATTCTCCTGAACAAATTGTTCGATTCCATTCTGGTATTTGGAATAAAACTCAAAAGAATTATTCCACTATTAAAAAAGAGATTTTATCTATTGTCCTGTGTATCTCTAAATTCCAGGATGATATATTAAATCAGAAATTCCTTGTGCGGGTTGACTGTAAATCAGCCAAGGATGTTTTAACCAAAGATGTCAAAAATATAGCTGCTAAGCAAATTTTTGCTAGATGGCAATCTATTTTAAGTATTTTCGATTTTGATATAGAATATATCAAAGGAGAAATAATTATATTCCTGATTTCCTAACCAGAGAATTTTTGCAGGAACCTCATGGCAGACAGGAAACCTAGTTCATCCGGAACCTCCTCCAAAAATACGGGGGGAAGAAGGATAAACAAAAACAACCCAAATCTGAACCTGACTTGCCAGTAGCCTTGTCAAACAGATTTTTATCATTGGAAACTACTCAGCCCAATAGGCCAGTAGCCCAATCTGCCTTGGTTATTCGGCCGTAGCCGTATCAACCACTGTCAATCCACTAACCTTTACCCAAATGGCCCAACAGCCACCTGTCAGGACCACTAGTGCCATGACAAACCCTTAAGGCCTCACCTTTGCAGCCCCATTAGGCCCAAGGTTGATTATTCAAAAGCCTATTCCAGAAATGTTCTAGCCATTGAACTAGCCATTCTAAATATAAGGATCCAAAAGACCTTGTAAAGGCCTACCTCCCAAAAGGTTGGACCTACATTCCAGTAGACTTGGAAAACCCCATAGTTTTTACCAAGATATTCTCTACT
>CAUOFW020007700.1:0-20122 GCA_963454935.2 Ilex paraguariensis | reverse complement strand
CTCTTGCTGAGCTACTTGCCACACCAACTGCTAAGCTTGCCAGGTATCCTCTCCTTTAGCTTCTGCAGAATCTTAGGACTTAAATGTAGACTTACAATTTTTTTTTTGAAGCACTTGTTGTGCAGCTTTCCTGAATTATTAAAGTAATGTTGATGTAGCTGTCCCTTTTGAAGTAAAATATCCATTTGTTACTACTCTATTTTTTTTTTATTTTCCCCCTACCCCCTTGCTTCAAAGGATCCTTCAGATCTCCTTGAAGCAAGCGAGTTTGGAATAGCTTGTTAGCTGAATATATGCCTAGCTTGAGGTCTTACGCATGAGGGTTTGGTCTTTCTTGATGTAGACTCACCTAGAGCGCTACAGGCTTGGAAACCTATCAAGAGGCTTTACCCATGGAGACCTCCATTCTAATGTCTGGTGTTTTTAGGGGGTTAATGGATGGCAAAATTGACCTCCCTCATAGTGACAAGAGGTCTGCTGGATTGAGTTCTCTGTTTTGGTGAACAGTGTCGACTCTCAAGAATTCTTTAGAGTCATCAAGAGGATTAGTTTCCACGTTCCCCTCCTGCAGAGTTGGAATCTCCTATAGTGGCCACTGAGCCCCGAGTACCACAAAGGCTCATAGAGGTACTGCCTTTCAATAGCTCTTGCCCCAAGCTCAAACTAGCATAGGGTTGTGTAACTATGCTCAGAGGTCTTTCTAATACGACCTAGGATCCCAAGACTTAACAAAATTGTAAGGATAGAGTTGGGGGCTCCTTGTTTTTTGTGCCCAACGAACTACCAAAAAAGTAACTGCCTCCTTAATTTAGAAACTCAAGGGTCCACCGACTTAGCCTTTCATGCATTCCTCGATTCCCTAAAATCTGTTGTCTTTATGGGGTTTCCATAACTTCTTAGATTTTCTTGTTGTCTTTCTTTGAATCTTGAAGGTTTGACATCCTTTGCTTTCGCCTTTTCTTAGTGTTTCACTTGTCTCGCCTTTGTTCAAGTAACTATCTTCCTTAGGGATTGAGTGGAAATGGCATACTCATTACTTAGTCCTTTCAATGGTGGCACTTCAAATTTAGAGGGGATCAAGAAGAGGTTTTTTCCTGACTTGGAGTTGCCCCTACGAGTTCCATCCTCCGACGAGCCTTGCAATTATCTTCCAAAAGAGGAAGTTCGTTTCTCTTATGGAGCTTTGGAGATAGGTCTACGTCTTCCCATCCACCCCTCTATTGGATAGATTATGACTTATTGTGGTTTGTGCCCTCCTTGCCTCTCTCCAAGAGGATGGGCAATCATATTCAATTTTTTTCTCTTCTGGCACTTACGGGGCAATAATAGGTTCCCCACAGTAGCTGAGTTTCTTTGCTTTTTCAATCTTGAAGAGGATGAGGTCCCTTGCTTTAGTTGTTTTCGGTGGAGACACTTCAAACTACGACGTCTAGTCCTTGACCTTCCTTCCCCCCTTGAGGGGTGGGCTCAACATTTCTTTTTTGTCTCTAGGGATTCTTGGAGATCCACTGAACTGCACTGTAGAGAATATGGGGTTCCTCGTTCCTAGGGGAGTTACTGTTACACAAGTAAGTGTTATGAATTCCTTCACTGGTGAGATCCCATAATGGGTTGTTCTCACTGAAATTTTGTCACACAGGTGCACCTGATCTAGACCTGGTGGAGATGATGAAGGTTGAAGAGATGGTCCATGTTGAGCCTATGTTTTTTCTTAAGCTAATGACATCAGATAACCTTTTTATGTTCAGTGTTGTGGCGACTGCTATGGATTTTGTTTCTTTCCTTGATTCCCCTGACCCTTCTCCTCCAAAATTGGACGAGGATGAAGATACTGGTACATCTTCCCGAAAGCGTAAGAGGAGTGGCTGCACCAATGAATCCTCTTCTTCCTTGTCAGGATCTTCATTGGGAGCAGTTCTATTCTCTTCAGCTGGTCAAAAACTTATGAAGAGATGACAGAGATGAGCTGAGGGAAGAGAATGCGCGCCTTCGGGATGCCAATGCTTCGCTAGAGGAGGAAATAGCTGAGGTGAAGGAGAGACTTAGGGGAGTGTAGAAGCCTGTATTTCTTTTCTAGAGATGTACTTCTTTTTATTGCTTTGAAATTTGTTTTCACTAGCTATTGAACGTTTGTTCTTTCATAAGTCCTTATGTGCAGTGGCTTTGTTGGGTTAATTCTTTGTTCTGTGGTATGTTTATGAGCTGAAGGGCTCACCCCCCCCCCCTAATGGGCTGTAAATCTCATCATAATGAGTTGGAGAGCTCATCTTTATTTATGAGCTGAATGGCTCATCTTTTATTAATGAGTTGAAGAGCTCGTCTTTTATTTATGAGCTGAAGAACTCATCTTTGTTTATGAGCTGAAGAACTCATATTTTATTTATGAGCTGAAGAGTTCATATTTGTTTATGAGCTGATGAGCTCATCTTTTATTTATGAGTTTAGGAGCTCATCTTATTTATGAACTAAAGATCTCATCTTTGTTTATGAGCTGAAGAGCTCATCTTTTATTTATGAGTTCAAGAGCTCATCGTTATTTATGAGCTGAAGAACTCATATTTGTTTATGAGTTGAAGAGCTCATCTTTTATTTATGAGTTGAAGAGCTCATAGTTAGCGTCTTAGCTATTCCAAGGAAACACACAGGGGTGAATCAAAAACTTGCTACTTTATTGGAAATAACCTTATTACAGAAAGAACTTACTAAAAAAATCTTTTAAGATGTTCCGCGTTCCACGAATGAGGTAAGATCTTCGCTTCCTCGGTTTGTAACTCATAGTTACCAGGTTTGACGATCCTTGATATGATATAAGGGCCTTCCCAATTAGGGCCCAGCTTACCATGGTAAGGTCCTTTCTCACGAGTAGAAGCTTTCTAAGCACTAAATCCCCTACCTTAAAACTTGTGTGTCTTACCTTCCTGTAATAGTACCTATCTATCTTCCTTTGGTAACTCTTTATACGCTGCAGGGCTCTGTCTCTCTTTTCATCCAAGAGGTTGAGGTTGAGCAGAAGCATTTTGTTGTTATGTTCTGCTTCTGCAAATTCGGCCCTTGGAGATGGAAGCCTAACTTCAATAGGCGCCACAACCTCTCTTCTGAAAGTCAAGGCAAACAGCGTTTCTTGTGTGGCTATCCTAGTTTTGGTTCTGTAAGCCCAAAATACCTCGGGGAACTGCTCCACCTATTTCCCTTTTAGGGCATCCAGCTTAGTCTTCAAGGCTGCCTTTATGGTTCGAATGGTGACTTCTGTTTGCCCATTGAACTGAGGATGAACGGGAGCCAAAAATTAATTTTTTATCCCTAGCTCAACACAAAATTTTTTGAATTTTGGGTTATAGAACTGTCTTCCATTGTTAGAGATGATTGCTCTCGAAATTCGAAACCTGTATATTATGGATTTTCACGCGAAGTTCTGCACTTTCTGCTCTGTGATTGTTGCCAATGGTTCCACCTCTGCCCATTTTGTGAAGTAATCTACCCCAACAATGACGAACTTGCACTGACTCACACTTACTGTAAGGGGCCCCAGAATATCTAAGCCCCATTTCTAGAATGGCCAAGGGCTTAGTACTGTTGTTAGGAGCTCTGATGGGCAATAAGAGATGTTGGCATGCAACTAGCAAACCCTACATTTCCTAACCATGTCTGTGGCATCTTTGAGCATAGTGGGCCAGTAGCATCCTTGTCTCAAAATATTTTCTACCAGAGCCCGGGCTTCGATATGGTTGCCTCATACTCCTGCATGAACTTCTCTTAGTATATAGTTAACGTCCTCATCTCCCACACATTTGAGGAGAGGTGTTGAAAAACCTCATTTGTACAGACCTCCCTGCAAGATGGAGAATCTAGCTAACTTCACCCTTAGCTTTGCTGCCTCATTAGGGTCTGTTGGAAGAGTTCCATTCTGCAGGTAGTTCCTGATGGGGTCCATCCAACCTGGTAAGTTCAGGACCGGGAACACTTCTTCCTAAATTCCTACTGATGGTTCTGCTAAGTGCTCCACTGGAATCAACCTTCCAAGTTCTCCTGAGAAGCAGTTGCTAACCTTGCTCGCGCGTCTGCTCGTGAATTCTCTAACCTAGGGACGTGTCTGATCTTGACTTGCACAAATTTCTTGATTAGCTCCTGTACTCTTTTAGGTGAATGAGCAAAACGTATGAACCATGGAAATCAGTGTTAAACTGAGCTACAAGGCTCGTGAATATTGTGGAAAAATTCTTAAGGAATTGGGCTAATTTACGCAATGAAATTATAGTGGTTCACCCGCTTGAGAGCTCGGCTAATCCACTATTTAATAGAGGCTCTTGCTCCTTGGATCTGTATTGATCGCCTTAACGAATTTCAGTAGTGTTCCAATACAATTAGGGTTGCTCTCCCTTCAATGAAGGCACTGTTCTGTATTTATAGTCTAATTCCTATTCCTAAGGGATCTGCACCAAGATCCTTGCCCTTCATTCGAGGGATTGTCTTTGATTCTAGGTGAGGAACTTCATCTAATTGAGAGTTTTGCACCTTGATAGCAGCTTTCTGCTATTTTAAGGGTTCTTTGTTGGCCAGCTATCTCCCTCTCTCGTCATTTATTGTTTCCTTCGAAGGGAGCTCGAGGTCTGGTCCCTTGAGCTCTGGGTGCTTGCTTGACCTCCATGACTAACCTCCGTGCCTGAGTTCAAACTTAGAATTTATTCTGGGTATCATCAAAAGTATAGTGGTGCACCGAGCTCGGGTGCTCGACTAGTCCACACTTGAATGGAGTCTCTTGCTCCTTGAGTCTGTATTCACTACCGTAATAAATTACAGAGTGTTTTATATATATTTTTCTTCGTCCCCCTTTTGTTGGAGGCCATGTTCAATATTTATAGTCCGGTTCTTGTTTCTAAGGGATCTTCAGTGAGATCCTAACCCTTCATCCGCAGGATTTTCCTTGATTTTGAGAGAAGATCTTGAGTGGTTGAGAGTTTCACGCCACAATTACTGTCCTCTTACTGTTTTGTGGATGCCTCTTATTAGCCAGTTGTTCTCTTCTCATCTCTTCTGCTCTTTCATCCGAGAGGAGCTCGAGACCTGGGCCTCTGAACTCTAGGCTCCTTAATTGACCTCCTTGTCTGACCTCACTTTCCGGGCTCGTACTTAGTTAAAATTCTTTTCATGTATCATCAAAAATACATAGGAGCAAGAGACTCCATTGACAGTGAATTAGCCTTGTTATTCAACTTGCTCATAATTTTGTCTTCTTACTCGTTCCATGATTGTTAACTCTCATATTTTTTACTCATCTTACAATTCAACACTCAAACCTTCTCATACCCTATTTTTCACACCATCAAATTTATATTTTTTCAAAAATTTTCCTAATAAATACAATTTATTTTTCAAGTCAGAGGAACTGGTAAGATTTTCATTAGTGCTAAAGATCCGTAGTTTATATTGGTAATCTGATTTTTATGGGGTAATCTGATTTTTATGGTGTAATCTGATTCTCATAATCTGATCTTTATTACCCTATGATATTCATAGACCTTTGGCTTTTCGAATTTCGGTCAACAAAAAAAGAGAAAATCATATTCTATTCCTATATCATATAGAACAGAACCATCAAGTCCCAGAAATTTGCAAATGCACTAGTGAGTTCTATTTTTTGAGAAATGATTCAAACAAGTCGTATAATATACCTACTTTTCTGGTTTACCCAATAAAACTAAAAATACAAGTTTAAGGTTAATTCTACACATATCTTAATGTGTGAAAACATAAAACAAAAAAACGCATTTTAAAAATAATAAAAATAGTATTATTTGTTTAATTTATTCGCAACAAAATCATTAATTTACCAGCTGAAGGCTTTCCACCGGTTATAATATGTGTCAAGCATAATCATTCGACTACATTTTTGATAGTCCTAATCAGAGTATTAATTAATAACTAATGGTTTACTAGATAATCTCTGATTATAAGAGATTAAATGGAAATTCAAGTCAATGGTTAATTACTTGTGTTTGTGTTATCTTTGATAAAGTATAGCTTAAGGTGCACACGAAAAAAATTACAACAATTAAAGCAATTGGACCTAGTCTTATTAGTCACCCTTATTTTTTGTAAGATTTCTTCTATTTAGAGGTCAAAAAATCAACCCTTTGTAAAGGTAAAGTTTATTTTATTGTGTGACCAAATTTAGGGTTTTTGTTCTGTCTTCTTTTGAGCTTCTCGTCACCATCTGTGGCTATTTTTTTTTCTTCTCTATGCACTCTTGTAAATCGCAATTGTTTATTGTCAATAATGATCTATCAAAAACGAAAAAATACAATAATCAATGTTTTTGTCTGTGTATGTAAAAGAAGCTTTAATGGTAACTTTTCCAAAAGGAGATATTGACCACATTCATGCATTGAAATTTGTTTATACATAGAACCCTTACAGCCGAAATGAAAAAAAAAAATATTGTAGCAGAATTCTCTCTCTAAAGTCTAAACTATGGTCACGACCTCTAACTTGAGGCAATTGCTTGTTTTGAGCATAGTAGTACTTGCTCTCTTCACCAATCATGCATGTAAGTATGCCCGAAACCCTCCTAGTTTTTGCATTGTTTCTCTAATTTTTCCCATCGACTGAATAAAATTCAGCTTTTCACGCAGCTGCAGGCAGTGGCAGCGCCACCAGAGAAGGCCAAGATGTTGAAACCGTGGGTGGTGCTGCTGCGGTTTCAGAAATGGGAGTGGATGAAGGCAAGAATGTAAATCTTGCTCTTTGCTTTAAGAAGCGTTGCGTTAATAAAGATTGTTGGTGTTGTTTTACTACCAGAAAAGATCCAACACCTCTTTGCTTGTTCGATCAAGACACTTGCCAACAATTCTGCCGTGGGGTGCAGTCTTCCGGGGTCCTCCCATGATACCCCAACGGCCGTACTTAATGTCCGGACTGTTTTCTCAAAATATTTTGTAGAAATTAATCCTTCTCTTATATAATTTATATATGTAATCAAGGAATTTATATCTCTTCTACTTTTATGCTTATTGAAAATTTAAATCAATTAGTAATTTTGGGAACACCATTCTTATCTATGATTGAACCAATAAAAAGAATAGACTCTAAAAGAATTTTGACAAACTTAAAGGGTCAGCCAGTATTATTTGAGTTCATAACTCCACCACAAGTAAAGATGATAAATCAATAAAAGAAAATTGGATTCATAAAGAGAATCAATTAAACTTCTTAAAAGATGTTAAAGGTTTAAGTATCTCAGAAAAACTTAATACTCAAGAATTTAAAAATAAACTAAAAAAAATTGAGAATAAAATAACCAAAGAAGTTTGTGATACTATTCCTACTTCTTTTTGGGATAGGAAAAACTATGTGGTCACCCTTCTTTATATTAAGAAATTTAATGAAAAAGATATTTCTACTAAGGCCAAGCTGACACAAATGAATAAGGAATATTTGGAATTATGTAAAAAAGAGATTGATTCATTAATGAAAAAATTGTTATTTAACAAAAGTTATTCCCCTTGGAGTTGTGCAGCCTTTTATATAAATAATGTTGCAAAAAAGGAGCGAGGAGTTTTATATACTAGTAATTAATTACAAACCTTTAAATAAAGTATTGCAGTGGATTAGATATCTCATTCCTAATAAAAAGGATTTGTTATCTCGATTATATAATGCTAAAATCTTTTCTAAGTTTGATTTAAAATCAGGGTATTGGTAGATCCAAATCGCTGAGGAAGACAGGTATAAAACTATTTTTACAATACCTTTTGAACATTATGAATAGAATGTTATGCCTTTTGGACTTAAAAATGCCCCATCTAAATTTCAGAATATTATGAATGATATATTTTATCCTTATTATGGATTTTGTATGGTCTATTTTGACGATATATTAATTTTTTCTGATTCCATTTATCAGCATTTTAAGCATTTAAATAAATTTATTCAGGTAGTAAAAAAATAATGGTTTAGTTCTTTCCGTCATTAAAATGAAATTATTTCAATTAAAAGTTCGATTTGTAGGACACTATATTGAACAAGGGAGTATAATCCCCATTGAGAAAAGTATTGAATTTGCTTCTAAATTCCCTGATGAAATTAAAGATAAGAAGCAATTACAACGATTTTTGGAAAGTTTAAATTATTGAATAAAATTTTATAAAAATCTTGCCCAGGATACGACTATTTTATATTTTAGACTTAAGAAGAATTCGTCCCCTTGGACAAATCTTCACACTGAAGCAGTAAAGAAAAGCTAGCTTAAAGCTAAATATTTACCATGTTCTTCACTAGTAAATCCATCACGGTATAAAATTGTTGAAACTGATGTTCAAATAAAGGCTATGGAGGCATTCTTAAACAAAAAGATCACAATTCTAATAAAGAATTACTTGTTGGGTTTACTTCAGGAAAATGAGGATCTACTCAATTAAATTATTCTATTATTAAAAAAGAAATATTATCTATTGTTAAATGTATTAGTAAATTTTAAGACGATTTATCTAATCAAGAATTTTTATTAAGAATTGATTGTAGCTCTGCCAAAAAATGTTCTTGAACAAGATGTTAAGAATATCGCTTCTAAACAGCTTTTTTTTAGATGGCGGCCTATTCTTTTTGTTTTTGATTTTAAAATTGAATATGTTAGAGGAGAATTAAGTCTTCTTCCCAATTTTCTAACTAGGGAATTTTTGCAGGATTCTCATGAATAGGGGTTAGAGCATTAACCGTGGCCGAGACCACGGCAAAGGAAGATCTAGGGCCAAATCTCAGGTCAATGTTTATTATCCCCCTTTAACTGAATCATTAAAGCTTGAAACTGTTAATAATCAACTTCTTAAAGAAACATCGCATAAAGGTGATGAAGAGTCTTCACATAAAAGTGATGATAAAGATAATGATGGTTATACTGTCATTCAATCTAAAAAATCTATTATAGAGGCTTTAGTAGCCAAACCACAGTTAAACTATATAGAGTTACATACTTTGCTTGCTTATAGCAATATACTGACTCTTGATAATGAATATATTAATTGGATGACGAATCCATATTATATTGCTAATCGATTTATGCGACAGATCAAGCCTTCTAATTTTCTGGAAATGAAGACAAAGAATATTATGAAAATATTCTTATTGAGACTGACTCTAATAAATTCCAAAGATTTTTTAATTATAATTCTGATCATAAAGATCTTCAATTTAGTAAAGCACTCATATTAAGAGTAATATCTTCTAAAGATTGGGATCTTAACTTAATTATCCCCATAACTTTAAGGAATCCTCCATAGATGGAGTATAACTACTTTGATTATGTTGAAGGTTGAAATAATGCTTTTTTGTATAATGCTATAAATTTAAAGCATTCATGATTTTTTTAATTTACTGAAACTTATATGAAAATTCCAAATTAGTTTTATGATTGGTGAGAAACTCATGATGCTATTGAAAGGACATATCCTAAACAAATGAAAAAATTATTCAACTTGTATAAAGATAAGATTCTGTCCTTAAAGGACAATAATATTGCGGCCAAGCCCATTATTAATTTTTCACTTGAATTCTATGTTCCTTGGATTTGGGTGTGGACTTGGCTTGTGATTTTAATCAAAACAGACATCCTAGATTAATTAGAGAATACCATGTTTGTTTTGGGAATAATTATCCGCTTGAATCTAAATGTCAGGTCATAGTGGAATGTCTTAAAGACATGGGAAAAAAGGAAGAAAAAACTTCAACCTTTACAGCTATAATTCCCAGTGCCAGTATAAACACTAGATTTAATCTTGCTGAAGTTCTTAAATAACAAACTAAAAAATAGAAACCTCATTTAAATACTGAGCAACTTAAAGTAGTAATTATAGAGGAGATACGTCTTTAGGTTATGTCAACCTTTAGAATGGGCAAAACTGAAAAGATGGATCTCGTTAACACTCCAATAGTTGCCATAAAAGGCAAAAGGAAAGATAAAGTGGAGGAGGATGATAGGAAAACACCAACTCCTATTCACTCTAATGATGACTTTATGGATTCCCAAGGATATACCTCTCTTAAAGGAAATGATCGAATAAAGTCGAATCTTTGGATAAAGCCGACCCTAAAAGAGTGATGCACCCCATGATGTCACTATTAAAGTTGTGAATAGTAAAAGGTGTACAGTAATGATAACGTGTGTAATGACATCAATGTAAATTATTAAAGTTGTAAATAGTAAAAATTGTAAATAGTTTAGATTGTGTTGAAATCCAGATTTCAAGTCCGGCCTCTATATAACGAGGTGCAGACCCAGTCTGCTGGGTACCCTTGAATGACCCTCAAATCCCAGACTTCTCCCATTCTCTAGACTACTCTCCTATGTCCATATTCTCCTTTCTTCCTTTTCCACCTAACTCCTTGTCTTGCACCCTCTTTATTCTCCCTTGTAATTATAACTTCTATCCCTAGTCTTCTCCAAGCCAATTACATCTGTAAGTGTTGTTTTGAATCTTGTACTACTTTGCCTTTATAAATAAAAGTTCTCTTTGATTTGTCTTTTACATCTTGTTGCATGATCTATTATCTTTCACAAATTCATCACTTCATTTTCTAAGGGTGATTCCTGTAATATTAATATAACTGATGAAATAAGTGAATCATCTTTACGTTTATTATGAAATTTAAATAAATTTAATGCCATGATTGTTCTCCAGAAAGTTTTCTGTTAACCTATATGCTTCACTATTACCTCCATGTTACTACAGTAATTCGTCTTTTAATTATGCTACAATGATGTTATATTAACTGTTGCTATAATAATTTCTGCTATAGTGTTTTTCTTCCTATTTCTTATTCTTGCTGTCAACGATTTACGAGGAACACAAACAGCCTCACTCCTATCACTCAGACACACAGCCTAACATCTCACACGCGGCTTGGGTGCAAAATCATAGGAGCAAAAGAAAATCATTATAACAGAATTAATATAACAAATTCAAAATAATAGTAGTCTAACAGAATTAAATCACAATTACATAAGCAACAAGAATTAGTAATATATCTGCATATAAATCAACAAAATATATTTAAACTGCCATAACTGGCTCTGATACCATAAAGGACAGGATCATGCAACAAAGGCAAAGCAAAGAGAACTTTTATTTATAAAGGCAAAGTAGTACAAGATTCAAAACAACACTCACAGATGTAGTTGGCCCGAAAAAGACTAGGGGTAGAAGTTAAAATTACAAGGGAGAATATAGAGGGTGCAAGACAAGGAGTTAGGTGGAAAAGGAAGAAAGGAGAATATGGACGTAGGAGAATAGTCTAGAGAATAGGAGAAGTCTGGGATTCGAGGGTCATTCAAGGGTACCTAACAAACTGGGTCTGCACCTCGTTATAAACTTGAAATTTGAATTTCAACACAACCTAAATTATTTATAACTTTTACTATTTACATTGACATCATTACATACGTCATCATTACTGTACATCTTTTACTATTCACAGCTTTAATAGTGACATCATGTCGTGCGTCACTCCTTCAGGGTCGACTTTATCCAAAGATTCGATTTTATCCGATCATTTCCTGTAAAGCAAATTATACAACATATACATGTGTGTGTGTGTGTGTGACAAGCACTAAACAAAATCTTAATAATAAAGGAAGACGGTTGAGAATTTTTGAATATGTTATTTATTATATTTGCCTGGCCACTAAGTGCTTCTATATGATATTACTGGAAAAAAATTGTTGTTTAAGGGTATGACTTCCACATAGTAACAAAATATGTAGGGAAGGGCATTTAAAGAAAACACAAAGTTCATACATTCGGATTCAAATCCATTTTATTACCCCTCCCCTTCAATTCTCATCAATAGTATCTTGGATGAGTGACAAGTGGATTTTTTTTAAGTTCAATGGACAGGATTTTTTTTATTAACTAGAATAGTTAACCATAAGTATGGCTAACTATACACAAAAAAAAAAAAAAAAAAAAAAAAAGACAAACAAGCTTAATTCCCGGACGCAAATTCAATTCAATAGCCTTCTTTCTTGGCAATCAAATCTCACTTGATCCCCAATTCAATTTGAGTCAATCGAAAAGTCATCTTTTTAGTTCTGTTCATCATGTTCTTCGCCCTCTCTCTATCTGTACTTGTGTGTGTATATCTCATACATGAATACAAAAACATACACACAGTACATAATATTCTTCTATTCACTTATTTGTCAAAACTACATTTTTGGCAAATAAAATTAGAATTATTTGATTCTAACATAAATTATTTTTTATGTCCAATAAAGCTTGAACCAACAATAAGATGCAACTGTAATGAACACGTAGGCAAGGAAGAAACACGTGTTAACATAAGTTTTAACCTTTAGGCATTGTTAAGAATTCTTCTATCGATGAAACCATTCCAAATTCTACTGCATAACTATTTATTATGCTTTAAATAATCTTTCTATTTGTTGTGTTTGCATCTCCATTTTGGTATAGTTAACTTGAGTTGACTATTTTGTTTGGCAAAATTAGATCTTGTCCATTGAACTGAAAAAAATTCACTTGTCACTCATTCAAGATACTATTGATGGAAATTGAAGGAAAGAGGTAATGGAGAGGATCTAAATCCTATATGAACCTATGGGACAGTTTGGATCATGAATAAATGGTTTGGGCTAAGCAAGAATAGTTTGGACCCACATCATTCATATTTAGATAACTTATAAACATGGGAAATAGAAAAGGATAAATTGAAAGGAGATACACTAAGTTGGAATTAATTGTAAAAAAGTAAGCAGAAAAAAATGTAAAGTAAGGAAGTCCTTAATTTTAGTTCTTAATTGTGTCCAAGTACATAATTTGAAATTTTCGAATTTTTCTTTGACATTTGTGACCTCCCTTAAATCATGCTATTATTTTTGGAAACTATTTTTTTTTCAACTTATATTTATGCATTAAAAATCTCCTAATTTAATGGAAGATTTGATTCTTCCGTTTATTTTGAGGATAAATTAGTTGGTTTGAATTTTAAATTTTGCAATAGTATCATTTGTTGTCTTCTTCTTCTTTGGCATGGAAACAATTTATCAGTGCAAGTTCAAAACATTAATTCTCGGACTCAAATTCAATTCAAGATATATTCCTAAAACCATTTTTAACAGCGATTAAGGTTTTTCACTATGTACCTAATTAATTTTAAGATATATTCCTAAAACCATTTTTAGGAAAGTAAATTTTAGAAAATGGACAGTCAAGTCTTTGTATCTCAACAGTGTATTTCTTTACAATACATTTTGTTATGTGTATTTATTTATAATTATGTCTAATTTAGTATACCGGCTTCCAAATGACCCAATAGAAAATGGTTCTTCTCCTAGCCCAATTAAAATAATGTTCATAATGTATGTGGATTTATATAAACCCACTCAAGGGTGGGTTTAAAAAGGGTCTAAATCTGCACTATTTGAATTAAAATTTAAAATTACTAATAAGTTCTTTGATTGAATCAAAAACTACATCAGTTCAAAAAAAAAAAAAACAAAGACTACATTGGATGAAGAGCATTATTGTAAAAAAAACCCCACCACTACGTACATTCAAACTGAATAACTTAGATTGGCCCACCTAAGTCAATCCTATTCGAATGAGTGAAACCTACCAACCGCTCGTGTGGGTATCCTCCACCCTTCAATATTGGCTTGCGAGAGACAGATGCTCAAAAATTAATGCACAAATACAGAAAAGGAAAATGTTATTTTAATTTAAGGGCTTATTTTAATGTAGTCATTGAATCAAATGTAGTTTAATATTAGAACTCACTAATGATAAAATAACTTCATTAAATGATGTCACTGATTAAGTCTTCAAATCAAGTTTCTATAATATTACTCATAGAGAAAAGCTCATATTTGATAGGTATGGCACAATTAGGATCATAACGTACCATTATACTTCCACCACAGACATCCATAGCGTGTTAGGGCAACTTTAATAGTACTCTCTATCTTAAAGAGCATCTTTGATAGAAAGTTGAAATAGAGTGTAAAATATTTTTAGCAACTCCAATAGAATTCTCTATTCTAGTATCAAAATAGCATGTACAGTTAAAACATTTAATAAAACATGTGCACTGTGTGTCATCTTTTTATCAAGGGTAAATAGCGAAAAAAAAAAAAGAAAGAAACATTTGTGCTAAACCTCAATCTCACTTTACCCCATTATACTTTTATGGGTTTCACTTAACCGCATCCAACTTGTGAACAAACTGCAAATGTTAACAGAGGTAACAAGTAGTACAAAAAGACTAAATTACTCCCTTATTGCAATTCAATTTTTTTTGTGATTCTATCATTGTAGAATCTTAATCTTTCAAAAACAAAATCTACAACTTGCAAACGACCTGGTCAGACTTATTTTATCATGAGGATTTGATTGGGGTGATTAGATTTAAGTTTCATGTTGTGTATTTTTGAATTTGTTTTTGAAGCTTAAAGTGATACTTGAATTTTCAAATGGGTTATTTAGAAAACGATCCTTTTGTTCTCAATTGAGGCTTGAGTTGTATTATGGGGTTGTAGTACAGTTTATTGAAGTGCTTGGAAGTCATGGCCGATGTGTATGTATGTGGTGAAGAAAACCCATCAGGGTTTGAAAACTTGAAAATTAAAACTTAGAAAAACTTATTAAAACTTCAAAAGGGGGGTTGGATCTAGCTAATTTGGGGTCGAGAAACTCAAAAATGATCTTAGATTTTAGAAAAAAAAAAGGTCATTTGATAGGTCAAAAATGAATTTACAGCTTTGAAGAGAGAGAGAGAGAGAGAGAGAAGAAGAAGAAGAAGAAGAAGAAGAAGAAGAAGATGAAGAGTAAAATTAGTAATTTAATTTTTTAATTTAGAAAAAAAATTATTTATTTTATATCACATGCTTAATTAGCATATGCAATCACAAGTTGGACGAGATTAAGTGAATCCCGTAAAAGTAGAGGGAGTGAACTGAGATCGAAGCTTAGTACAAGGGGATTTTTTACTTTTTACCCTTTTATTAAACTTTTTTTGGTCAATCAGAGTATATTTCTATTATTTAAAAAGAATGAAATTTATAGTATTCAATGCGTTACAGACTACTTAACAAAAAAAAAACATCAAAAGAAAGCACCCTACAGTAAGTAAATCAAACAAGCCAAAAATCACCCTTCTCCCTCACGTGCTTCCTTCTCACACATCCTTTTCAAATTCACAGTAATTTGAGTCTTTAAATGTAGGAAGTCAAATTAGATTTTATGTTTTAGTTAATCTAATAAAGAACTTATTGAAGATAATTTTTTTATAGTTAACTCTCTAAAATAAAAAATTACATTAAAAATAGAAAGCTTATTACAGATGTTCTTATCCTTACAACGCAACCCTGATTGATTTCCCTATACGTACTAGTAATTAATTACTATATTAAAGCCCTTTGTATTGGTGGCATATCCACATTAATAACAAATTATATGAAACTATTGATAGAGTATACCCTCAAAAATCATTTTGCACATTATGTTAGAGCATCTCCAACAGATGATTTAAAATACACAAAATTTTTAAATTTTAGTTATTTAACCCAAAAATTTCATTCCAATAGATTATCTTCAAAACATCTAAAATAACATTTTTCTACAATGATACTCTATATTTAGAATATCAATGTAGTAATAAGTAAAAAAAAATTATAATATTTTCTCTCTCTTCCTCTCCTTTTTTCTGTTCTCTCCCTTTCACTATTCCTAAAAAAAATAATACAAAAAGAATGAAAAATAATATTTAAAAAGAATAGTTAAAAGTATAGAAAATTTGTTAGACTGTGTATTGGAAAAGTGAGTAACTAAAATAGAAAATATTATTTTTTGAGTAGTTAAAATAACTTTTGTTGTTGGAGATGATCTTTGATTCTAATAACAAATTCTGTGAACCTATTGATAGAGTTCAACGTCAAAAATTATTTCATAAGAAAAGCATATCGAAAAACTAGTATAAATGTTAGGTTAATCATACTTCACATATCTTTATTGATGTCATTTTTTTTTCTTCCATGTCTTATCGAAACTCTTATTATTATATAACATTAGCTCTCTAGTCATTTGCATACTTATTCTTATAGCTTTATATCTTTAATTATAATAACAACTCTAATAACTCAAATTACTATATAATACATGCATAGATTAATAACTAGGTTTAATAAGAATTAATTCTCCGGCCATAATTTATTTATTCAATTCAATTACAGATATAATCTATATTTATTATAAGTTTAATTACACATAAAATTCATTTTTTCACAGATTCTACAAAAAAACTTATAATTAAATTATTAACATCCAGTGTATGTCATGGATTGCTAGTATCCTGAAAGGTTTAAACAGTGACATATTCAAGAATTTCATTCATGAGATTATGCAAGAAGTTATTGAAATTATTATTTATACAAATCTATCAAAATTTTCTTTTATACAGTACAAGGAAAAAAGTAGTTTGGGGACATAGAATTCAAAAAATTATGTCCTGCCATCGGAAAAATGAGTATGTGACCATGTTATGATTCCCTTATTTCCTCATTTGGTCACTCTGTTTTTCACGATGGGCAAATTATCTCACAATCTTTTAAAATTTAATAACTAAAATTAAGAAATTTTAATTATCTTATCTTAAAAAATACTAAAATTAAAAAATTTTAATTTTGTCACTCTATGAAACCTAATTTATATTACTCCTACACTGTTTTGATACACTGTATTGATAAACTTTAAAAGATTTATGAAATTAAAGTGTATCAATATAGTGCATCAAAACAGTATATAAATAATAAAAAATAAGGGTTTAAGAATGACAAAAATTTAAAGTGTATTAATACAGTGTATTAAAACAATATAGGAGTAATAAAAAATAGGTTTCATAGTGTGACTTCGTAGTACTTTGTGTGTGTGTGTGTGTGTGTGTGTGTGTACAAGTGACCAAATTAAAATTATTTAATTTTAGTACTTTCTAAGTTAAGATAATTAAAATTCCTTAGTTTTAGTTGTCAAATTTCAAAAATTTTGAAAAATATCTCTAAAAAAATGAAGAACATTTATTATGGGTTTTGATTTTCCTAAATTTTAAATTTTTGTTTTATTAGAACTCCTATATATAGACTAACAATTGTCCGTGTCTAAAGGTACTATATAACAAAAAAAATTATTTAGAAAACTAAAAATACATTCGAAAAAATTAAACACCCACAATGCCTGAAGTATGGATGACAACCAAACTTTGTTGTGTTATCTTTGATTCATAACAAAAATCTCTCAACCCTAACATAAACTAACTAGTCAATCATTTCAAAATGACCTGATACGAATACAATTTACTTGTAATACCAATAATCGAAGCATGACCCGTGTAACACACTTAATAAACAAATTGTATCCAAGTTGACATAATTCGACATCAACCCGATCAACATATTTAGTGTACTGTTCACAAATCAAACCCAAATAAATTCTCATTTTTTAATACAAATGATTCATTCATCCACAGTTTACATCTATGAAAATTTCTAAATTAAAAGTATAATATATGCTCAAAACTATCTCATCCAACACATGAAAGAAGTCTAACCAAAAAAATAGACACAGAAGTAAAAGAAAACCACATTTTATACTCTTACATATCTTGCTTAGCACAACATGTTCAAGAAGTCAAACAAAAAGATAATCCTAAACAATATAACACCACGAATTTGTTCACAACCCCAACCAATATTGACATTTGAAATTCTAATTAAACTAATCTTACAACGATAATTAAATTTAATTTCTCACCAACAGTTAAACAAAGGAGCCTCTGTGACAATTCAGTTCACCTCAAAGCTATGACACCATCAAAGAATAGAAGTCAATGTGTTTATGAGCCTATCCTCTCTATTTGTGCAATCAAAAGTTAAGTTAATTAATCGATCTGATTCACTAAGTGGATTAAATTCAAGACTTATATGAACTCAAATTAACAATTCTAATTGAAAATAAAAAGGACAAATAAATAATTTGTCATTTTCTTGGCCAATCAAATAATAAACTTTTACTTCGAATATGAATTCAGATGTTAGAATTGTCTTGCATTGAAAGCCATAAAAAATTGACTCAGAAGTTTTATATACTTGATAACAAACTCTAAAACTACTATAATTGTTACCTAGTATTTTGCGGCAACTTTTCAAAATACCTTCTGTCCCCTGATTATTTCAGCAAAGAAATGAAATCTTAATATTCAAATTTCTCGAACACATGCCTTGGATATTTTCCCTCTAATTTCGTTTAGTATGAAAAATAAATAGACTAAATATATAATCAAACTATGCACTTTATAGATCGCCTTTCCAGCCCCCAGTAAATGGGAACCTTCAAATTACACCAATTGGTTTTTCGATTACAGCGTAAAATGAATAAAAAATCAACTAACCAATTGATCTCCTTGGATCCACCACTGGATTAAGGACCAAAGGAAAATGCCCAATGCTTGCGCTTTTATCATACCATTATCGTCTTCGTGTCCTATACCACTCAAACACATTTAAAACCAATTAGTGATTAAGGTAGCATTTGGTAACCTCGAGTTTTTTTTTTTATGGCAAAAAAACGTTTGGTGAATGTTTTTAGTTTTTTTTTTTAACTACTCCGTTTTGAAAACAAAACTAAAATATAGAAAATCCAAAATGATGTTTTTGAAAACATCTAAAAAAAAACATGTGGTTTAAAAGGGGATTTAATGAGATCTTGGTTTCGATCCCCCTTAGCAACAAAAAATGAATTTTCTTGCTTGAGTATATAAAAAGCCCCCTTCACTTCTTTTTTTCTTTTTTAGACCTCCCACCCTTTCTGTCTCTTCTCTCAACCTTCTCTATTTTGGTGGTAATGATGTTTTTTTTTTTTTTGGGGGGGGGGGGGGGGGGGATGGTGGGTTTCGATTGTGGTGGTGGGGTTGGCTGTTGGTGGTGGTGCTGGGTTTGGGTGATGTTGGGTTTCGGGGATGGGGATGGGTTGGGTGGTTGTGTGTTTTAGGGGATGGAGGTGGGTTTTGGGGATGGGGTGGGGAAGAGAACGCGAGAGATAGATGGGGAGGAAAGGGCAATGAGAAAGAGGAGGCCTTTTATTTAGGGTTGGAGTGACTTAGGGTGTCAATGAGGGGTAAAGATAAGGAGGAAATAGGAAAGATAGAGTGACAAAATGAGAAGAAAATCTCAAATTGGGTGGATTTCCAAAATTGATTTTTTTGGGTGTGATAAAAAATTTTGAAGTTAATCTAATATGTTGGATCAAAATTTTTTAAGATGATCTGAGACGTCAATGACTAAGGCAATTTGAGATAGTGTTGTCCTTTGGATGATATTTTTTTTGGTTTCGAAACGATCTCAACCACTCTTTGTCTATTGGATTCAAAATCGTTCTAATTTATTATATACATTTGTTATTTTTCGTGTCTAAAAGTACGAAGTAATAAAAAAAAATGGTCAACAATAAAATATTTGTATTCACGCCCAAAATCAAATCACAAAATAAGGAGAGAAAAAAGAATTTAAGCATTGGTTGTAGTAAGGCAAGTGGCGGCAAAGTTGGTGATGGAAGAAGATTATGGTTTGTGGTGGGTGAACGACCGTTGGTGATGGTGGTAGTCGTGGGTGGCGACAGTGGTGATGGTGGTGGTGTTGGGGTGATGGTGGGACAGTTACAGTGGTGGTAAAGTGGCGACAGCGATGGTGATGGTGAGACATGGCACTGGTGGTATAGGTGGCTGCATATGATGGTGGTGGAGTGGTGATGGTGATGGTGGTGGTGGTGAGTGGTGATGGTGGTAGTGATAACAACAGTGGTGGGGGGACAATGGTGGTGATGTTGTGGAAGAGGTGGTGGTGGGGATAAGGGTGGTGGTAGCATGGCGGCAACAATGGTGGTGGGGGCGATGGGAGTGGTGGTAGTGGGGGTGGGGCAGTGGGTGTGGTGGTGGTGGTGGAGTGACGCGGCAGCAACGGTGGCGGTGGTGGTGGTGTTGGTAGTGTGGTGGGGGCAGTGGTGGTGGGGTGATAGTAATGGTGGTGGGGCGGTGGGGGTGTGGTGGAAGTAGTGGTGAAAGTGGGGCGGTT
>CAUOFW020007699.1:0-20124 GCA_963454935.2 Ilex paraguariensis | reverse complement strand
AAACAATTGAGGATGTTGATGATAATATCCAAATTTTCTTTTCCAATGAATAATAACCCTCATGAAATAACAAAAAGTAGAAAAATGTGCATAATGCAGACATCAAGGAAGAAGACATTTCTGTGAAGTATGTCACAAATTGATCAAATAACAGAAGAATGACAATCACAAGAATCATCCTCAACAAATGAATTCAAACCAGCTTCATCTACACTTTAAGAGGGGGGGCAAACTTCCACATACAAGATAGCTGTTAAAGATGGCTCGAAGAAGATCGACTTGATTAGTGGGAAAATCCTAAAGCACTTCTACACGTGAAAGAAAAACATTGCTCTTTTACGCACGAACCTAAGCTGCATGTTATTCTTGGCCTGCATGAGTTAAAATTGTACACGGCTCAACCTACCAAAAAAAAATAAAAAAATAAAAATTTGTTGTTCTTGGCTCGTATGAGATAAAACTGTGTACGACTTAACAAAAATAAAGGTCCACGAGCTCCTTGACGTATGAACCTAAACTGCATGTTATTCATAGCCCATATGAGTTAAAATTGTGTACGACAAAATAAAAAAAAAATTATATATATATATATATATATATATATATATATATATATATATATATATATATATATATATATATATATATATATATATATATATATATATATATATTTTACTCTTGACTCGTATGAGTTAAAACTCTATATAGTAAAAAAAAAAACTTTGAGTTGATGGAGCTTTATCAAACATCAAATTCCTCGACTTGCTAGTTGACAAATTTCTTATATTTGAAGATAGTTAGGTGAAAGAGCACATCACTTTGTCAACGGACTACCATATTGATCCTTTAATTTTCAGCATCTTAGGAATTGTAAAATGCTTTGAAATTACTATAGGTATTGATCACAAGAGATTGGTTAGAAGTTCAAAACTTTTGTTTATTCGATTCTACAATCTACCTATTGAGAGAAATTACTTTAGGCTGCTTTAGAAATCACTTTAAGACTGACATAGAAGTCACTTAAGGTTGTAACATAAGTCACTTTAAGGCTGATATAGAAATTCCCTATGGCTGTCGCAGAAGTCACCTAAGGCTACCACAAAAGTCGTATAAAACTGTTACAAAAGTCATATAAGGCTGACACAGAAGTCACTTTAAGGATGATACAAAAGTCACCTAAGGCTATCACATAAATCTCCTAAGGCTATCACAGAAGTCACTTAAGGTTGACACATAAGTCATTTTAAGGTTGACAGAGAAGTCACTGAAGGTTGTTGCAGAAGTCACTTAAGGATACCACAGAAGTCACTTAAGGCTGTCACAGAAGTCATTTAAGGCTAACACAGAAGTCACCTAAAGTTTAAACAAAAGTCAACAACCCTTGACGCAGAAGTCACAAACTCTTGACACAGAAGTCACCAAAATTGACACGGAAGTCACTTAAAGTTGACATATAAGTGACCAACTCTTGATACAAGAGTCACCCAAAGTTGACACAAAAGTCAATAACTTTTGACTCAAAAGTCACAAACCCTTGACATAGAAGTCACCCACTCTTAGACATAGAAGTCACCAACTCTTGACATATAAGTCATCCAAATGTGACATAGAAGTTACCCAAAATTGGCACTGGAGTCACCAACTCTTGAAACATAAGTCACTTAAAACTGATACAGAAGTCACCCAAACGTGACACGAAAATCACGCAAAGTTGGCATAGAAGCCACCCAAATTTGGTGTAGAAGTCATCAACTCTTGGAAATATAAGTCACCTTTGACACAAAAGTTGCCCAAAGTTAACACAGAAGCCACCCAAAATTGGAACAGAAATCACCAATTCATGCAAAAATATCAACTTAATCTCACCTCACCTCGCCACACTGAAGCTTGTCTGTTTGACTAATGGACTGTTGGTCATGTTGTGTACTATTGCCAGATGCAATGAATTACTTTCAAATTGTTACAAGTATTGGTCACAAGCTTAAGAACTGTTGTTTCTTCAATTCTACAGTCCATCTCATCAAAAAAAGGGATATCAATTGATTGTAAAGATATGAAGTTTTATAGTACTTTGAAACTGCTGCAAGGATTGATTATAGGCTTGAAATTTGTTGGGTCCTTTTGATTCTTCAATGCACCACGTTACAAGGTCCACTTACTGCAAGAAAGAAATCTAATAGTGTAGGCTACTTTCAAACTACCGTAAGGATTTTTCATGGGCTCGAAAACTGTTGGGTCTTTTGATTTTTTAATCCACCACATTACGAGGTCTACTTACTACAAGAAATGAATCTAGTAGTGTAGGCTACTTTCAAACTGCCGCAATGATTGATCATGAGATCGACAATTGCTGAGTCCTTTGATTCTTCAATTTGCCACGTCACGAAATCTACTTACTACAAGAAAGGAATTTGATGGTGTGGACTATTTTCAATCTTTCGTAAGGATTGATCATGGGCTCAAACAATGCTGGATCCTTTGATTTTTCAATTTACCACATCACAAACTCCACTTATTGCAAAAAAAAAAGAATCTGATGGTGTAAACTACTTTCAAACTATTGCAAGGATTGATCATGGGCTGCTTTCCAGCTACTGTAGGAACTAATAATAAGCTCAAGGACCGTTGGTTCTTCGATTCTTCATTCCACACTGTCATGAAGAGATTTTCCTTGACTACAAGAATATGATCTTCAATTCTTGAGGCTGCTTTCAAAATTGTAACATGGACCATCTTTTTTGAAATCTGCAATCCACCCTTCCCAAGGTGCGCTTAGTCTTTGAAATCTGTAATCTACCCTTCTTGAGGTATGTTTGATCATTATTTATTCTGAAATTTGCAAAGTATTCCTTGATCTAACTTTTAAAGAAGCTAATGATACCCAAAATATGCTCAAGGTTGAGCTCGAGAAACTCGGCTCAGAATAAGCCTCTCAAACTCAAAAACCCAACCAATCTTGGATGACCAGGGAGCCTGAGGTCAAACCTTCCATCCCTGCAACTACTTCTCCACGAGGATAGCACATAAAACAGTTGGCTTCCACCCAAATTTTAATGGACCTATATCCAGGCAGAAGAGTCGTAAATGCCTCAACACATCCCATAATCATTGCATGATAGTCGCAATCGTTATAAGGAGGAAACAATGATCATGCCAGAAATAAGGCGAGGCCAGGACCAACTATAAATAAGAGGCATAAACCCATAAGAAAAGGGAAGCAATTGTAGCCTGAACAAACACTTTGTAATCTCATTTTTATGAATATAAGTTTCAGGAATAAGAGACTCATTTGAGAGTGGATTAGCCGAACTTCTGAGCTAGTGAACCACTACAAATTCTCTATGCATTACCCCCCTTTCCCCCCTTATCTAAATCTCAAGAGCCTAGGAGCTCAAACTAGGATAATCAATAACCCATCAATCTTTTATCCTTACTCTATTGTGCTAAACAAAACATCAGAAGCCATCCATAAATAAATAAATAATCTTAATAAATTCTTATGAGTCAAACATTAGGCATTCGTGTATATGTACAACATTGAAGTAGGTAACCTTAAAAATGCAACAAAAAAGTTAATGAGTCTCACACTATTTGATCATCTAATATGATGCTTGACGACTAAGTTATGGTATTTACAAACTTTAAACGAATGGTCCACAATTAGAGAACCAAGGCTTCAGTTCAAGAAAATTGCAGAATTCAAAATGCTAAGGAAACAAACGCTGAAAAAATAAAAACAAAAAAAAATAATAATAGGAATACTAAAAATTAAAGCCCCTTGAAATCAATAAGCCAATGTGCAAATTTTTATCACACTCATAAGAATTAGTTAATCAAGAATTTGTCAAGATTCTTACAAAGAGATTTAAGGTCTAAGATACTTGAATTTAAGAAAAAAAGAATCCGTTAAGATGCAAAAGGATTTGAAAAAAATTAGTTAATCAAGACCAAAGAATTATAAAATTTAAAAAAAGGAACAAGAAAATAGCATTTAAAAAAAAGAGAAAAAAATTAGAGCTCGTGAATCCACAAGTTGTACAGTGAAGATGACTACAAAATAAGACCTGTAAAGATTCTGCACACACATACACACAGAAAAAAACAAAAGTGAGCGAAACAATAAAAAATTTGAAGCTGGCCATTTAAAATTAAGGGTGCAAATTGAGTTGGCCAACTAGATTTCAACCCAAGTCCAACCCGAAAAAATTAAGACTTGGGTAAAAGTTTTTAATACTTGGGTTGGACTTGGGTCAAAAAATTCTAACTCGAATTCAATTTGGGTTGGGCTCGGTTAAGGTCTCGTGAACCCGAGTTCAATTCGAATCCGACAAATTAAAAAAAAATTATATATCTATAAAACATTAATACTGATTTTTTATTTTTGTTCTATCGTTCTCTGTCTTTCTCGTTCTCTTTGCCTCTCTCGTTCGCTCAGTCTCTCTCGTTAAAACCTTGGTTAAAGTTATTGGTTGTTAATTTAGGTGAATATTATGTAATATATGTATTAGGTTTAGAACAACAAGTCTATTTTGGGCTTTATTCGAATTGAACCCATAAAATAACCCAAAATCAGTCCGAAATCATCAATCCGAATTAAATCCGAGCCCGTCCGAATTAAACATAGACAATGCTCGGATTGAGTTCTCCAACCCGAGGTAGGGTTAGAGTTAGGGTTAGGGTTGAAGATTATATACCTAAGAATTGACTAAGATTGATTGTTTAACCTGCTCAACCCGCTTGAGTTGCACCCCGATGTAAAATCAAGAAACAATAATTAGAAACGGGGAAAAAAGTTGAATGATGGCAATTATGAAAAATATGGTAGCCCGACAAGAAGGATCATAAAAGAGAAGAAAAAGTAATAGAATAAGAGAAACGAAAAAAAACATACCTGTAGGGTGTTTGTAGTCAAAGCAAGGCCGTCAAACTATTAGATGACATAAAAATAAATAAATAAATAATAAATAAACACAAAAATAAAATTAAATAAAAAAAAAATCAAAAGAAGACATGTTTATCACGAGACCATCAGAAAAACAATTTTGTGCACTTATGACAGCAAAAGTTAAAGAGAATATTGTATAAAAAAAAAAATTTGTTCAGACTAAAGTTTTGAAATAAAGTCATCCGATTAAAGTCTTCAAACAAAAAGGGAACAAAAAAAAAAAAATATATATATATATATATATATTAATAATAAACAAACAAACTAAATAATAACAAAAGAATAATAAAAATACTAACCAATAAAAGCAAAAGAATGGAAAAATCACAAGAGGAATGGCACATTGCATAAAAAATAAAAAATAATAATAGTAACAATAAAACAAAATAGAGAAGAATCAGGTCACGATGGTTGTCATGAAAATAATAAATTGATTACCAAGAACTAGACAATGAATTAAACAAAAAAAGGAAAAAAGAAAAAATAAAATAAAAGCTAGAAGAAAGAACAAAAGCGAATAGAAGCAAACAAAAACAATTAAAAAAAAAACTAAGACAAAGGAAGGAATTGAATAAAGTATCAGTCGTTCAAACCTTTGACAAAATACCAAAGTATCAAGTAACAAAAAAATAAAAAAACAAAAACAAAAACAAAAACCAACGTACCTTTGTTGTCCAGTGGAGGACACGAACCAAAACCCTCTGCCTAAATTTAACAACTCAAGTGCCCATGACTTTAAATATATAGACATTCTAGCTTGACGTAGCTAAGATAAAAAAAAAAAAAAAAAAAAAAAAACTTAATTACTCTAAACATGGATATGGAAAGAGAACTATAATCTTGACTTTAAGGTGGATTAAAACTCCATATCTGTAAAGGCATAGAAAACAATAACTAAATTGAATTTTATATCTTTCTTAGAGTTTAAGGTGGACTATAATTCCATGATCATTATGGGAAAATAAATTAAAAAATACAATATAAATAAATTTATATTAAATCAAACTCATTATAAATCAAAAAAGTAAATCAAGACCCATTAACATATTAAATATGCAAATAAGTCTTGAATGACCATTTGTAGACATTAAAAAAAATTTATAAATTAATGTTGATAATTGGGCTCAAATCAATTAGAATTGGGTTGGACCTAAATTTCATAAGTCCAAAAAATACAAGTCTAAAATTTAATTAAATGAGCTTGAGTTGAATCTAAATTCCACAATCCAAATAATACAAGCTCAAATGTAATTAATCAGACTTATTAAATTAAATTAAATGGACTTAAATTTCATAGCCCCAAATTAAACAAACTTTTAAAAGATAAAGTGGGTTGAACTTAAATTTTATAAATTAACTAAAATCTATAAATTTATGAGTAACCACTACTTACAGCTTATATAAGGGTATTTTGATAAAAATTCACTTATATGGATAACGACTCCTATCACTATAAATAGAGGTGTAGGAAAAGGCCAAGAGAAAAAAAAGAAGAAAAAGAAGCCAAAGAGGAGGCCAAAAAGAAGGCCCAAAATGAAGAGTAAGAGAAGTCAAGGAGGAGGGAAGATAGGTATTGCAAATCCATCTTTAAGGAGAAGAAACACTACCAAGGTCTTTCTTCAAGAGATCTAAATCGTTTTCAAGCCATTTAACATAAAGAACGGTGAGAAGATTTGATAAAATCAAGTCAAAGATCAAAGATCAAAGAACAAGAATCACGCCAATCTAACTCTCGTCTTAAACAAATCTACCAAAGCATCACCGAATTGAAGATTGAGGAACACAGTGATTAAGCTCTTGTCTTCATCAAATCCACCAAAGTAAACACTAAATCAAATATCGAGACACACAAGTCTGGATGTTTGACTGTGTCGATCCGCATCAACTTATTTGTCCAATAACATCATATCTTGATCTCTCTTACTTTTTTCTGTTATTCATGGAGGTATAAAAATAATTAGTCCTGATGTTTCAGTGCTCTACAAGTAACAGATAAAGTGATGCATTGATTGACAGTGATATACCTCAACACATGAAGATTTCACAAGCAAAGAGGTAGCAGATCTAATAGGATGAGAATGCTATCACATTTCTCAATGCCATTCTCTCTTGAGGTGACGACATATTTGTATAGAAAATTGTGAAGGCGGTGGAAAGAACCGCCTTAAATCAAATAAATCAATTGGTAGTCGGTCGACCGCCTTCACAAGCTGGTCGAGCACCTTAACTTTCCGTTAGACCATTGTCCTTAGAAAAATTACACTTTTACACAAAAACCTTTCAATTTATCTAAAATGTGCTCGTTAAGGTTTTTTGAAGTTCTGAATCCATTTCCAATATTATTTTAAGCCAAAAAATTTATTTTTATGAGTAATCTAAAAGATCACTCAAACTAATGTCGAATTAATACCCAAGATAGCAAATTCATTTACCCAAAAAAAGATCGCAAAATTATTATTTTACCTGTCCGAAGAACAACCTCAATCGATCACCAATCTTAAGGTTTCTCGACCTCCCAATTCCAGTGGTAATATTATTTTAGCTTAAAAATATTTATATTAGTGACTTCTTACAAATCTCAAGACAAATTACACATGATATGCCAAAATTAATATTTTGCCCCTCAAGACCACTACATCCTCCGAACATCCATTCCAAAGTTTTACGACATCTTGAATTTAATGGTAGTATTATGTTTACCTAAAATCATTTAGATTAATCAGCAATCACAAAATATAAACTTAATTACTCTATCATCCCCTAGACTTTGGGATGTTATAGAAATTAATTGGTAGCAATTTGAATCCTAGCCATAATGTTCGTTATAATTTTTGTCAAATTGATTATCACAAGAGATGAAGGTGATGAATTTTGTTGAACTATGGTGCTTTCCCTTTTCAAGTCCATCTCACATGCCTATATATGACGAATTACAACAGATGTTATGGCTGAGATCACATTGGTACCAATTAATTTCTTTGACGGTGCAATTTGAACGAATATATCTTGAAGGGTGTAAATTAAGAATTTTATAATCTTTTGGAATGCCAACTGTCATTTTCCCTAATTATTCATTGCCATGTGCAAGATACACTTTAAGCTGTCTTGTGGTCAAGGATTTGTTCAATCGATAATCCTTCAAAAAATGGCATGGTCACCTCTATAGGTCAACAAAAAGTTTGTCACTGCAATTGTGACAAATAATTTCAGTCAAAGATACGATGTATTCATATATGGAAATAAGACCGTATATATTTAATTCTTTCGGACTTTAAGATGTCAAAAATCTCGTGTACTGAACTGTCGTTCTTTATCCAATATCAACCTATCTTGGACATTACTTGCATTGGCATTTTTAAGTATGTCGCTGAATGTCCTCCTATCTTCAGCAGTGAGTTGCAAATGCTTGAAGCAGCTCCTATGCAAGGGTAGGAGCTTTTGGTCCCTCTGTAACTAAGCTGTAAATTGGGATTGAAAGTTTTTCTAGAGTGAATTGAAGATTTGTTCTAATCAGATTGAGGCCATCATCAACATATTTTCTTTTAAATAATTTTTTTGACGGATCATCTATCATACATTTAAGTGAAACTCATTATATACAAATTAGGGGTAACCTATACTTGAAGTCATAATACAACTTAAGTGAGAAAGTGATGAATTTGAGGGAGAAAAAATTCAATGTGAATGATTTTGAGAGAGATGTTGGTAGTAGTTAGCTGAGTCTATTTGAAACCGTCAAATAAACTTTTTGAAACCTGTTATGTTTTATATATACAAATAGATCGCTCATTTATTGGCGGTGAATGATCCACCAAGAAGGAAATTAAAGAAAAAGTATATTAAATGGTATTTGAGTCGGTTCTAATCCCCAAGAGTGCTACATGTCCAAATAATCCTCACATCTTAATCTCTTTTTTCAAATAAATTGCAACTGTTATGGATCTTAGAATTGGACTTGCATTTTGGAACACCCTTGGAGTAGTAACTCTTCATGCAGCGGGGTATTTAAGGGCAATAAACAAGGGCAAACTGTTTTTCTTTATCTATGTAATAGGGAAGGTAGCAAACCCTTAAAAACATTTTGCCTATTTATATCACAAGTTAAATTATTTTATTTTTGATTAATTTGTTGTTAAATATAATTTTTATTTTGAATATTGTTCATAGGCGTTAATGTACACATGTTAATACTCTATTGAGCTGCTATATTTGAGAAAACGTTTTCAAAAAAATGTGTAAAAATTAATTTCAATTTATATAATTAAAGAAATTGAAGGAAAGAGAAATTAATATTTGATATAATAGGATGAATTTTTTGGGTGTTCGAATTTTTATGTACCAGGTTATCATTGGTATGTTCATATGCAAGAGTACCATTTAGCCCGTTGGCCCAACCCACCACAAGGTGTTCCATTGACAACTCATTAGGAAGGGTCATGAGTTTTCTTTAGGATCCTTTGGAGGTTAATATACTTAATTAGATTTATTACTGTTTAAGTCCATAAAAGAAACTATTTTGGTAAAAAGTCTACCAATGAGGAAAAATGGTTACACTACCCTCCATAATAATGCAGCCCATTGCCTAAATGGAATTAGAAAATCCATAATCTCATCCCCTTATTGAAAGGCACAAGTGAGAACAATGCCTTCAAAAAGGAAAAAAAAATTATTATTATTTTTTTTAAGAATATCTATAATATAAAACAAGGTAAGTTTCAATAAATTCATCCGACAGTTTCAAATAGACTCATCCAATAGCCACCAACAATCCCTCTTAAAACCATTCATATTGTGTCATGCCTTTAGGCATAGGTTAGTCCTACGGTTTCAAATTTTTTGAGAAACTTTTCAAATTTGAAAATTAAAATTAAAGAATTTTAGTTATCTTATCTTAAAAAGTTAAACTAAAGGAATTTTGATTTTGCATTAGTTTTAATTTGGTCACGTATGTATGTGTTACTATATATATATATATATATATTATGAAGTCAGTCTATAAAGCCATACTATCTATGAATTGAAGTATCACTATAGTGTCAAATTATTTATCCATCCCATATGAAGGGAACAACCATAATATTTGAGATGCATTTTTTTTTTTTGAAATAACTTGTTCAATTGGCATGTTTGTGAGTATGTGTTGCTTCCTTAAGACATAGATATTGATGTGTTGGTTTTATTAAGTAACTCTATACAATTATTTTTTTTAAGGCACACTATGGTGTCACACTTTCTATATGAAAGAGACAATCATAGTGTATGAGATGTGATTTTTTTTTTTTTTTTACTTTGGAGTCACCCTACATATCCATTATATATGAAATCACTTTTATAGTCACTTTTTCAATGAACACATTACTTTCATAGAGTGTTGTTTTATTTGAGTAACCCTTTGTTGTCACAGTTTTGTTTATTTTGACATACGAATTTATAGTGTGACAAGGGGTTTTGGTAAATTTTTTCAGATGCAAAGATATCATTGGTGCAATGACTTGGACACTACGATTACACACACATTCATTTGGTTTAATAACGGAGTATGACACCATTGGCTGAGCGCTTAAATACGACAATTACACAAACATTCTTTTATTTCAATAATGTGACAATAGATTAAAAGATTATTGTTTCAGAGTTTGACCACTACGATTATAAATGTGCACATCCTTTGATTTAATAGTGTGATGACACAGTATAACATCATTGGTTCAGTGGTTTGGACACTAAGATCACACACACACCCCACAAACATACCCCCCCCCCCCCCCCCCCAACACATTCATTTGGTTTAATAGTGTGATAACAAAGTATGACATCATTGGTTGAGCGACTTGAACACTACAATTGCATATGCAGATTTGTATGCATATCATAATGTGACGGAACACGGTGACTCTGCAAAACAGCAACACCGTATCCTCCATTGAACTCCTGTCGAAAATAATATAAATGAATGTGGTTAAAAATATAGGAAATAATATTAGGAAAACATGGACATCAAAATGAGACATGAACACTAAATGTGAATTCTTTACATTAGATACTTACTACTTCATACAATTCAAAACAATATTCAAATCATTCAATAGCGAAATTGTGAAAAAAAACAATATTAGAACCACAATGAAATGGTAAGATTCATGTGCTGATACCAAAACAAGAAAAATAACATTGTAATCATAAACCTGAAAAAAAAATGACAATAGAAACAATTACATGAAACGAAATATACAATCACAAACATGAATAGACGAACAAATCAAAAACAGAATTGTCATATCATATTATAGTAATTATATGAGGTTATAACGATATGAATGAAAATTATACTAGAACAGTACTATACCGAGAACATGAAGCAAACGATTTATTCTACAAGCAAAACTACGAACATGGTATTATGATTTTTTGTGTGAAAATTGAATAAAGTTTTGAGACTTTGTTTACCACGTAATCCGATCTTCACGTTAACCAGCACAGATTCATTGACGTTTATGAACACATAGTTGAAATAATGGCGTGTTGGAGAATAGAAAAATAGGAGACTGCTTGGAGAAGAAGAACATCGTCAATGGTTAACAAGAGAAAGAAAATAAGTTGGATATAAAGGATTATGAGAATATCATTTAAAATTCTAATAGGATTTTAATCCATAAATTTAAGAAACCATAATCTTAATATAATAGTTCAAAAACAATAAAAATAAGAGTATTGCTATTGAGACCTAAAAATCTGACATAATTTGCTGAAATAATGATATGACTTCACTATGATCTTTGGATTGACTGTGGGCTCCATCAAACATTGGAACTTGGTATTAATCCAATGATTCTAATAAAACCACATCGTTATGTTAACAAATTATGTCAGATTTTTAAGTCCCAATAGCATTACTCTAAAAATAAACTACCAAATCTAATATGCATGATTTAAAGAAAGGACAATTACGTAGAAGGAAAATACGAAAAACTCTAAATGTGTATTTGGGCACAATATATTTAGGATTATGAGACTAATGACTTAACCGTATTAGACATGTACTTTAATACAAATATTTCAACACCTCTTAAAATTTGGAGGCCGGTCCACTTTTGATTCTTATTTGATAATAAGTCCAAGATTTTTCTGTTGACATAACCGTATCAAAAAAGATACAATCAGATCAGGAAGGGTATTCATGGAAAATTAGAGATATGTAGTCATACGACCAGCGCGGTTTCTTTTCTTTCTCACTCACTTCTCATTTTGTTGATCGAACGAGAATAAGTGCTATTCATTGAGTAAAGGGAGGGTTTGCTACAGTGATTCGGGCAGTTGGTGGCCCCTTCAAGAGTTGCGGGTCCTTGCCGTTGTATGAGTGATAGCTCATGCTCAAAACTTTTCCGACATGAGTGCTAGTCGTTGCGCTGCGGTCCCTTTCTTAATTTGGTTTTAAGTACATTTTTCAATCAAAAGTCTAAACTAATCTCACTATTAGGGGTGTCAATCATATCGGATTAAATGGGTGACGGGCGAAAAACGTATATATCCATACACGACACGTGGATAAAAAATTTCAACACGAACACGACCCGTTTAATAAACAGGTAACACGACGACTTGTTTAACCCGTTTAATTTAAAAAAAATTATATTAACAAATTTTAATACTCCATTTTTTTTACTACTATTTGCACTTATCTCAAAAAAAAGAAATTTTAAATCAAATCTCATAAAAATAAGACTTGAAGGCTTTAAAAAAAGAAAGCAAGAGGCTATTGTCTTTTATAGGCAACTCACTCTCCCCATCTCCCCTCATTTTCCTATGTGGGACAAAAATAAAAGATATTGGTTTGCCTGTCTTTCAAGTGCTCTACAACTCCTCTCATTTGTCTTTGAAAAATAAGACTTGAAGGCTTTAAAAATAAAAGCAAGAGGTCATTGTCTTTTATAGGCAACTCAACCCTCCCCATCTCTCCTTATTTTTCAATGTGGGACAAAAATAAAAGATATTTGTTTGTCTTTGCCTTTGAAGTCTTCTCTAACTTTTCTCCTTTGTCTTTGAACTACTACTTTACTTTTTTTTTTTATTGATTTCTTTACTTCTATTTTCTTGCTAATTTTTTAAAATAATTATTAATTCATTATTATATTAATTTTATTTAAACGGAAAACGTATGATAAACGGTTTGACAGGTCTCACCCGAACATGACCCGTTTATTAAACGTGTTTGGCGTGTCAACCCGTTAAGATCTCACCCAAACCCGTTTAATTCGTGTCGGTTAATCATGTTGTGTTGAATTTTGACAGCCCTACTCACTATATCCTTTCATCAAATGTTGAATCTAAACAAAAAAAAAAAAGAAGCTTTTTTCAACACAAAAAAATTCGGCGACCATCTTGACTGACGCCCACACACCATTGCCACCACCACCATCACCACTGCCACCACCACTTTTGCCGCCGCCATCACCACCATTGCTGCTGCCGCCACCAAAATCATCACCGTCTCCTACCACCACCACTGTCACCCACCACGTCTCACCTTTACTATAAACCGATGTTTAAATTCTTTTATCTCTTCTCTATTTTGAAATAACATATAATAAATTATAACAAAAAATAAATGGAAGCTGACAAATTTATTTCATGTTACTGAAAAAAGAACCTCCAAACCCCATAAATTATATCATATTAAAGAATCTAAAACTATATGAAAGATAATGTGTGTTATATATGTGATTTATTTTACATTTAAATATTCATGTTACTATTTTGAAAATCCGAGTTACTCTTTTTTGATCAATTTCGTTACAAAATTGATTTTTAATTGTTCAATTTGTGGTTTGTTAAATTGAAAACACAATTGTAATTGTACATTTTTTCTTTCATAAACCCAATTGGTTTTCATGTTACTAAATAATGCTACGATTTTGAGACCGAGATGTTTGTTATCACGTTACCAATTTCAAATAATGTTTCTAAATCATGTTTCTATTTTTGGAAGATATAGTGTTTCTGACTTGAGGGATGCCATTGATGTCAATAGATAAATGTTACTATCTCATGCTGTCGAAAACAGTATTACTGAACTGATGGATCCAATTGGTGTTAATGCATGATATTACTATTTTTTCTAGTGGATGTTACTGCTTTTTATATTCAATGGTATTGTTTTTGATGTTGCCATGTTAACTTTGTGATGTTATAGACAAATGACAATAAGTAGAGGATTATCAAAAAAACAAATGAGTTCAACCGTTGGGTGCCACTGATAATGCACCAAACAAAAATGGTTCGGACCCAATTCAACATTTTTAGCATGTTACTAATTGTTTTGTAAATATGTTACTATTTTTTGTGAATAGGTTTCTACTTTTTTGTGAGAGTGTATTTATTTTTTGTGAGTACGTTACTACTTTTTTTTTTTTTTACATGTTACTACTCTTTTTGAGCATTTTACTTGACGAGTCCTGATTTAAATCAGGTCTGAACACAGGTCATGGGTTGAGCCCAAATCATCAAAAGACAGGCCAAGTTTAGCTTATGACTCCTGTTCAATCCAAAACTCAAGAATTCATAAAGAGTCAACGCACGTGGGACAATAATTATCAAAATAACCATTATTTCAGGATAATGTTCATCCCTAATTGTAACTAGCCTCCTTGAAAGCTAGTATCTTTAACACTTACATCACTGCCTCAACTAGGGTGCTGTGCCTATAAGTTGTAAACCCCTCAAACATAGCTACACACCCATCACCTTGATCGTACTCTTACTCTCTCTTTCTCCTACTACCTTATATTCTCTCATTAATAAAGTTCTCCGACCATTGATGCCGCCTTCTGTGGTTAGGTCACCCAGGCCTAACCACTCAATCTTTGTCTCTCATTATTAATTATTTCATTAATTACTTTACATTACACACTTTATTGATTTGATCTTACATAATCAATTTTATGCACCATCGTTATTAATTTTTTGTGAGTTTGTTACTATTTTTTTTGTGAGTATGTTAATACTTTTTTTTTTGAGCACGTTATTTGATGAGGTTAGATTTTAGATCAGATCTGGGCCCAGTTCATGGATTGAGCCCAAATCATTAAAAGGCAGGTCAAACTTAGCTTATGGCCTCAATCTAATCAAAAGCTTAAGAGTTTAGGAAGAGTCAACGCACGTGAGAGAGCAATCACCGGAATAACCATTATTTCAGAATAATATTCAACCCTCATTGTAACTAAACTCTTTGATAGACTAGTATCTTAACACTCACATCAGTGCCTCAAATAGGGCTCTGAGACTATAAATTGTAAGCCCCTCAAACATATCTACACACTCTTCACTCTTGCTCTCTCTGTCTCCTATTACCTTATACTCTCTCATTAATAGAGTTTTTCGGCTACTGTTGTCATTTTTCGTGATTAGGTCACCTAAACCCAACCACCAAATTCTCATATCTTATTATTAAATTATTTCATTAATTATTTTACACCACACACTCGACTGATTTAATCGTACATATTCGACTTTGTGCACCTTAGTTACTAATTTTTTGTGAAAGTAACACTTTTCAAATTTCAGGTTTTTAAGAAGATCGAGACTTAAGAAAACAAGGACAAAGAAGCTCTTAATGAAAAACCATCGGTCAAAAAAACCAAAGGTCGATAATGTCCGTGAGGTTGATGACATAGGACAACAATTCACCAAGGATGATTCAATCAAGGAAATGGAACAATTCGTGAGTAAGAGCAGTTGTCGACACAACAACTATCAGTAGAATCTTCTCTTGACAGTTTAGTGAGAAAACTGAAGAACGAGAAGGGAAAAAAAGAAGCAGAAATTGAGACAAGCAGTCAAACAAGAAAAAAACACAATCTAATAAAAACAACATTAAGTAAGTAACTAAATTATAATGAGCACACCAGCAAGAACGAAATCAAACTTCGGCAATCGAACTCAGCAGATGTATCACTTCATGATAATGGAATTAAAGTATGAACAAAAAAAAAAAACACAGGGCTTTAGCAAAAGACTAAGAATTAAATAACTAAAAACACAAAAAACCACAATCCGAAAACAACGTTAAAAAGAAATAGTGAATTACATGGACTACACATTGATGACAATAACTCCGGCAAAACGCACTCAAGAATTCCGACAATAGAGTTCAAGAACTCTGGCAAAGCCGAACTCAAAAACTGTGTCAAAAATAGTGGTCACGTTGATGACAATAACTCCGGCGAAACACAAGCAAGAATTCCGGCTATAGAGCTCAATAACTCCGGCAAGTTCAAACTCAAAAAATCTGTCAAAAAATCGTGGTCACGTTGATGATAAAAACTCCGATAAAACGCACACAAGAATTCCGACAATCGAACTTAAGAACTCCGGCAAAACACACTCAAGAATTCCAACAATCGAACACAAGAACTTTGGCAAAAAACGCACGCAAAAAATCTTTCAAAATATTGTGGATGACAATAACTTCGACAGTGACCAATGAAAAATGAACACACAAAGCAGTATCGGAAGAATAATGTGGATAATATCTAAATTTAAATATGAAGGGCACTTTGATGTTGAAGAATGCTTTCAAAGTAAATATGAAGGGCATTTTAGAGTTATTAAAAATTTTGGACTTAACTATTTATTAAAAAGATAATAATAGAACTTAATCTCAAATATGTTTAAGTGATAGACTTAACTCATTATAAATTTTTTAAATTTGACTTATTCCCAATTTTCATAATTTTATATAGTCAATTTTTGAAAAGGCCAAAATTCTGAAAAAGATAACCATCAAGGGGCAATCGACTGAAGGCCCGTTATAGGCTGTCAGTCAAAATTTTAGAAGGGTAATTTGTCAAAAAAGACTAAACGAAATTTTATTATTTTATTACTCTCTCTCCATTATTCTTTCAATCTCTCTTCCCTATTTTCTCTCTATCATATTGATAATTTTTTTTTAAATATGTAAAGATTTGATTTTATTTTTTTCATCTCTCGAGTAAATATTGAATACAACAGTGATATCATGTTACCATTGATGATATAGTATCATCAACCAATAATAAAATATCAAATGGGAAAGGTGAACCCCACTTTAGCTTACATGCCAAAAGGGTGGAAAATTATTTGCTTACATGACAGGTTAATTATGGATTTTTGTAAGGTCCATATGTTTATTTGTTTTAGGATTATTAGTTGGTGATACAACATCATCTCTGCCACGTGATATCACCGTTGTAATGTATATTTTCTCCTCTCTTTCCCCCTTTTTTTTTTCTCTCTCACTCCCTCTCCCTTATTTTCTTATTATTTTCATTTTCTCTCTCTTTATATCAATGTTATACAACACAATTATACTAACTAGTTATACCAATTAGTTACAATTATCATATAATACACTAAACAATTACTCATGTGTTTTAATAAATCAAATAGTTACACTAAACAATTATATGAAATTACAACACCAACCTAATTTGTAATTTTGTTATTTACATAAATCAAAAAATTACATCATTTAGTATCACGATATGGTTACACCAATTATATACAACAAATTAAGTTTATCATTACACAAAGGACTTTTACCATTATACTAAATTTGATATATATGATTGGTGTAACGATATTGCGATACTAAATAGTGCAATTATTTAGTTTATGTAAACAACTGAATAACAAATTGAATTCATGTTCTAAATTTGTATAATTGTTTGGTTTATTAGAATACGTGAGTAATTATTTGATGTATTATAAGACAATTATAACTTATTGGTGTAATTGATTAGTGTAATTATGTTGTTCTAATGTTTATATAAATAGAGAGAGACAAATTAAGGAGAGAGAGAGAAAAAAAATAAGGAGAGAGAAATGATTAGAGAAAATAGGGGAGAGATGGGAAAAGTAATGTGAAAAGAGAGAAAGAGATGGAGAAAAAATAAGGGAAGGATAGTGAAAAAGTCTAATGAAATCTTTACATATTTGATTATATATATATATATATATATATATATATATATTATTAAATATATAATTGTCAATCAAAAATGCATAATTTAAGGGAGGGTATTTAGGTAAAACAATTTTGATTTCATTTGAATTTTGTACCTAAACACAATATGTTTTATTAAAATTAAACATAATAGAGTAAATAATTTATCTATACAATTTTTCTCAAATAAGTCTAAAAAATTATACCCACAGCTAAAAAACCCATTTTAGAAAGGGTTTTTTTTGGGTGTTGGTGCATTTTTTTAGACTTATTTGAAAAGAAGTGTATTGATAAATTTTTTATTCTATTAAATTCATTTTTAGTAAACCTTCTTGTTATAGGTACGAAATTCAGATGACCTTTTATTTATATTACTTGTTTACATTTCCTTAAATAATGTATAATTGATTAACAGTTTATTTTTTAATCAAATATGTAAAGATTTAATTAAATTTTGTCATCCATTTGAATTTTGAACATATATTCTCATTTTCTCTCACTCTGTCCCCTTATTTTCTCTCTGCACTACGTATTCAAGGCATAATTACTCTTTCTCTTTCTCTCTCTCTCTCAATACGAAGTCGACATTTTTAAACGTCATTGTATTGATACTCCAAAGGACATACACTGAAAAGATCATAACTGATTGATAATTTATTTTTTTTTCAAATATATAAAAATTTGACCTAATCAGATATTAATGTTACACCAACAGTTATTCCATTATAATTGGATATCAACGTTACACCAAAAAGTTACACCGACGCTATATTTTTGGTATGTTTTTTTGGTTCACCCATTTTGTTGTATTTTATTGGTGTGATAATGTGGCAAATAATGAATGGTGCAACTCTTTAGTTTATATAAATAACTGAATGATGTATTGGCTATAGTGTCATCATTTTGTGTTCTTATTTAGTGTAATTGTTTGGTCTATCAAAACGCATGTGTAACTCTGTGGTGTATCATAACATAAGTGTAACTGATTGGTAACTAATTAATTTTGTTAAAAAAAAAAATCGTGAAAAAGGCAAACATTAAGGCTGGCCCGATATGAACAATTGACCAATCAACGACAGAATGCAAAACTGTCTCGAGTCGTTGGTTGTTCATACTAGCTAGGGGTGATAGTGAACCGGCATGGGGGCGGGATAATGGTCTCCACTTCTGTAACCACTTCAAAAATATTCATCCACCCTTGTTAGCGGGAGAAATTTTAATCTTCGTCTCTGTTCCCGTCACCGCCACCATCCCTACCTATAACAATTAATTTCTATGATTTTAAACAAATAATTAAAAATCAGTATGGTTTTGGCTGCTGTTTTCTTTTATGGGGAGTGCACTAATATGTATTCTGAGTTTAAAGCTATAGCGGATGGTTTGTGTATGATTAAGCAGTATGGTTTATGTGGGTACAGCCTTCTTATTGAGAGTGATTCCTTGTCACTAGTGAATTATGCCTTGCGGAAGTGTGAATGTGATTGGCGTTATTTGAGCTTGCTGGGTCAGATTTTGGAGTTGCTGAAGTCCATGGATTTTCAATTGGTGCATATTTTTAGAGAGGCCAATGGTGTAGCAGACAGGTTGGCTAATCATGCAGTTAAAGTTGGTAGTTCTGCAGATTTTTCTGTGGACATGCGTTTGCCTTATGAAGTTTGAATGGCTCTTCTTCAAGATGTCAGGGGTGTGCCTGTGTTATGAAGGAAAAAAATATGATTCTTAATAGGTGTAAAACTTTTATTGATCCTTAGTAGACGGGACATATCGATATATATGTAATTAAAAAAATCGCTAACCACCAAAAAATCAGGTGTCAAGCTTAGTTTAATGAAAAATCTAAGCTCATATAAACAACATTTGGTCACAATTGTGAACTTTTACTACTCGGGACCAGATCTGTTAGTGGTTAACAGGCCTTCCCTTAGGTCGAGAACCACAAGTGGATAGGAACAGATTTAATGTTCACACTTAGTGAGAAATGTATTTCCAAGTTAGAACTATTTTCAACCATCCTCAGTAGTAGTGTTCCTGACTACTTTCATGACTTTGATATCTTCAAGGATCAGTTTCATATTCCATAAGTTCATCTGTCCATTTTCAGTAAGAAATTGGCTCTGGTTTCACCCGGTGAATAAGATTTTCACCTATAACGTGTCTAGAAGAGATAGTAAATGTTAGTCTCATTTCCGGTCTCCAA
>CAUOFW020007698.1:0-20127 GCA_963454935.2 Ilex paraguariensis | reverse complement strand
TTTTAGGGTTCACAATCATAGGTGGAATATTGTGCCGCAGTTATTTTTATTTAAATTTTTACAATGGTATTTGTATTTTTCTAAGTTTTCTTTTTTATTGATTGATTTTTTAGATCTTATATTTATAATGTTCACATATCAAATAAACAATTTTCGTAAATGGTTGCTCACAATTTCCTCTCGTTATTTGCGATATTTTAACTATTTTTTACTTGAGTGAGCTTAATCTTTATATCTTGTCCAATGGAATTAAAGTTTGATTTGAATAATGATTCCCTCTTGTGTTTGCTTGTTCTTCTACCACTATTCTATTACAATGCAAACCAAGATTAAATAAATTAGTTGGATTACTTCTAAACTATCCCCCAAGATTTAACTAAAAAAATTAAGTTCAAATTAAATCAAATTTGATTAAATCAATCCACTGTGTGCCACATAAACCGTGGGACCTCCGTGGACGCGACGGAGTACACGTAAGGAGGGCATTCAGGTAATCAAAAATCTTTAGGATAATGTTTTCTATTACCTGATATTTTCTTCGTCTCTCTTTCTCCCTCTCTCCTCTTCTTGTGCCTTTAAATACGTGACCCTTGACCTTCATTTCTCTTCACATCATATCAAAACTCACGATCCATTCCATTGGAAACCAGAAAAGTAAGGAAGAGAGAGAGAGAGAGAGAGAGAAAATGGCAGGAATTATCAAAAAAATAGAGACATCCCTAGGCATGGGAGGCTCCAAGGAAGGTGACAAGCAGTCTGGTGAGCACAAGCCAGAGCAAGGCTATGGTCAGCACAAGCCAGAGCAAGGCTATGGTGAGCAGCACAAGCCAGAGCAAGGCTATGGTGAGCACAAGCAAGGCTATGGTGAGCAGAAGGAAGGTGGTGGGTTCATGGACAAGGTGAAGGGCAAGATCCCTGGAATGGGTAGTCAAGAGGAGAAAGGCGAGGAGAAGAAGAAGGAGAAGAAGAAGAAGAAGAAGGACGAGCACGGCAACGAGAAGCATGGTGATAGCAGCAGCAGCGACAGTGATTAGATCCAGCTTTACGCATCTCCATCGATCACTTTGGTAAGTTTTATATGTTAATGCAGGGATGGATCTATAATTTAGGTTTTAAGCTTTTATTCATTTTGAAAATTGTTTAAATGTTATGTATACTAAAAGTTATGATCTAATCGTGTCAAATGCAATATTAATCGGTTAACTTTCGACATCAAATAACTTTTTTTTCTGTGGCTCGTCTTGTAGGTTGATGGATTATTGGGGAAGTGCTGATCTGCTCGTAGGTGTGAAGAATAATGAAAAAAAGAAAAAAAAAAAAAAAAAACCAGAAATATCTTTTATGGTTTCTACTTTGTCCTAGTTGCTTGACTGTTTGAAGTGTTTCTTATTTAGGCTGGGAAGGAAATGTAATGATTCTACTCTGTATGTTGATAAACATGCTAATAATATATTTTCCTTGGGCTTGTTTGTAAAACCATTGTAGTTTGTGAAGGTGCAGTGCGAGAAATAAATAGTTAACCAAGAAACCCATGGGATACAACAAACATCACGGCTTGTGACTTCAAATGTATTCCGTTGAAGATCATCCATCCATCCATCTTGAACCAAGTCGATTTAAATTGATTGGTCATGGGCGGACTTCTATCCATACAAAGTCATTGATTGATTGATTTATTACTGAAACAAACTGCAAAAATGTATATCGGTGGGAATTTGAGTCCCCAATAGTGAAGGACAAGTTTTTTAACAATAGAGAAGTACAGCGAGGGCAAGGGCAAGGGCAAGTAGTTACAATGTCACTGCCAATTTTCAAATAGTTGTAGCTGTAATTAATTATGAATGATCACTGACTAGTATTGCAGGGGAAGAAGTAAAATATTGTTACATTTATAGATCCTCTTCACTGACTAGTATTGCAGGGGTTGGGGGAGTAAAACTCATTAGTGGATTGGTCCTCTTCACAGTAGGGTCTGAATCAGTGTATGGATACGGTCATAACATCACACATGTCAGTCGTATCTTTTACTGCTGGTTTGGTTTGAATTATGTTGATCGAATTGTACACTTCAACTGCATCCACGAGATAGATCAAGACATAGATGGTGAAATTGCAAGGAGACGGCAGAGAAATAATTGGAGAGTTTGCCGCATAATTAATGCCAAAATTATATACGGAGATAGAATTATATTAGAGGAGTTTTAATATATTATGAATAAGTATTCATGATGTAAAAATTAATTTTATGTTCCATCAGTCAAAAAGTATATAGTAAATAAATAATGAGAGTGTCAACACAAGTAAAATACAATTTAAGTCGTTCAATTAAGATGACCTAATTCACTGTGAATTAATCCACTGTGAAGGATTAGGATGATGTAGATATTTTATTGTTTTAATGAGTGTTGGATGATAGACGAGATACAAGATGTGAGAGATGTCCTCATGTATAGGCGGAACATACAATATATAGACGCCTCCTAACAGATTGAGACGTTTTATTAATAACAGAAATGCTGATTTGGTGGAGTTGGCATCATTCTCACAACAGATGAGACAGTTGCAGAGAGGGTGTGGAGATCTCCTTAAGACTTAGTCCTGGATGGATGATGGATGACGTGGATGAGACTCTCCAATGGGAATCCTTGATTTTAGATGGATGGATGCTGATTTGGTGGAGTTGGCATCATTCTCACAACAGATGAGACAGTTGCAGAGAGGGTATGGAGATCTCCTTAAGACTTAGTCCTGGATGGATGATGGATGACGTGGATGAGACTCTCCAATGGGAATCCTTGATTTTAGATGGATGGATGACGTGGATGAGACTCTCCAATGGGAATCCTTGATTTTAGAATGACGTGACTCTCGGGGCTTTGGTGACCCTAACTAAATTTGGGTCTTTTTTAGGCCGAATCCATTGAGACTTGTTTTGGGTCGGGTCCACTATCTAATTTGGGTTGGGACCATTATCTGAGTTGGGCCTTAGGCTAGGCCATTAGAAATGTTAGGCTTGTGATAAAAAATATAAAGATTAAGTTGTATCTGAATATATTTGAGTTATAGTATTTTATTTTTAGAAATATAATTAAGTATTAAGTACATAGGTACGTTATACCAAAGTAAGTATGTTGTATCAAACGCGTATTATTTGTATTTCTATCTTCCAACACGTATTATTTGTATTAATTATCTATTGTACAAAACTAATAAGTGATATTAAAGTTATGTTCTATCAAATGATATCAAAGCTGTGTTCCAACATTATCTTCTCTCTTTTATGTAGGCAATTTTTATTTTAATTAACACTTATCTAATGAATTTCATGTTCTCAAACCCACACACTTACCAAACATGCCCTACTAAAGTTTGTCCATGAAAACTACCTAGTCGGCTGTTTGAAATAGGAAAGGAGGAATACTCTTTAGGCCTAAAAATTTGATTTAATATATCGATTTAATGACATGATTTTTTTTAATTATGGGATTAACACCAAATTTTAATATTTGATGAGATCCATATTCAATCAAATGGTTAAAGTGAATTAGATCAATAAATTAAATCAATAAATTAAGTAAAGCAAAATTCGACTAAAATTGAAAGTAAAGTACAAAATTTGAAAAAAAGTAAATAAACAAACAAGAAGCTCATTCCAACGACCATAAAGCAAGCTTTAGGCGAGCCTTCGGGGGCCCTAAAAAATACCCATATTTTTGTGAGTGAAGCATATACCTACACAACCTTTAATTACCACATGCACGTGCATACTAAGTAGGCTTGGGCTTGGGCCTTGGGTCAAAAAAAAAAAAAATTAGGCGAGTCTTCGGCAGTATTTTACATAGATTTTGAAAACAAAATTATAGCCTTCATCATAAAAAGTCATCACCATCAGCATTCTTGTTACCCCGCCATCAGACCATCACTAGCTTTGTTTCGGTTCATTCTCAAGACAAATAAATGCTAAAGGAAGGGAAGGAGGACTAAAAACTTGAATAAGAAGAAGTTGGATAAGGAGAGAGTACAACATAAACTTGGTTCCACTGCATCCCAACAGTAGACAGAAGGCACAATGGCAAGGAAAAAAATTGTGAGGGTGTTGCGGTAATCAGAGACGGTTGATTGCAGGCAGAAAAGGCAACAAAAAAGTCTGGACATTTTTTTAATTTGTACGTGTCATCCTTGCACAGGTCTACGCTAATTTTCTCTGTACTGTTCCAACTTTATCAAATATCCCCAAAAATACAGTAGCTGTTGGTAAGCCTCATGGTATATTAAGCCTTGAAGTTTCTTGCTGTTAGTCGATGTGGGATGACACTAAACAAACTCGCACAAGACCCACTAACTCCCATACTTTTATAGCACTCTGGGAGTACAAACGTGTCTATAAACATGTGGATAGTAAAAGAATTTATAAGCAAGAAAGGTATGTGAATGAATTTTATAATGTGCCAACCAAGGAATAATTATAACCTAAAAAAGCAAAACAATGTTCCGATAAACAAAAATGCAAAAAAATGGCCAGTTTCGTTGTTGCATTCCTGATAACAGTGGTGCTACTAATCGTAGATTCACTACATTAATCATATTGCTATACAATTACAAATGATATTTACTTATTCAACAACGACAACTCACTTGAAAAAAAAAAAAAAGACAACTATAATAATCAAAATAAAGATACAAAAGGGGAGTAAGATAGGACGATAACTAATTTCTTGACCCTTGCGCCTAGATTTGCACCTTCTAGTTTACTTTGTTTTATACTCCATGTAGTTTATATAGTATATATATTTGGCGGTTTTTAGTAATGGAAGTATCGTGTACAGAGCTATCCTTTGTTAGTTTAGGAGAGTGACTTCTAGTTAATTGCAAAAACAATGAAATATAAACCTAAGAATTATAAAAGAAAGGACTTCCAATGTGTGCATTATAAAATGGAAGTGATGCACAATTGGCAGTAGCATGAATTCGACTCTCAAATTCACCCGATTTTCTAGGTTTTGTTGCTCAGAAAGTACCAAAACAATAGGAAGAATAAAAACAAATCTCAAACTAAGAAATATTATTCACAGAAAAAAATTTCTTAAAGGTTGTTTTGGGAAACTAGGTAGTTGATTATCTATATTAGAAAAACCTTAACTAAAACTTGAAACTAAAATAAACTAGAAATCTCAAACAAAGAGATCGTTTTACCCACACAAAAAAAGTGACCATAATGCTAGTTTTGAGTAAGACTCACAGAAATTTCTTTGTTTGAACAGGCTTCAAACGAGTATTCAATGAAGTTTTGAAATCAATCTCTTTTATATTGTTGCACCAACTACTTGAATTGATTTCACACTGCCTCAAATGCAAACGCTCGTGATCTTTTGGATAAAAATTGTCGAGAGTAAAATAGAACAAAACACACAATTCGTGGAATAAAATGAAATAAAGGCGTGGGACTCTGCCAAAATTTCCTTCTTACAAGATTAACCGGAGAGAGCTTTTCAAAAGATCCTAAAAACAAATCCATCACCCTCATCATGCTTCAAAACCCAGTATCTTATAGTATGATTCAGTTCATTCTAAATACTACTAAATTGCTAAATCAAGGGAAGGGAGATTGAAAACTTGAAGAAAAGGGTGGAAGGAGAGAGAGAATCACAAGCAGTGCATCCCAAAAAGAAAGAAGAGGCGCTAAGGGAGAAATTTTGAGGGTATTGTAGTAATCAAACATGTCTTGATTGAGGGTAAAAAGAGAAAAAAAAATTTGGACCATTTCTCGATTTGTGCGTGTCATCCTTGCGCAGGGGCCATGCTAATCTTCTCTGTATCGTTCCAATTTTATCGGATGTCCCCGAAGGGACAAATTGTTGTTAAACCTTGTGTTATATTAAGCCTTAAGAATTCTTGCTTTTAGTCGATGTGGGATGACACCAAATCCGCGTCGCGACAAACTAGCAAAAGACCCACCAACTTCCACACTTTTGTAACTGTTTTAGAAATGCAAATCTGTCTATAAGCATGTGGAGAATAAATGAATTGTCTAGCAAAGAGGTAGGTGAACATAATAATATGCATACCAAGACCATAATAAAACCGATAAATGTAAATAAAGCGTAGCTTTTGTGATACATTTCTAATGAAAAAAGTTTTTTTTTTCTTTTATTACTACCACTCCGGATGAGTTTGAGGCCTCCAATGCCTTTTTTGAAGCCCAAATTTAGTAGAATAAATTTACATCCAATAAAGTTGAGGTCGCATATCGTCTTTTAAACTCCAATCTAATTTTTTTTCCTATAAAAATTGCATTATAAAACATATTTACCTAACTACCTAAGAAATGGGAATGGTGATGAAATGCCATAAGTTTTCCTTGCAAACAACCTTATTGCAGGTTGTTGAGAATCACACTGCTACCAATACAAATCATATGATTTATTATGTATGCATTAACAATGTTGCCAACAACAACACTAAACTTAAATCATGATAAATAAATGGATTAAGCATAGTTTTGCACTTTCTATGTTTCGATTAATCTCCAACAATGTTATATCTACCAAAATTTTTACCAAATTTTGAATCCCAAATTAATGTCAATTGTAGGATTGGTAAGTCTCACACACTTTCAACAACTATCCAATGGCTATCAATATGCCACATCATTTGAGATCCAAAATTTAGTAAAATTTTTGGTGGACACAACGTTTCTTGTAAGTGAAATAGTAGCTATTTTAGGTTTATTTCTAGAAATGAACTTAATTTTAAAAAGGGTTAATGATACTTTTGATCTCTAAAGTATATATTGTTTGTCAGTTTAGTCCTAATTGTATCAATTTTATTAATTTAGTCCCAAAAGTATTCAATTCATTTTATTTTGGTCCCTAGATAGACGGACTATTAAATTTTTGATGAAATAATCACGTGTTGGACTTGTGATACTATCTAAAAAAATGACACATGGTCATTTTCTTCAAAAAATTTGACGGATCGTCTAATTAGAGACTAAAATGACATTAATTGAATACTTTAGGTACCAAAAGTGCTAATAACTCTTTTAGAAATGGACATGATTTTAAGAATGAAGTTTATCTTAGGAAAGAACTTGGTTTTGAGATTTTGTCTCCATTTTTCAGATACTCAATCAAAGTGAGTATGATATTACTGCTATTGACCTGGGGTTTTGGATACCCACAATTACTGGGAATTTGATTAGAATAGTAATCTTGTTCCTACTTTGAATTGTTGGTCAAATAACTTTTCCAATATGATCATCTAGGGTGTGTTTGGATCACGGTTTAAAGGGGGATAACACAAGTTGTATAAGAGAAAAAAACATGTGGAGTCCATTTATCCCGTGTTTAGTAAATAAAAAAGTGCACTGGAATCTTACTCGGGTTTATCCCGACCCAGTTTAAAAAGTTAATTTTAACCTACCTATGTGAGTTAAATGAAACCCATGAGGGGTAGGATATTTTTCTAAACGATTGGATATAGGGATAAAATGACAAAAGTGCTCGGTCTTACCCGGAAATGGCTCTTTTCTAAACACTAGGCAAGACCGGATATACTTATTTAAATCCTAACCGGTTGACAAATGAGTGGGTTTGGGTTAGATAGGAAAGTATATTTTGTAAGTTTTTTAATTCAGTCCAACCCTGTCATCCAAACACGCCCCTAGGGATTTAGGAATGCAATTTCCATTCCCAACTAATATTACTGCCATCCAAGCACAGCCAAAGATCCTCCCATCTAAAAGAATCACAGCGTATCAAACGCAATGTAAGCAGAATATTTATATAGTAACATGGATTTATATCAGTTTGATTTTATTGGGAAGCAAGATTCAAAGGGAAATTATGAAAATCTTAGTGGAGCATAATTATCTCCTCCATCATGCTTGAAAGCCACTGCCCAACCACCCTAGGCTTTTATCTCAGTTCATTCTTAATACTAATGATTTGCTAAATGAACGGATTAAAGACTAAAATCTTGAAGAAGATGGAAGGAGAAGAGGGAGAGTTTACAACATAAGCTTCCTTCCAGCGCATCCCAAAGACAGAAAGAAGAGGTACTGGGGGAAGGGAGAACTTATAAGGGTGTTGTGGTAATTATAGTTGTTTCCGACCAAGGGGCAGAAAAGGCAAAAAAAATTTGGACCATTTCTCGATTTGTGCGTGTCATCCTTGCGCAGGGGCCATGCTAATCTTCTCTGTATCGTTCCAATTTTATCAGATGTCCCCGAAGGGACGATCAAATGGCAGAACCTCGGAATATATTAAGTGTTGAAGTTTCCAAGTTTTAGTCGATGTGGGATGATATGATAGTGAAATCCACCTTATAAGGAGACAAAGCACAAGACCCACCAACTTCCGCACTTCCATTACTGTTTTGAGAATTGAAATCTGTCTATGAACATTATTTACTATACTATGCCATGATTATGTTGCCAACTATAACAATAAAAGCTAAAAATGTCTCTTAGCCGGTTTACAAACTTCAGAAAAAAAAAAAAGAAACTAACAATCATCGTCATAACTCTAACAGTGAATTATCGTAATTATTCAAGATGTTCTTTGTCAAGTTAGTTGGCTTTAGTTTAGACAGCTGAAACATAATTGTCCTTCTGTCCAATAAGTTGAAATAACTTTCTCGGAGAGCTTCTAGGGGGTCGGGGTATTCAATCAATATACGAAGGATTAGAAGGGAATTAGAGGAGAAGATAACGAATTTTGTGACTCTTACACCCAACATTGCATTTTCCATTGACGCTGTTTTACACTTCATGGTTTGTATATGGTTTATCTGATCACCATTATTAGTGGCGGGAGTGTCGTGTACTACATTATGAGGTGACTTTCAATCAATAGAAAAAAAAACAATGAAATACAATCTGAAATTCGAAAACCCATTAGGATGCTTAGGTGTTTCTTTAGGTAATCTGTTGATTGGAGATGATTAAGGGCATATTAGATCAGAAATATACCAATTTACACACACACACACACACACAAAAACCTCACATTAGAGCATCAAAGTAAAAGGAAAATGCTTAAGAGTCAAACGAGGACCTTGTAACAATGCCTGGCACAGAAACCCATTTTTAACCCATTAAAAGAGCTTAAGAGGTTAAGTTTTTGAATTCAAGATATGTATAATTAGATTCCATTTTTTGTTTTTATGGCCAAAAACTCATAATGTTTTATCATCGTGACCGTACAATATTGTATGTTTTAGATTGCCCTAAATGATTTTCAAAGTTGTGTAATACCTAAGTCTTTCTTTCTTTCACTAGACAATATAAGATGGTGTCTGGACTTGACACCTTCCTTCATTCCCTCTCCTCATCTCATCTGCTATCTCGTCTTATCATCTGATCAGGGTGATAATTTTTGACACAACACATTAGTAAGATATGCGTTCAATAATAAGTGGATAATAGTTACGGAGTGCTCGATACGAATCAAAAATGCTATAACTCACTTGGTTAATGTCGAATATCAATAACACATTTGATTCTGACATGAACTTGTTTAACTTGTATTTTATAAAGGTCTCAGCTTTTTTAGCTTATAGTGAATATAACTTGGCTCGATTAACTTCCTAATGTGGTCCCTGCCCATATCCTTATACCGGATGATTATTTTTAGTCATACTGAATTGACTAAAAAAGAGATAAAAAATAAAGACCAAATGATGTGACATTCATTTTTATTCCATATCAGCTGACATGTCAATTGATACTTATTTTAGTCTGATTTTTTTTTTTGTCATTCTAACATAACTCGATTATTTTTGCTAGTTGTGACACATGTACAAAGATACGTAATAATCCAAACCGACCATGAGGCTTTGTAGAATTAGATTAATAGATTCCCTTGGGGGTGACCGTGAGGATGATTTCTTCAATTTAAATAAAAATTCTGCTGCTTTATCTTTGTCATTATGAGCATGAAATCTCTTCAAATCCAAAATACAATGAGAGAGAGAGAGAGAGATTTCTTGTAAACCTTGTTCCTAAGACCAAGGACAAACAGGGGAATCCATATGAACTTAGAGAGAGAGAGAGAGATCTGGTAAAACTTGTTCCAAAAATAAGGACAAACAAGCGAATGGATCAGGATGAATATGAAATGGGATATAGAGAGAGATTTCTGGTAAACCTTATTAAGGACAAGGGTGAATTTTAGATACACGACTCTAATTTGAGGTACATTCGATACACACAAAATGAGTGAGTTAAACTTGAATTGGTCTTAATATGAATCTAAAATAATATGACTTGCTATCATCAATAGGTAGTATGTCATATTAGTGTCAAATACAAAATCTAACTTTAACACGACAAATATTTTTAATTGCCACTATAAAATATTTGACCCTTTTTTTTTAATTTCTTAACTGAGCATTGTATGAATCTTGTTTCAATGATATTAGGCCTCTTTGGAACTGGCTTAAAATTTCAGCCTTTTTTTTTTTTTTTTGGTTTTAGAGAAAAACAAGCCTAGTCCATTTGGACTCGGGCTTATTGGACGACTTTCCATCAGTTTTTTGGACAAAAATAATTTTTATCAACACCAAGAAAAAGTTGAAAAATGGGGCTTATCTAAAGGCTTTCAAGGAAAAGCTAGTTGTTTTATAAACACTCCAAACAGTTCCAATAATTTTTTTAACTCTGACTTTTTTATTTCACTTTTCAAATCTCTATTTCATATCCAAAAAACCAACTACAAACGGGCTCATTATTCTTAATTGAGATATACATGGATGATAGAGTTTGAATGAGAGAAGAACGTCTTAGTCATATCTCCACTATAGAAAGAAAAAGAGAAAAGAATGATCAAATTTGTTAGAAAATACTAGAAATAAAATAGGTTTTCTGCATATGCATCGTCTAAAAACGATTTTTATCAGCTTTAGCAAAAAAAAAAAACTTTATAGAAGTAGAAATATGAAGAAAGAGATATGCCTAGCTACTTTATTCTATAGACAAAGGATCTAATTTGTTTTGGTTTGTAGATTATGTTTGTTAATCCAAACGCATATTATTAATGGTTATTAGATTATGTTTGACAATCCAAACATATATTATTAATAAACTAGTTATTCTCCGTGCTTTTAAGCAAAGAGTAATAAAAAAATGGTTAACAATAAGCATATTTGTATTCGCACTCAAAATTAAATCACAAAACATAGAGGAGAGAGAAATAAATTTAAACACCGATTATAGTGGGAATGAGCGGTGGTAGTGGTGGTGGTGAGAGATAATGATGATTATGGTGGGTGACAACGACCGTGATGATAGTGCCACTCGTGGGTTGCAGCGGTGATAGTGGTGGTGAATTTTGAGTGACGATGGTGGTAATGGCAACCATGGGTGATGGCGGTGGTGGTGGGTGGTGACGGGTGGTGATGGATTGTGGTAATAGGTGGCGGTGGGCAACAATGGTGATGATGGGTGACAGTGATAATGGGATGATGTGGTAGTAATAATAAATATAAAAATAAGATGAAAATGGTGATGATGATGGACGATGGTTATAATAATCGATGGTGGTAGGGCAATGGCGATGGGGGTGACGGTGGTGAGATGACAACGACGACGACGATGGTTGTGGTGGAGTGGCGGTGGTAGTGGTAGTGATGGTAGAGGTGATGCTGGGATAGTGACGATGATGGTAGGGTGGCAACAACGATTGTGGTGGTGGTGATGGGGCGATGGCAGTGATGGTGATGGTGATAGTGGTGATTTTTGTGACTTAAGGTCGTAATGGTGGTTGTAAGGTGACAGCAACGGTGATAGTGGTGATGGTAGTGGAGCGGTGGGGGTGGTGATTGTGGTGGTGGGCCATGGGTGTGATGGTGGTGAGGTTGCGACGATGATAATGGTTGTTGTAGCAGAAGTGGTGGGGATGGCGATGATAGTGGTGGTAGTTGTGATGGTGGTGATGACAGGGGTAATTATGTTGGCGGGGGGACGGGGGTAGTGGTGGTGAGGCGGTTTCAAATAATATTTTTAAAAAAAAATGATCATGAAAAGTTAAAAATTGTAAAAACACCTTTAAAAAGTCATTTCAAATACACTTTTAAGAGCCTATTTTTTTTATTAAATTTTGGATGTTAATATTAGCCGTCGGAGTAACTTTAAAGTAAAATTTAAAGATATCTCAATTATAAAAAATAAAAATTATTTTATTTATCTTTTAAAATTTAAATTGTAATGTACTTTATTATATAAATAAATCAAGTTTGTCTCAAGACAACAAACACTACCAAATAAATGGATCAATTTTAATAGTCGATATAAATGCAAAAAAAAAAAAAGCCGACTATACCATGACACGATTCAGTTGGAGATAGTGTAGGATAACTTGCACTTGCAAAATATACGAGTATAATTCTTAGTACGACTTCAAGAAAGCAAAGATTCCAAGACAACTCATTCATTTCACACTCTACGGACAAACAGGCGAGATCGAGAGAGAGCATCTGGCTGCTTTGACGTTGTCATTATGCATACGAAATCGCGCCAAATCCCACAGACAATGAGAGAGAGAGAGAGAGAGAGAGAGAGAGAGAGAGAGAGATTTCTGGTAAACCTTCTTCCCAAAAACAAGAATAAACAGGCGAATGGGATCATGATGCAAATACCAAGTCTATGGACTCTTTTTTTAAACTTTTCTTTTCACCTTTTTATGATTTGGCAACCTTCAAAACCGGCATTATAAGCATTATCCATGCAACCCCAATTGATACCATGTTTTTATTAAATAATCATCTACTCTCAGCGTTTAAGTTATTAGAGAGAATGCAATAACTTAAGTATTATTCTTCAACATGATCCTCACATGCAGGCTAGATTTTGAGCTTAGTACGTGAAAATATTTTTAATAGTTAGTTTGACGACGAGATTTGAATGCAGAATTTCTTACTTTAATACCATATTAAACAACCATCTACTCTAAAAATTTCAAGTTATTAGAGATGGTGTAACTTAAGTATTTATGCTGCAATTATTTTTACATTTTTGATTGAGTAAGATCACTTGCAATATGTTTAAGTTCATTTACCGGAAATTCAAGTGGATTGTATTGTGTATAAGTGAGTTTTTCACTAATTCACGGTGACTAGTGACTTAATGAAAGAAAAAATTATTTGAAAAAATCTGACTCCCATTGTTATGGAGGCTATTTTATGTTCAATCTTAACAGTTGTGGGATTCTATATATTATGAATGATATAGAATAAAAAGGCTATGGTGGGTAGTATGCATTAGGTAAAATTATACTTTATACCCTTAAATTATGAAACTTACTCATCCCTCCACAATTGAGGTTTCCATATTTGTAGTGGTTTTACACTACACTAAAACCAAACTAACATTGTATTTGGACGAAAAAATATCTCTGTAATATTAATACATATTTGGGAATTCTTTGGAGCTGGATTATGAGAGATTTATCTCTCATGAATAGTCTAGTCTTAAAGTGGATGGTCTACTTTTGATTGAACTGAGAGGAAATTAGTCGAAGTGTGCGTAAGTTAACCCAGACACTCTTGACCGTTGAATCAAAAAAAAAAATGTTACATAATTCAAAGTATAAAGTGATACCATATTCTATCCATTCTTTAAAAGACGAATGTAACTAACATATTATATGAAATGAAAAATTACAATTGAAGGTACAATTAAAAACAAAAACAGAACAGTCAAATGGCAAAGTTAAGAGGTTCAAACGGTTGATTGTTAAATTGTCCTATGCATTATTGTCACAAGTATTCGTTCAAACACTGTTAAATTTTCCCAAGTGCCAAATTAGCTATAGACAACCCCAAGGGGTACTAGTTCAAAAACAAACCCAAGAGGTAGTCCAGAGGAGACATAGACCAGTTATAAATTTAGACGTTCTGAGTTTAAAATTTGACAGTTCCTATATGGTTAGGTCAAGAGAAATTTATCCCACATAAATTCTCTAGTTTCGTCTTAAAAGATCTACCTTTAATGAAATCAAGAAAAAAATTAGTTGAAATACGTATAAATTAATTCAAACAATCTTGAGTGCAATACTAAAAAAATTAGTTGTAGACAAATTGAGGATCCTCCTCTATGCCAGTAACACACCACCAACAATGATGAAAATAGGATTCAATTAAAGATACCACCAATACTAAATGGTACATAAAAGTTTGCAGACTATGGAGAGATTAACCTATCTATGTCTTACCTACAAACTTTAATCCTCTTTGGAGGTAAGCCCCTTTTTCCAGCGGATAAAAGCTGTTTTGATTACGTCTCGACAGAAATTTCACATCCAATCGACCCCACCACACCCTTTTTCAATAGCCAAAAAAAAACTATCATTATTTCTATGAATTCGTGACATGATTAGACCTACTAGTTTAAAATTATATTAAAAATAATTGTGTTTAAGGACTTAAGTTACAAAATTACCATTGGTTGTTTTCACAGAATTAGAATACTTAGGCTATTCCCAAGCCTTTCTATTGGTTTCTATATTACAAAAATGCATCACTTACTTAGCCTTTGTATCACATTACAATTAGATCTGTCAATGAATTGAATTCTGATTTGAATTAGAATTTAATAAATTAGATATGAATTAATACTTTTTATAAATAATCAAAATTCGATATCTTATGTTTCACAGATTCAAATTTAAATATATATATATATATCCGATCCGATTATAATTTAATCCAAATTATTTATGTATTTTTATATAAATATTGAAGAAATAAAGTGATTATTTAAAAAAATTAGTTAAAATTTAAGTATAATTTGTTAAAATTTAGTTTATTGCGTTATTCGGATCAGATTAAATTTTGAATTGTTAACGAATTTAGATATAAATCAAAAAATAAAATTATCGAATTATCGGATCAAATTTTAAAAATCAAGAATGAATTCAAATTTGTCATATGATTCAAACTCAATTCGTTGACAGTTATATTTACGATAAGAGATTCAAACTCAATTCGTTGACAGTTATATTTACGATAAGAGAATTGGTCAAATAATCTGACAGCCATAAGAAAAATAGCAAATCAAGTAAGAGGGACCCACAAGCATTGAACCGACCAATAGGAGAGCTCCATTGTACCAATTAAAGGACATGTGCCATGTAACTGAGTATGCAAGTTAAATAGCCAGTTGGTGCAGATGAAATGGTCCTAAACACAGTGACATATGCCTTAATCCCAGTTAAGTGAAGAAAGCAACATCTGCCTGATCTTACTTGCAAATGTCCACTATTAGCATCGTCCCACAAGAGTTTGTCCAAGTAAATGATGCTCTCTTTCAACAAAGCTCACACAAGAGTCCCCAAAAAAAAAACACTAGTTCTTTTTCGTATTGTTCTGCTGAGGAAATACACACACACACACACACACACACATATATATATATATATTTATTAGTCATAACCCGTGCTTGAAGGCACGATGAAACATAAAATTCAAACGCTCAAAATACATAATTTGACAAAATTTCTCAACATATGTATACTATAATGTATGGATAATATGTGAAACAAAAATTATATTAAATTATAAATTAATCAAATATTGAAATAATTAGACATGTGATAAAAATTAATGATGTGATATTTTTGGGGGAAAAATGTGTAAGAAATAAAATTCAATTTGTGAGCTATTTTATTATATTATATAATAAAATACAATACAATTCAAATTTCAAAAGATAAACAAAATACTTTTATTTTTTGCGATTCATATCGTTTTAAATTTTATTTTAAAGTTAATCTGACGAGTAAGATTAAATTTTCAAATTTAATAGGGATAATAGGCTCTCTAAATATGTGTTTGTTGTGATTTTTCAAAAATACTTCTAATAAACACTTAAAAAAAATAGTGTTTAGAATGACCCCACCACCTCCACTCCCACTGCCCCACCACTACCGTCATCATTGCCCCACCACCACCACCACTGTTACCGCCATCCTACCACCACCTTCACTGCCGTCACCACTGTCGCCCCACAACCACTTCCCCACCATTATCATCGCCACACCACCACCACTGTTGCCGTCACCCCTACCACCACCGCCTCCGCCCAACTCCTACCACAATCACCACTACTGTCACCGTCATCACTCCACCACCACCTCTGTCATAACCACCATAACTGTCGTCGTCGTCGCCACCGCTAACAGCACCCCCACCACTATCATCGTTGTCCCCCCACCACCATTTCTACCACCATCACCGCCACCGCCACCACCCATCGCTCACCATCATTATTGTCACCCACCACCAATTGCGACCACCGTCGCCCACAGCCACCACCATCATCATCTCATTCTTATATTTATCACTACTACCACCATTATCCCACCATCACCACCACCACCATAACCCACTACCACCCACCACCATCACTCATTGCCACCACTCATTGCCACCCACTTCCATAACTCACCACCACCCGTTGCATACTGCCACCCATCATCGTCGTAGCTCCACCACCGTCACTACCCCACCACCACCACCACTACCAACCACCATCATCGTTGCCCAGCTCCATCACTATTGCCACCCACGATTGCCACCACCATCACAGTCGTCGCCACTCACCACCACCATCACCATCTTTCACCACCACCACTCTCGTCTACCACCACTACCACCACTCACCCTCACTAAAATCGGTGCTTAAATTCTTTTCTTTATCCTCTATTTTTGTAATTTAATTTTGAATGTAAATACAAATATATTTATTGTTGACAATTTTTATTACTCTGTGCCTTTAGACACAGAAAATAACTAGCATATAAAATAAAGTACAATACAATTCAAATTTTAAAAATAAATAAAATAACTTTTAGTTTTCTTAGTTAAGATCTCTTTAAATTTTACTTTAAAATTAATCCAATGACTAATATTAACACCATAAATTTAATAAATAAAATAAACCCTTCAGGGTATATGTTGGAGTGACTTTTTAAAAGTTTTTTTATTTTTTTAAAAAAAACTTATAACTTCTCATAAATATTTTTTTTTTTAAAAAGTAGTGTTTAAATTGCCCCACCACCATCACCATTATCGTCATCGCCTCCACCACTGCCACCACTACCCCCCACTGCCCCCACCACCATCGTCGCCACCCCACCACCACCTCTGCCAAAAAACACCACCACCCCACCACAATCGCCGCCACCATTATTGTCACCACCCTACCACCACCACGTTGCCGCCACCCTACCATTACCGTCATTATCCCACCATCACCTCTACCATCACCAATAACACCATCAGCGCCATCCCTGCCCCCCACTGCCACCCCCCATCACCCCCACATACTACACCCAATGTCACCCCCACCACCATCGCCACCCACCACGGATTGCTACCACCATCGTTCACCTCCACCACCATTACCATCGTCATTTTATTCTTATATTTATTATCACTACCACCATCCTACTACTACCATTAACACCAATCACCACCATTGTTGCCAACCACTACCTACCGCCACCCATTACCACAACCCACCACCACTGGTTGTCACCCACCACCGTCGTCAACCATTGTCATCCACCCCACCACACTTATCACAACCAACCGTCACTACCTGTCATCGCCCACCATTGTCGCCACCCACTATCACCCAACCCCACCACACTTACCACCATCACCACCGTCATTCGCCACCACCAATCATATTGTTGTCCATGAACACACGTCGTCGCCCACCACTACCATCGTCACAGTCCACCACCAACCACACTCATCCACCAACCACCACCATCACACATGGTTGCCACTACCACTATCACCGTTGTCACCCACGGTTACCACTATTACCACAATTGTCACCACGTACCATAACCATCACCCACAGCCGCCCCACCACCACTACGACCATTCACCCCTACTATAATCAGTGCTTAAATTTTTTTTTTCTCTCCTCTATGTTTTTAATTTAATTTTAGTTATAAATACAAATATATTTATTATTGACTATTTTTTTATTACTTCATGCCTTCAGGCACGGGTAATAATTAGTACATATATATATATATATATATAGAGAGAGAGAGAAAGAGAGAGCCTTTTGTTTACCTCCGTTAAAATGTGCTCCTCACGTGACTATATGACACAAAAAGATAAATTTCTCAATTGACACAATTAGAGAGTTTAGCGCCTCAATTAATACAATTAGAGAGTTCATGCACTCAATTGACACAAAAATAATTCCTAAACTTAATTGACATAAGAATTATAGTTTAAAGGTCATATGTATAGATTACTCCAACTATTTGTGTCATGTGAGTGACACACTTTGCCACTTTTCTAACAGAAACAAACAGAAGAGCTCAATTGACACACAAAAAAAAAGTTCAGGAGTCTAATTGACACAATGGTTATAGTTTGAGGACCATATGTATAATTTTACTATATATATACATATAGACACACATCCAGACATATGAGAGAGAGAGAGAGAGAGAGAGAGAGCATCTTTTTTCATTTGTACATTGAAGTATTAAAAATGGAATTAAGTCACTTTCATATGCCAAAATTATTTGTGTGTGCATTGTTAGAACAAGTTTAAAAAAAAAATCAGATTTAACAAAGTTGATCACCCACCTTTAATTCTTCAAAGTCCTCACAACTAGAAGGTCAAATATCAATTCTTGTAAAGCAATAATTGGTTTCTCATGTCTCATTCTTTACTAGTCTTTTTCTTCATCTTTTTTTAGTCCTACTAATCTTATAAAATTCGGGTCCAACCAATGCACATATTTGGTGAATAATTACATGTATCCGATATTTATATTATATTCATCACTTTAAAGTTTTCTATTATTAGAAAATTAGTTCAAAGTTTTCTATTATTAAAAAAAAGAGTAATGTTGTTGCAATCTAAAAACTTGACCTAATTTACTCATCTAAAGATGTGACAATAACATGATCCAATCATGTTGTTATAACTATAATTGTTAGACTTCTTCATTGAGACTCTATTACTTGATATATCATCATGTTAACAAATTATGTTAACAAATTATGTCAGTTTTTGCATGGTCAAATAACAAATGTTATTAAGATCTAAAAAACTGACTAAATAATTGACAGTGATGTGGTTCAATAACGTTGATGTGACTGTAACTTTTGGACTTCTTCATTGGAATTTCATTACCCATCATTATATCAACAAATTAGATCAGTTTTTCAGGTCCAATAACATTACTCTTAAAAAAACCACAAATGGCTCTTTCTACATAACTTTACACACCAATGAAAAAGACTTGCAGAAACACCACCAATAACAACTTCGGGTTTCTGGTGTCATACAACTATATCTTAGTAGTCATACAGTTTGGACGCCGAATAGAATAAGTCTATCCTTGTTTCTAACACCACCAATTGGCAATAGCTTGTTATAGCCGGCCACATTGCCCCATATATTTACAACCACCTTACCTTCTTCCCCACTTTCTCTAACTTCTTCGTGGGTTTTGGTTTTCCTTCAGAACCCATCAAGAAAAAAGCACGAGGAATCAAAACAATCACTGAAATTATAGTAGGAAACCTCAACAACTCATCTGAAACACAGAAAAAAGAGAGAAGAGAGTACAAGAAAACTAGCCTGCAATAAAGATGGACAGGCTGATAAGCTTAGAGCCATCGAACGTCGTAGCAATCAGGATTGAACCTGGACAGAAGTGCTCGGGCGAGCTTACTTTGCGTAATGTAATGTACACCATGCCGGTGGCTTTCCGGCTTCAACCGGTGAACAAGACTCGTTACACCGTTCGACCACAATCTGGGATCATATCTCCTCTTATGACCCTCACTGTCGAGATTACTTATAATCTTCTTCCCAATTCGAATCTCCCCGAATCATTCCCTTACTCTGATGACTCATTCCTCCTACACAGTGTTGTGGTTCCAGGTGCAGCAGTTAAAGATCCTTCATCGACGTTTGATTCTGTCCCTATTGACTGGTTTACTACAAAGAAGAAGCAAGTATTCATTGATAGTGGCATCAAAATCATGTTTGTGGGCTCTCCGGTGTTGGCTCAACTCGTTGCCAGTGGATCCATGGAAGAAATCAGAGAAGTGCTCGAGAAGAGTGACCCGGCGTGGAAGCCA
>CAUOFW020007697.1:0-20128 GCA_963454935.2 Ilex paraguariensis | reverse complement strand
AAAAATACATATTTTGGCCAAAATCTCCCATTATTTCATTCCACTCTCACCCAATACCTATTAGAACCCTAGGAGAAGAAAAAGGGAAAGAGAAAAGGGAAGAAGAAGGTCTCTAAAGTTTGGCTTTGCTTTGGAATCCTAGGAACTTGGTTTGCAATTCTTGATCCTTAGGTGAGGTTTTCCTCTCTCTTGCATTTATATTGTGCATCTCATGTATTTTCTTTAGCTAAAGTTTACTATGTGTTTAATGAAAAAATACTTGTTATAAAACTTGATTTAGTGTTGAGTATGCTATGAATTGTGAACCTACATGTATAAAAATAATTTTAGTGTTGTGGGTTTGAAACCTTAATTTGATTTTAATTATGAGTATTTGATTAAACCTTTGATTTGAGAGTTTTGAATTATACTATGATCTTGTACATAATATATATGACTTATTTTTTTGGAAATGAAAATGATTTTAGTATTGTGGGTTTGAAACCTTAGTTTGATTTTGGTTATCGGTATTTGATTAAACCTATGATTTGTGGGTTTTGAAATATGCTATGATCTTGTACATAATATATATGACTTATTTTCTTAGAAATGGTGGTGTTGCTTTGCAAATGGAAATTTTGATATTTGAACCTACTACATTTTTGATAAAATGTCAAGGTTATGACATGTGTTTTCAAAAGGATTTATGGATATAGAAATAATAATTTTTGAAAAATGTATGTTCGATATTGACTAGCAGAGGGTTAGTAGACGGTTGAGCCCTATTGAGTGGGTTGCCAAGGTAGTAACTAGGGGGGATTGTTTATGATAGTGATTTTTGGTGATGGCCTATGTGGCATCACAAGTTGTGCCCTACACGTTTCCCTTGAAAAGTAAGAAGGACGATGAGACCCTAAGATGCAAGACCCAAAAGATTCCCCGGAGATGATTCATGCATGAACTAGTGTGATTGATTATATAGTCTGTATGCAAGGCTTGCATAGTATTTGTTATGATAGTTTGACTTTAAATATATAAACCTTTAATTTATACCTTGTAAATTTCTAATGATGAGGTGTTGAGAGATTTTTATAAATACTTTACTTATTATCTTTTACATATGCTTAATTATAAAAATTTTTCATTACTTATTCGTACGGTTTGTAGAATGTTAGTATTTAAAACTTTCCAAATGATTTGAAAAAGAATTATCCTGCTGAGATATGATTGTTCATCCCTTACTAATATTTTCAGAGACTACCATGCATCATGGGGCATAGGTGATGGAATGCTTGTGGGAGCCTGACCAAGGAAGAATCTCTTTTGACATCTTTTTGTATTTACCTTTAGAACTTATGTAGAAATATTAGCACACAAATGTTTGAAAAGGTTGTCTTAAGACATTTGTGGTGGACACTTGATCATCTCATACAGGGATTATTATTTTGGGTATTGTAATGTAAAGTTATGGCTTTGTGTATTAAGTTGTGATGTGTATTTGTATTAGATGTATCCGAGTTTTGGAGGACTTCATGGGCCTGTAATATCCACCCTGAATTTGGTTGAATTATATTTTTTAGGGAGGCATATTGTGGATGTTTAGTTAGTTTAAATTATGTTATGCTCTCATAGGAATGTTCTTACTAGCTGCTAAAATTTTTGAAAAAAAAATATGTTTTGATAAAACCAAATATTTCATTTCATTCAATTATTATTTTAAATCAGTAATAGAATTTTGGGTAAATATCACTTTTTAATAAATCACGTTTTAATGACAATTGGGGCGTGACAATAGGACTCACCCACTTGCTGTCTACAATAGGGTAAATGTCCCCTACATCACGTAGCTTTGGAATCTTTCCTCGAACCATATCCTTCATTATTGGATTCAATCTTCTCTGTGGTTTTCGGGATGTCTTAGCATCATCTTCTAGATATATAGTATGTGTACAAATAAGGGAACTGATGTTTGCTATCGTCCAGCCAAATAGTTACTTGATGTGCTCGCAAGACATAAATTTTTTTTCTTCTTGCTCTGTATTCAACGCTGAATTAATCACTATTGGAAATGTCTCACTGCTCCCTGAGAATGCATACTTCAATGTATTTGGTAGTGGCTTGAACTCCAAGGTTGGTGGCTGAATAATGGATGTCACAATACTCTACTGGCAATTTCTCAAACTTAGGCAACCATGTGCCTACTTAACGAATAGTTTTATACTCCAACTTCTACTTGAACTCAATACCTCAAAATTCTCATCATCCACATGCTTAACATACTACTTTATGATGGTGTCAATCGTATTCACTTCATATATATCGCCATCATCACCTTACTGCTTACTGATGTTGAAAACATTCAACTTCAGTGTCATATTTACAAATGCAAGCTTCATTACATCATTTCTACAATTTATAATAGCATTAAAAGTTTCAAGAAGGTCTTCCCAAATAACTGAAATTTGTGCAAAAGATTTAGCAATAGGTTGTGTATCAAGAACAATAAAATCAAAAGGAAAATAAAATCTATCCACTTGGACTAAAGCATCCTCCACAATTTCTCTCTGTACATTTATCTTTGTGCAAAAAGTTTTTTTCTGTACATTTATCTTTCACTTCATAGTATAAAGTTCTTTCAAAAACTTAGCATAAGTAGGCACCTAGCTGATAGCATCAAACAATGGAATATTAAGCTTTACCTGCTTAAAAACATAGAGAATTTCAGAATTATTAGGAATCTTAGCATGTGCTTCTAATCAGTGAGGATATGGTGCAACAACATAACACTTAATATTATCAACATTGACAATCTTTGGTTGATGAAATTTATCACCCTCCTTGGATTCTTCCCTAGTCTCTTTTTCTATAGGTTTAGAGACTTTCAGTAGACTGGTCTTGTCAATTTCATTTCCACTCCACAAGGTGGTGATATACTTGATTTCTTCTATATTGTCTTGGTTGGCATTGAGTACCTTAACACCATATTGACCTTTAGGGTTCTCCTAAGGTTGTGCTGGAAATTTGTCATTTTCTTGTTGTAAAACACCCAAAGAATTGGTCAACTTAGTAAGTTGAGTTTTAATGTTGTCAAAGGCTTGTGCATTTTTATTATTGATTTTCATTTGACTTTGTATAAACTGATGCAATGTAGTACATGATTGGGGTAATGAGAAATTATAGACGGGCCCTTACCTGAATTTTTTTTTATTTTGTTAGATGGGAGGGGCATATGACACAAATGCATGAGGTTCAAAAGTGTTATCATTCCTCCTAATAAAATTATGAAGGTTCTGCCATCTAGGATTATATGTGTTCGAATACATAGAAAATGACTGCTTTGGTTGATAAATACATTGACTTGTTCATGCAACACTTCTTTAAGAACATGTATGGTAGGGCATTCCTGAGTAGAATGCTCACTTGTATAACAAATAGTACACGAATCATCAATCTTAGATGCACTATTTACCTCATTGACTCTTTTCACCTCTAAATCTTCTAATTTTTGAGATAATTTAGCAATCTTAGCATGCAACTCATCTTGGTCTCTTAATATGTATTTACCTCCCCTAGTCGGTTGAGATGCATTGTATGACTTTGATCTCTTGGCAGGATTGAAAATGTCCCATGACTGAGCGTTTTCTGCCAAGGTATCAAAGTAATCTAATGCTTTCATAAAAGAAACTAACCAATTGTCAAGGCTTGAATCCATGACGTGGCACATAATTGAAAAGATTTTTAAATCTTTTCAAACACTTATAAAAGTGTTCATGTTCTTTTTCTAAAAATTTTTGAATCAATTTCCTCAAAGATGATAGTTTTTTGCACTAAAAAAATTTCTTTAAAAACTCTTTTTGCATATCTGACCATGACCTAATGGATCGAGGGTTCAAAGAATTAAGCCAAGTTTTTGATTTATCTTTCAAAGAAAATGAAAATAGCTTCATCCTAGCAACTTCCTCAAGCACATTTTGATCGAGCAATGTTCCAACCACCTCCTCAAATTCCTTAATGTTTAGATAAGGGTTTTCCTTATCCAACCAATATGAAGCATGATGGTGAAACATTCCTTGGGGCTGAAGATATTTCCTCATTGTTTTCACAAGGTAAACTAATGGGAGAATATTTGCAAGATTTCTAGGATTTTTCCCATCTATCTGGTTTTGTCCGTCATTTAGATTTATGTCATTCATATTTATATATGATCCTGTGTCTCGTCTAACAAATCTATTTGTATTACCACGTGCCCACATACAACCAATAAACCTAAAAATGAAAATCTACCACTAATAGAACAAATATAAATATATTTACAGTAGAAAAATGTACATGAGCTAATAATAAAAATCACAAGACTTACCTGACATATGTCTGAATCACTTTTCAAATAAACCATTGTATTTTCTGGCAATGACGTCAAAAATGCTTGTCTCAAAAACTCTCTTTTAAATATATACAAAGTGTTTCCCAATGCTTAATAAAGTTGTATAGTGTAGCAACTTGAAAAATCCTAGGCCGTCTCCTAAGGGAACAATGATATTCGAATGATGGTGTGTTTGTAAAACAAATTAAAAAAATCCTTTGGTTAAGAAGGGAAATGGTGAGTGTAAAGACTACGGTAATGAATTCAAATGAAAATAGTTGGCCAATTCTTGGGAATCATCTTGTCATAATCAAACTTATTGATTCTTATTTATAACTCATCCCAGCTCAAAATCAAATTCACTTAGACTAAATATTCAACAAAAACCACGTTTTCATAATATGTAGCTTTAAAGATAGGGAATGAAACTAAAATGATAAGCACTTAAATGTATAAATGATCTCCATGCATTATTCGTGCCGGATGATTTGTCGATGAGAAATCAAAGTGGTCACATAATAATTAGTTTTCAAAGTTAGCTTTTTCCATCTACAAAGCATTCGATCGGTTAGAAATCATTGGAGAATCACTATGCTTGCATATGGATGAGAATCAACGCTTGGATCATGCCGAAATTTATCTAGAAGTAAAACTTATCAAGTAGAAATCGGCGATAAACATGTAAAACTAATGAAAATGAGCAACAAGATTGAAAGAAGTACTCACCACTAGAATAGCTTCAAAATACTAAGTTCAAATACAAAAAGAAACCATACAAATAGAGTTTTGAAAATAAAATGGAAATCCTCCCGATTGTATTCTTTGTCACGTGGCAAAACTCGTACAATGTAAAACTTAAGTGTCCATTTGGTTAAAAAGAAAAACATGATGACAAGTAAAAATAATAGAAAGTGAAGTGAAAGAAAAGAAAATGATAGAAAATATATTTTGATGCATGTATTTGGTTAGAATGAAAAATTTACAGGAAAGTTTTAAAAAAGTTTCATTCTATTGATTGAAAGAAAAGAAAGTTATAAGAAATTTTTTATAATTGTCTAAACTACCCTTAATTATATTAAATCGGTCTAAAAAAGAAAAAAAATATATGAAATCATAATTAAAAGTTAAATTTTTTTAAGTGACTCGAAACCTAATTCTAGTACAATCATCAATACAAAGGTTTTTAGGCAAAATTATATGATTAATCAAATTCATACCAAAATTTTTTTAAATTAATAACTAATAAAATATTTTAAAAAAAATAAGGGTAAAATAGGAAGTTAGTTATAGACCAATGGACCTTTGGTCCAATAGTACTTCTTTTCTTGTAAAGGCTTTGCCTTCTTGAAGTCAATGATTCAAGTCCCCCTTCCTCTTCCTTCTCCCCCCAAAAAAGGTAATATTATAAAAGAAAATTTTAAAAAAAGTTATAGATTACAACTTTTTTGCATTTCTTTGTGTTTTTTACAAGAAAAAAATGTTGGTTATTTGTGAGAAAATTCAAGTATAAAAGAAAATTATTTTTTCTATCATTTTTCTTTTCATGCTAACCAAATACATGAAAATTTTAAAAAATTTATCTTTCTTGCAATTTCTACCATTCTCCGGCCAAACAAACAAATCCTAAGCAAAACTTTGAAACTAAGAAAAAAATCCCTCAATGTGTGTAGGAATGTGTATATATATAACATCATCATCCGTCAATCCCACTGGCTAAGGTGAGTGGCTTGGATGGTGGAAGCTTTCTCGAAGAACTTTCCTTTGTTGGTGTCGTCCAATAAAAATGTTCGTGTGAAGGTTGGGAGTTGCAATCATCCAATGAAAAGCTTTGCTTAGCAGTTAGGATCCACCCCTTAAGTTGTGCAACTGGATGGTAGTAGCTTCACGACGAATGAATGAAGACTGGGACTTCGTGAACTCTTAGTGGTGTGTGACGAACCTGTGTCAAGCATGAAGAGCCGGTTCCAAGATTTCTGTTGATCGTAGTACCGGTTCTAGCATTATAGAAATGGTTCCAGGCTCTCTGGATTTCGTAGAACCGGTACCAGCATACTAGAACTGGAACTAAGCTTTTTGGACCTCGTAGAACCAGTTCTAGTAACTCTTTTTATGGTTTTCTACTTTTCTGATTTTCTCCTTCGGATTCCAATCCTTTTCTTTCATATGCTTTCCATGATCTTCTAACTTGATTCCAACATGTTCCTCTTCATCTTCTTTGCACCTACAAACACATATACCACAATTAATTCAAACTTAGTGTAATTCAAATACTTAAATATCGAATCAACGATACAAAGTGGATGAATTTACCCTATTGAATATGCAATGTTACTCTTAACATCCCGCCCAACACAAGGAGTTGGAACTCCTATAACTTGTGCCTTGGGATGGACTTAACATCCCTGGAATAGACTGACTTTTAAGTGTGCAAGACTCTTTAATAGTGAGCAGATGTTGGTAACAAAGCCCACTACAAGAAAAGTGGTGATAGCCGGCATTAAACCGCCGACGTTTGTGGGAAACGCGGATAGTGTTTGCTAATTGCCAGTGTTTAATAAATGTCACTAATTCTTACCGTTTATTAAACGCTACTAATGCTCGACTAATTTAAATTAAGCACTAATTAATACCACTAATGATCGACATTTAATTAATGTCAATACTTTTTGGCGTTTTGTAAACGCCACTAATTCCTAATTTAAAATTTCATTTTATTTTTCCTTCCCCAACGACTTAACATTTTATTTATTTTGGGTTAATTACAAATTTTATCTCGAAAGATTATTTGAATTTTAATTTATACTCTTAAAGATAAAAAAATCTTAATTTGTACCCTCAAAGATAAAAATTTGTACCAATATGCACCCCAAAGATAAAAAATCTCAATTTACACTCTCAAAGATAAATATTTGTATCAATGTGCACCTAAAACTAATTCTCGTCAGTTTGCTACCTAAAATTAAATTGATAAATTATATCTAGATTTCTTCATTTTTTATCACTTAATCATTTAGACTCCACAAAATAAAAGGTAATATGAAATTATAATTTTTGGTTAGGATAAAATAATATTTTTTAACGGTTATAAAATCCTAATAAAAATACTCTCATTCTAAAACGTCTCTCCAATTGGACATTCAAATAATTATGTTTGAGTGATATATTGCATTGCATATAAAAAATATTATATAAATACCTACATTCTATTGGACATTCAAATGGTAAGTTTGATTTTGAACTTTAGAGTATATCGGATCTACAAAATAAAGGGTAATATAAAATTATAATTTTTTATTAGGATAAAATTATATTTTTTAACGGCTATATTAACGGATATTAACGAAAAAGGATTATGTATTACACGTGCACAAACGTCATGAGATGTATAAGTAATATTTTAAATGTGAAGGGGTTCAAATGATTAAGTGACAAGTATTAGATGATCTATGTATAATTTATCAATCTAATTTTAGACGGCAAATTAACGGCGGTTAATTTTAGGTACACGTTGATACAAATTTCTATTTTTGAGGGTAAAAATTGAGATTTTTGATATTTGGGGGTGCATATTGATACAAATTTTATTTTTGAGGGTACAAATTAAAATTTTTGATCTTTAAAAGTAAAAATTGAGAATCAAACGATCTTTGGGGTGTAATTTGTAATTAACCCTTCTCTGTTCCTCAAATCGATTTCCTCATTTTAACCTAGCCGTCGTCTTCTCTCTGTGGCTGACGCCCTCCGGCACATGACTCCCTCTCTGATGGCATCTCTCTCTGAACTCTCCTTAGTGGATTAGGTCGTCGTCACAGAGAGCTCAGCCAAATCGTTGCCTCATCTCTTCGTCGTCACAGAGAGCTTAGCCAATTCTGCTTCTGTTGTCTTTTAGCAAGTCCATCTCTCTCTCTTTCTCTCTCTCTCTCCCTACATGATTAAACAGTATCGTGTAAGAGAAAATATTTGTCTACGTAGTACAACTTGTTTCTATTAACAATACAGTCCAGACCTTGTGCTTATTAGTTAAAAATTAGTGTATCTTTTACAATAGTAAGTGAAAATCTTGAAACAATTTAGTATTACACGATCTAACTTGGCTTGGAGGTGTCGGCATGGCATGTCAATAAATCAGATTCCAGGTAAGGTGTAGAAAAATTCCAGTAGGAGGGAAAGAATTCAGAAAGTTGGTTCGCAAACTGATTTATTAATTATTTGTTCTGAAGTCTAAGGAAAAAAATTATGCACTATGTTTTGAAAAAAAAAACAAGATTTTCTCTGTTAGTCCTCCCATTCTATCATATACTCTATCTTTTGACACAGAGGCATGCCACAAAAATTTTCAATGATTGAAGTTTGATGTATCTTTTCTGGATGAATGCATTACATTTGACCAATCATCAACGACTGCGTAAAGCCATGTCTCAAATTTGTGTGATCCTCAGGAAGCCTTAAAACAAAATTAGCTGAGCCTAAACTGAAGAGCAAAGTCTTGAGCAGAGAATAAAATCTCAGTCGACTGCATGTCGCCCCTCTCTTTATGGATTTGTTGTGGTTGTCTCCTCTAAAAGATTCCATCAACTAAACTCTGAGCACGCATTTCTGATTACAGTGGTATGTAAACTATATCTTAATTTGAAACTGTATAATTAATTGACTGGTTAGTTCCTTGATTAACAAATTCATCGTATCTTGATTCTTTGTCTTTTGCAATTACGGTGTTTATTTGCTTGTTTAGTATTACCAGTCTTTTAATTGTGCCTGCCCAATTAGATAGTCCATTTTCCTGCTTTTGTGACAAGTGCAATATATACTTTTGTCTTTATGAACGAGGAAATGTTTCTTGATGCATGAAAAATGGAATTGGACACTTTGAATTCTATTCGTCTACTAGGAGTAGTTATTAGGAATGTAGAAATGGAGAGACTTGATTAGTCTCTTCAGAATGATTGAATTTGATTGTACATAATTATTAAAATATACGGTATAGGATTGCCGAGTTTCTAATTTTTTTTTTTCCTTTTTTTTTTTTTGTGTTCAATTATTTTGGTATCTTAAAACCGCATATGTTTGATGGTTCAGATTTGCAAGCATATCATATTGGAATACGTTTATGGATAAGAGTTGGATACATTTACATAGACTGAACCCATTGTATGAACAAGGAATTAAGAATTTTATCAAGTTTGCATGTGAAAATAAACCAAATGCACTGGAACTCACGTGCCAATGCAAAAAATGTCGTAATGTTAGATTGGTAAAAGGAAAACTTTTGGAAGAACATTTAATTGTAGATGGGTTTCTTGAGAGTTATACTCATTGGATTTTTCATGGGGAAGTTCATTTGCTTTGGTTTTTGGAGATAATGAATCAAGTGACTCTAGTTTGGGAGATGAAATTCAAGAAATGTTGCATGATGCATTTGGGATTCCCCCTCCAAGTCCAGTTTGTGGAATGAGTAGTGACGAACTTGAAAGGGATAGTAGAAAAGGGCCAGATCACGCAACAAAAAAGTTTTTCAAATTGTTGAGTGAAGCCAAACGAAAGTTATATCCAGGATGTACCAAAGTTTTCGACACTGTTATCTGTCATTCAATTGATGCACATCAAGTGGCTTAATGGATGGAGGGATAAGTCATTCACAATGTTACTTCAACTTCAAGTACTAAAGGATATGTTACCTGAGGGTAACACGTTGCCCACTTCATTTTATGCAACTAGACAATTGATTAAAGAGTTAGGTCTAGATTGCATTAAGGTACATGCATGTCCCAATGATTGCATGTTGTATTGGAAGGAGACAACTGCTAGGAATGACTGCCAGAAATGTCAAACATCTAGATATAAACAAATTGATGATCAAGGAGATGAAACAAATATTAGAGGCAAAAAATCCCGCAAAAAGTTGTAAGGCCCTTTAATACCGAGACTTCAGAGATTGTTTATGTCATAAAAAATAGTAGCATTGATGACTTGGCATGCAGCAGACCGAACAAATGATGGGGTACCAAGAAATCCAATTGGTTCTCTTACTTGGAAAACTCTAGACCAGTTGTATCCCGATTTTGCTAATGATGCACGTAATGTTAGACTTGGATTAGCGTCTGATGGGTTCAATCCATACAGGATAATGAGTATTTCTCATAGTACATGACCTGGTATTTTAATGCCATACAACTTGCCGCCATGGTTGTGCATGAAACAACCTTATATGATGTTAACACTGATTATTGATGGTCCTCATGCTCCCAGAAATGACATTGATGTATACTTGCGCCTTGTAGTGGATGAATTGAGGGAGTTGTGGGAGGTTAGTGTTAATACGTTTGATACATCTAGAAACCAGATGTTTCAAATGCGGGCAATGCTATTATGGACAATCAATGATTTTTCGGTTTATGCAAATTTGTTAGGATGGAGCACAAAAGGTAATTTAGCTTGTCCTTGTTGTCATATGCACACCCGTTACCGTTGGCTGACAAATGGAAAAAAGCTTTGTTACATGGGGCATCGATGCTGGTTGGGTCAAGATCATGGATTTCGTAAAGATAAATTGCCATTTGATGGCACTGTTGAAGTTAAATGAATCCAGCTCGACTTTTGGGTACATATGTGTTACAAATGTTTCCTTCAGATTATCAAAACAACTTTGGGAAGGATGGCAAGAGCAGCCATTCCAGAAAGCGAAAAAGGAGGTTAAATGGGGTATATGAAGATGACGAGACTCATCTAAGCTACAATTGGTAGAAGAAAAGCATTTTCTTTGAGTTGGCTTATTGGGAGCACAATCCGATTCGACATATTCTTGATGTGATGCATATTGAGAAGAATGTTTGTGACAATTTATTATGGACTCTTTTAAATGTTGCTGGAAAAGAGAACGACAATCTGAATGCTCGACTAGACTTGCAAGAAATGGGCATTCGAAAGGCCTTGCACCCACAACAAGCGAGTAACAAATTTTATTTGCCCCCTTCATGCTTCACTATGGACAATGGGGAGAAAGATGCATTTTGTGCATTTCTAAAGAAACTCAAATTTCCAAATGGCTATGCATCAAATATTTCTCGGTGTGTTAATGTTAAACAACGAACTATCTCTGGACTAAAAAGCCATGATAGTCATATATTAATGCAACAACTTTTACCAATTGCTGTGAGGGGTTTATTGCATAAGAAAGTGGTTGGGCCACTGATTGAGCAATGTAATTTTTTTAGGCAGTTATGTTCAAAGGTTCTGCAAGTAGATGACCTAGACCACCTCTAGTCTCGGATTGTGCTTACACTTTGTCATCTCCAAAAAATATTTCCGCCGAGCTTTTTCAATATCATGGAACATTTGCCGATACATTTAGCTGAGGAGGCTAAGATTGCCGGCCCGGTGCAATATTGTTGGATGTCTCCAGTATAGAGGTGAACCATGCTGCATATATAACTAAATTTCGTTAATTCATTCACACTTCCCTTATATAAAGCCATGTGCTCTGTCATATTTAAGGCTTAAATGTGTACCTGCCCTGCCTTGGTTTCATCTTTCCATTACTCATCCTTTTGGCACTTTGAAGCCAGGACAAATTCTTTATCTGCATTATTTCATTTATGAATGGATATTAGAGGTGCCAGACTATTGTAAAGCAATTTTGCTTTGTTGTTATTAGTTCTCTGGGATCATTGTACTTTTCTTTTTTCATGTTGTGATGGATCACCATAGAAATGGCTATAATTCTACCAATTATCTTTTGTAATATTGCAATTTTCAGAACATGTTCTGTTTCAGTTTTAAGCTTAGGACTACTAGACTTAACCTTAGATTCACGTGAGAAAATTTGGTACTAGTGCTTTTCATTTTTATTGTTTTATGTGGAATTTATGTGTTAATTTATATTAAATGAAGGTTCATCGACAAAAAAGAGCGAAATTTCCGCCCAAATGACTCTCCCTCCTAAGCCTAAGGTTCAGGATTATCTTGCTGGAAAAGAGGAGTGTTGTTGTATTATCCAGTGGGGGAGGTTAAATGGAGAGATGTTTTTTTTATGGATTGGAGGATGTTGTTGAAAAGCTTGTTTTTGGAGGATTCTGTTGAAGCTTATTTTGGTTTGGAATTTTTTAAATTTTGTTGTTTTCTTGTTTGAATTTTTTGAGCAGACTGTTTTGGAAATTTTCAGCAGACTGTTTATAGGGAAGCAAATTGTATGGTAGATTTTTTTTTGTTGATTGATTAAAAAAAAAAATATCATTACATAAATGCTGAAAACTAGGTAAACGCCGTAAAATAACTCCGGTCACCAAAATTTTAAAAGAAAGCCGTTGATTAAATAAGCGTCGATTCAGTGTGCAAGAAATGTCACTTTAATTTTTTGTGGTGTTTAATTAAACGTAGGTAATTTTTCTGACGAAGGTTTTGACGATGTTAATAACAAACGTCAATAATAATATTTTGCCGTGTTTGTTTGACGGTAAATGTCTTTTTTCGTGTAGTGGTCATAGGTGGTTGTTGGCAAAAAGGGTCCGAAATTGAAAGAGTCTAGGACTGTTGTTGATCTTCCACCTTCTTGAACTTCTTTTGCCACTGATTTTCTGCAAGAAAGAATGTTAGTTAGTATTCAAATAGGTTAGACATGGGGAGGAGTTTAAAATTCCATTAGAATCAAATACTCTAATTTGCAAGTGTATCTTCGGCCAATGAAGTTTGGACGTCGCCATGAAATGCTTGGTACGTAACCTAGGAGGGGCTCGGTATCACTGCAATTAACTGAACCTTAAAGAGTTTAGGACTCTTTAACGATGAATGAACATAAATTTTGGTAGTAGGTTTGACAGCCTTTGGCGAAAAGTGACCGAAAATAAAAGAATCGACGATTTGTTGATTCCTTTTTCTTGAGCTGGTTTTTCTGAACTGCCTTCGACCAGCATGGAATTAGAAAGTCCATCTTTGATTCAAATGGACCTTAAAGTGCTGAAGTTTCTGGGTGACTTTTGGAAGAGACTAAAAGAAAGACTTGAAGTTTTTACATGTTGCAGCCAAGCCTTGCTGTGGTAGGATTTGGAAACCCCATCAATCTGTTGCTTTAGATAGAATGCTTTGCTGTAATTTTTTTATCTCCAACCAATACGCAGTGACAATGTCCTTTTTTTTTCTTTTAAAGGGTTTGATATTGTTGCAATTGGTTCGGGTTGCCTCTATCGAACCAAGATGCTGCCATAAAAAATTCAAGAAATTTAATCGAAGAAAGAGAAAGAGAAAGAGAAGAGAGAGAAAGGAATTCATACCTGCTTCAGATTTTTATTTGTTTGTAATCCCTCTTATTTATCTTCTCAACTTTCTCCTAAACTTCTACTTTTTTCCAGAGCTTCTCTCTGTGCTCTTCAATCTCTCTCTTTCTCTCCAACCGTCCAAGCTCTCCTCTCTTTTTTTTTTTCCCAGATACACCTTTTTCTCCTCTTTTTATATATTTTTTTTGTTACACGGGGACTTGAGAGTCCTAACGGTCATCCATTGGGCGACATGGGATTTAGTGGCTTCCACCAACCGTCATCCATTGTCCCTCACCCTCCAAATTTTCAGCTAGTGGGTCTTCCACTAACTTCGAGCTTTGGGCACGCATTCTCTATCTCTCTCTGCTTTTCAAGTGTGTACAACGGCATAATTAGGGGATAGTAATTGGGATCCATGTGTTCGGCGCAATTGAATAACCCTAAAGATTAATTGTGAGTATGGATAAAAGTATGAATCGTAACAAAAACATACTCGAGATCTCTTCGAAAGATACAGGTCGTGGACCTCGCTAAAAATTTGAACCAACCATGATTTTTTTTTAACCGTTTAACAAGCACGATGATAATTACAAAAAACTAAACGAAATAATCCTAAGGTGACTTATTTTAACTTTTCATAAGAAGTAAATACATAGATCAAAGGGGGCCACTCAAGTAGGTAATTTGATGGTGATGTTTGGTACCTTTCTTATGTTTTGTCACCAATAAATATGAACTAAAACAAGAAAAGTGTCATCTCTTGTACTAAAGGAAAAATACCAAGCAAAACCACCATCTCATTTTCAAATTTTTATACAAACTTTTGATTATGGATAACAAATGCAGCGGAGATCGTCAAACAGTCAACATGAAGGAAATAGAAAATGAAAAAAGATTGAACAATAAAAAAAAGTGTAATATTTTAAACAGATTATTTTTATGCAAAATAAGTTTGAATGGAATCATGTTTTTAAAAAAGGGATAAGGAGGGGTAATCATCGTATTTTTCTTAGTATACTTACTGACATAATCCTTTTTCCGGAAAATAAAAATTTCATTGATGAGTAACAATGATATACAAAACAAGGGAGTAATCCCTTTAGAACATGCAACAACGGCATCAAAAGTAAACAAATATGTGAGGGGTGCACATTCAACATAAGCACCTCAAACAGATTCGACAAAAAGTACAATCAATTGAAAGAGAAACCATTGCAATGTAGTAAGCAAACAAGTGATATCACACAAGAAAATTATCTGGTAAGCTCCATTTGTGTATGATTTCTATATTTTGCAGGTTGCGTTTGAACTTTAGGAATGTCATTCTGCCCCGAATAATTTGCTAGCATGAATTCCACATGCTACAACTGTAAAGATTTGAAAAATGAGAATAAATTTTTCGTTTTGCCAGTAGGACATTATTCATGCACTATTTGTCGATAGATCACTATATATGCATCATTTATACATAAGTCATATTTATAAGCATAATTTGAGTATATCATAGGAGATAAACATGCTTAGAAAGTTAAAATACACTTACTGTATGAATTTAAGCTTAAACAGAAACAATTTCAAAAATTATACCAAAAGGGCGTTTCGGGTGGCCCAAGTGGGACTGGGCAAACCCGACCATAAGAGAAAATCTATTTTTTTGAAAATTTTATTTAAAATAATTTTAAGAACTTTGGTTAAAATAAAATGACGAATTGAGGCGTTTCAGGACAGGTTGTAAAAGAACTTTGGTTAAAATAAAATGACGAATTGAGGCGTTTCAGGACAGGTTGTAGTGTAACGGGGTCCCGGATTCATCACGAGCAAAAGGGTCATTTTGTACCTTTGCCCCTCCACTATAAATACAACCCCCTTAGTTTAAAAATATCAGTTTTTGGTCTGGGAAGGAGCAACACACGTTCATGGAGGAAAAATGAAGAAAAATTCTAAGTTCTTCAAGTTTCAAGTCACCAAAACTCACTCTTAGGCCAAGATTGTTGCAAAACTTCCTTCTAGGTTGTTCCTCTCAACAAGGGCTATATTTTCACCAATCGGTTCGGCTGTGCATGAACACAACTTCTTTGGTTTGAGAAAAACTATTTTAGGTATAATATTTTGCTAAGTTAGGGATATATTTAAGTTTTCTTGCCTTTCTATGTGTTGATTGAATGATTTAGGTGTTTACTTGATGTTAGAAAAATCACTTAGGTGGTAGTTGTTTTGAAAACTTAGAGTTAGTAGTTTAGGTACTTTTGTGTTTTTTGAGTTTCTTAACTTTTTTGTACTATGATAAAGGTGTACCTTACATATATGTTGGATTATTATATTCTAACTTAAGTTCATGTAAAGAAACTCTTGTAGTTTGAGAGTTATGATTTATTCCATGAGTTGGGAGTTTGTGCACTTGTATTTTCTCTGAGAAATTGTGAAAGTAATGAACATTAAACTTGATCATATGTTCAATCCATTGAATAGTGTTTCACTTTCATGTAGATAAAGTGTTGTGAATTTGAAGTTATGCTTTACTTTATGAATGATGCATATTTTAAGTTATATGCCATGTGTTTGATGAAATGTTACATAAAATTTATATTGAAAAAAATCATAGCATCTTGGCATACATGAATCCTTGGAAACATGGCATGGGTTGAGCACTTGGTGCTATGCATTATGAGGGTGTAGATCCTGTGGTGAAAAATCCAAAATCTGGTCAATGACAGTATTCGCGGGCTGAAGGAGGCGAATCGTGAAGCGAGACATGGGTGACATAGAGTTGCATGTGTGTTTCATGCATATTGACATTGCATAGAATTGAGGGATTATGTGGTTGTAGCTTTTAAAATGTACACTTGCACATGCCGCGTCTTAAATTTGTACCTAGAATTAGCATTTTGTTATACCAACAGTTGAGCTGATCCATTCGTGTGATATCATATTACAAATGAGACTCCCGGTACTTAAGACTTCTAGAAGTCTTAAAGGAAGGAAAGTAAAGGAACTTGAATGGACATTTGGCCATTGGGGCATATTTTGTATGTATGGGCGTAAGACCAAATGACTTGTATTTCAGTTTGAAAAAGTAGTGGATTATAGGCCTTGAACCATTTTAAAGTGTAAAAGTGTAAACTCAATTGATATGTGAGATATTTTTATTTAATGAGTATCATATGTTTATATTGAGACAACAAGATGTGTATGTTGAAAACAATGGATGTATGTTTAATTTACATGGATTGTGGCCATCGAGTGAGGGTGGGATGTGATATACTTATACATATGTAGTATTGTGAATATTAGGTGGGAAAAATGTTTGAAAACAAAGGAGGTTATGTTGAAATTTTATGAAAAATTAAAAGACTTGTTAAGTGTGTAAAACACCTTTTAAATAGGTGGGAAGGATGTCGAAAGGGGGGGTTTAGAAACCTTAAAGAAATAAGATAAAAATGGAAGAAAAGTGGCTTGAGAAATTTTGGGAAAAAAATGGGATAATGTGAGAAATGAATGAAAAATCAATTTATCCAACTTAACGACCTTTCATTTACTTTTCTTCTTCCTTTTCACTCACTTCCCGAATTGGTGGAAATTTGGGGCGTGACAACAACTTTTCAAAAGTTAAAGAACTAGCAAGTTATTTACCATTGTCAGGTGGCTGGGTTGTTTCAAAAAACTTCAAGTGATTCGAGGGAAAGTTACACTATTAAAAGCTAGCAGAAAGATTATAATGCACATTACAAATGCATATGATTTCTAGTTACGATGATATGGAAACTATAAATAGTACATTGAGGGTAGTAATAGAGAAAATGTACAATCTCAATGATACGACTGGTTATGTTGATCTGTATGTATTGAAACCACATCATATGTTGCTGAACTTGATCCTTGCTCATTCCTTCAATGGGTGCTTCTCACCAACCCTTATTTCCACTAGCCTCACTTATTTGATCCAACATCCTTCCATGTTCATTTACAACCTTGAATGGGCATGCAACTCATCAAGTTCTTGGTTGAGTCGATAAACTTAGGCCCGACGAAAATCCACAATGACAAGAGCATTATTATTTTCTTCATTTTGGACTCGTCTTGTGAATGACTCGATACTTGGATGAACAAATGAAAAAGGTTTTCTTGTGGGATAAAAAATTAATATAACAATATCATTATCACACAAAATACATAGCTTGTTTACTTTTTTAAAAATCCCAATACGCCACTTTGAAAAATTTTGACGACCCCTAGTGCACTTGTTCTCCATAACAAAAAAGTTTGTGAAAAATTTTAAAATTAAATATTGTAGTTTTTCTTAGGATTACCTTTCGCACCCAGAGGTGATACCTTTCTTGTTTTTGTTTGTATTTATGGGCTACAACACATGAGAATTGTATGTAACACCATCTTGGAATTATATACCATCTTGAGAGGTTTCTTGCCATATTTGTATTTGCTTCCTGATAAAAGTTAGAAAAATAGAATGTTCACATCGCATGACAAGTGTCTTAATATTTTGGCTACTTTTTTTTCATATCCTAGATACACTGGGTGTTAGCTAACAAATGAGATTACATCTCTATAGCCCTTCTCATTTCATATTTCAACCCTAGGTTGGAAACAAGTCTAAATAGGAGAGAACCCTACCTCTTGAAGCGTGAGCTCTCATTGTAAAAATCCTGAGCACCTCAAATCAAGCCTTATCCCTCAATTCTCAGATTTGATATTTTGCGAGAAAGGTGCGATCTTTGGTATAGTTGCGTAACTTGTGTCGTATAGAACAACTTTAATTTTTGTCTCGAAGCGATCCAATGGTTGGATCTTCATAGATTTGAGAAATAAGATGAAGAAGATACTTTCTCTCTCTCTCTCTCTCTCTCTCTATGTTGATCTTTGGGAAAAATGGGTGAAAGACCCAATTTTTCACCCTTTTTATACTTTTCATTTGCTTGACCCTTATTGCGCCACACATCCCTTTTTAACTGGTTCTGTTTTATTGCGAATCAATTAAATCTCGTAATGTGTAAAGTTTAGTATATTTTTATTCTATTAAATTTAAATTATTTCCCAGGTTTTAGGACTAAAATCTGATTGCGATAATTTTAGTCGCGTAACACCTAATCGCATTGTAAACGCAAAAAATTCGATTATCTTGGAATTTAATAAAAATTGATTGGGTAATTAGATTTTGCGATACAAATCCAACGGTGAGGTCCGTTTTGTCATTTGAGTTCTATAAAAATTTGGGTTTTCAACCCGTCTTGTAACGGATAATTATTGTTTTGCCTTTTTTTAATTAAGTTTTAATTTTTTTTTAAGTTTCACATTCTTCCCCTCAAGGGAATTTCGTCCCTGAAATTACACACGTGTACATATAACAAAATGCATATGAAAAAAGTTATATACTACACTATAACTAAAAGAAATGTACCTCCATCCTTAAACACAAATGGATAGGTAGTGCGAATAGTATTCTCACGTTCCCATATCGCCTCCCCTATATCACAGTGCTACCATAACAATTTCACTAGCCTCATAGCCTTTCCACACAAAACCTGATCTCCTTGTCCATGATATGCACCAGTCCCTTCTCGAAGGTCCTATTTGTATCAACAACTAGCTCACTCTAATCCACCATATGTGTAGGATTTGGAGTATACTTCCGGAGTATAGAAACATAGAACACTACATGAACACCCAACAAATTTGGTGGTAACGCCAACCGGTAAGTAACTATACCAACTCTCTCGAGTACCTCGAGGTCTAGATATACCTTGGCAACAACTTTCTCTGCTTCCCGAATCTGACCACTCCCCTATTAGGCATTACCTTCAAGAAGACGTGATCTCCAACCTCGAACTCTAGAGGTCTCCGTCACCTATTGGTGTAGCTCTTTTGTCGGCTCTGAGCCGTAAGAAGACGTTTCCATATTATGTCCACCTTCTCTGAAGTGTCCTTGACCAAGTCAGGACCTGTGTAATGTCCCCCCCAACCTCCGTCCAACATACCTTAGAACGGCATAGCCTCCCATATAGTGCCTTATAGGGTGTCATTTGTATACTCGCTTGGTAACTATTGTTATAGGCGAATTTCACTAAGGGTAAGTGTTCCTCGCAACTACCCTTGAGGTCAAGAATGTGTGCCCGAAGTATGTCCTCTAAAATATGGATGGTTCTCTCCGACTGACTATTTATCTAGGGATGAAACGTTGTACTTATCATCAATTGTGTTCCCATAGCTTGCTAAAAGCTCTTCCAAAAATAAGCAGTGAACCTGAGAGCTTGATCTGGTACTATAGATACGAGTACCTCGTGTAATTGTACTACCTCCATATATATAATCTGCAAAATTCTTTTAGTATGAAGGTCACTCGTACAACCAAAAAGTGTACAAACTTTGTAAACCAGTCCACTATCACCCATACACTTTGTGCCTATGCGAAGTCTGTAGTAGGTGGTTCACAAAATTCATAGTGACGTATTTTCACTTCCACTTAGCCACCTCTAAAGGCTGGAGCAACCTTTCTGGTCTTTGGTGCTCAGTCTTAACCTGCTGA
>CAUOFW020007696.1:0-20129 GCA_963454935.2 Ilex paraguariensis | reverse complement strand
CAACCCAATAGGCTAGAATTCTTCCACAATATCAACCCCCTGCAGATGAAGTGTACACCTCGCCATAAGGCTTCTCCACGTACAGCATTACCAGTTCCCATAGCCACATCCATAAACCTCAATTTTAACAACAGGTATTTGAATTCTATAAACCAGATCTAAGGAAATGAAATGTGGGTGGCACCTGGGTCAAATCAATACCACAACCTCTGTTCATCGATCATCCCCTTCAATTTCATCGTCTTTGGATTAGTCAAACCCACCACTGAATTGAGCGAGACTTCCGCCCATTTGATTAAGCTTAGACGCCTCCAGTTCGAGCTCCGCCTCTTCCCGACTCTTCGCCCTCTCCTGCTCTCCTTCTTCCACATCATGGGTAAGAAGGACATTCAATTCCTTCTTCTTGCAGATGTGCCCAGGCGCCCATTTTTCATCGCATCGATAGCACAACCTTTTTCTCTTTTCCTTGAAGTTCCGAATTGGAAAGCCTGCCGCACTCTCCGAAAAATTTTCCTGAGCGATTTCCCCAAAAGTTGATCGAGAAGCTTCAGAGTGGAAACTTGTACCTTGCGTTGCCCCCCTGCTCGATGAAACCCACTGGCTAGTTTGTGGGCTTTGGTCACCCACAGCTTTTCTTCTATCTTTTGGGCCAAGTCCATGGCCCGGCCCAAGTTGTTGGGTTCCAAGATCTGGACCTCAACTTTGATCTCTGGCTTAAAACCCATTGATGAAAGTTATCAAAAGCTACTTCACAGAGACATTTTCTAATGGCGCCGACAACTCGATGAACTTCGGCGATACTCCTGCACACTGCCGATTTGAATAAGAGCCAAACACTGTTCATGGAGTGAGCCAGCTTGGGTCATTCGGAACTGCTTCAAGAGAAGCATCTTCATCTCTTCCCAAAGAACAATGGATCGCTTCCTATTTTCCCATTGATACCACAGTAGGGCATCTCCTTCAAACACCATAATCGCCGCCTCAAGCTTCTCTTCATTAGTCAACAGATTGAGGGCGAAATATCGTTCTGGCCTTAAAAATCCATCCATCCGGATTCGAGCCATCAAACAGTGGCATCTTCTAGTCTCCGGGATCGGAATTCATGGCGAAATCCGTTTGAATTTGAGCCACCATCTAAACCATGAGATTCCCCCATGTACGGAAACGATCCGCCTTGAGCCGTATCTTCTTGCAATTTGAGGAACTGTTTGAATCGTTTGTTCATATTCTATATTTCCTCCTTCAACGTTCCCACTTCTCGTTGAACTCTTCTTGCACGGCACCAACCACTTCCTCCATGGAATCCATCCGCTAAACAACATTTTTGGTTGCCATCTCCCAGGTACATTTGCTCTGATACAATTTGATACACATTGGGATGAAATAGACTTAGCAAACACAAATAAAGGCAAAAAAAAAATGGATGAGAGAAACATTTATTCACTATCTGAATAGTTTCCAGACTTTCCAAGCATTCGAGAGGCTTGGGAACTCTCCAAATGGAGCAAGCTCACTACAAACAAATATTTTCATACCCTTCTACTAACCAACCCCCCTATATTTCTCCTCACCCCTAAGCCAAAACAGAACACCAGCAAATACTAACAAAATGCCAAACTTACTCCCTAACAGAAATGCATAACAGAATTGCATATTAGCTCCCCTTCTCTCTAACTACTTCTTACACGTCAGCTATGATCTAGATTTTCGGAATGACCCTTGTGCCTAGAATAGGTGAAACGCACTTGCGGCCTAACATATTCTTATGTAAAGGCCGGGCTTTTATAACCTTCAAATCAAAGTGGTGGTAATATGCATAGATGCATTTGTAAGTTGATCACCTGACTCTGATACTCTCTCTTTTAATTGAAGCCATTTATTCTATTAAATCTGATTCAAAAATCAAAATATGGAAAAAAGTATCTGCATGGCATGGAGTTGGATTGTGTGTGTGTGTGTTTTGTTTTTTTTTTTTTTGGGGGGGGAGGGGGAATTGGTCTATCGTATAGTTCTTTTGATTTCAATAATTTCCTTCCGTTCTTGAGTTCTTTGTTTCTGTTCAAGCTGGATAACATTGGAAATGAATTTTTGGTGCAATTTAATGATCACGAGGGCAAAGAATCATTTCCTTAATGTTTCTAAGATTTGCATTTCTTTTATCCAAATGACCAAATTTTGCAAAGAAACCCATGGCTTCCTTTATCTTAAATTTATTTGTGTGTCTAGCTTTTCTCTAGACGTGCACTTGCAACTACAACTTCTCCCCCATTCAACAAAAGTGAAGGCACTCAGAACATTGCCTACCCTATGGTAGGTCAGAAAATAGACTTGCATCACATTTCCTCGTGCTAAAAAAAGGCAGCTACCTTTTCTTGGACTTGGCAAATCACCAACCAGTTTGGGCTCCTGTAGTCTGAGGAGGCAATATCTGTCATTTACTACCCTTTCTTGCACCTCCTACACTGAGACTTTGTTAATTGATTCTTAAGTGAGTGAAGTGAGCAATGGGTATTGGGCACTAACGGTATGACAAGAAAGTGGTGCCATTTTTTTATCAGGGAAGTTGGAGGAAAGCCTAGTGTCTGGACTGTGCTTCACTTTGGAAATCCAAATGCGATACGGTTGATTACTTATTTCAGTAGAGCAGTGGTTGAACCTGAGGATGTATTGTGTTAATCTGATGCTTGTTCAGGAGGGTGTAGATTGCTGCTTCTCTTGGGTATTATTACTTTTTAGATTGGTAGACATCATTCTGACCTTTATGATGATTTTGATTGTCGTGTCTTGTCTCCAGCATCATTAGAGACATGGTCACTTATTTTTGACCTCTTTTCTCATCTAGATCCAATTCAGTTATTACTTATTTTTTGCGGGAGTGAGGGATGTGAGTTTGGGTCTTGACTGTCATATTCATTAAATGCTGGTGGAAACATCCTCTTCATTTTCCTCAAGCACAATTGGAAGCGGGGGTTTGTTCTAAAGTGATTAATCGTGATTTTGGCACTGATTAAATAAGAAAATAAGTTAGCCCCAGTAGTATAGTCCCAGGGACTTGGATTGATGAGTTGGAATATGCTGTAGTTTTTCACTGCAAAAATATTAAATAGCTTGGAAGTTATATGCAAATTGCAATGTTAGTTATCCAGCTTGGTTTTTTAGGAGCACCTTCATCTTCTTTTATTAAAAACTTCATGTGATAAAGGTAGCCTTTATGCATAATCTTCTTTTCCAGTGTTATTGTAAAGCTCAAGATGAGAAACTGAGAGCAGGTTGTAAATGCAAAACTGCATGAGTCGCACAGTTACCCCTTTTGTTCAATGTGATACCATCCCTACTATTCATGGCTAAAAATTGTTATTTAGGTATTATTTAGAAAAAAAAAATTGTTTTTGCTTTCTAGTCTGCATTTCGTGATATCAAATAAAAACAGGAGGCAGCCTGAAATTTTTTGTCACAAAAAGTTATTATTTCTTATGGATGTAGAAGCATAATGTGCCAAAAAATCTTGCAAGAAAAGAAAAAAAGAAGCAAACCCAGTTTTCACTGCTATGCTTAAAATTTTAAAAATCCATGAGCACTGGTCTCTCTCTCTCTCTCTCTCTCTCTCTGGCTGTGTTGTACCAGCTCAGAGAAGATTTGACATATGCCGTTCAATTCACTACTATGCATGTAAAAGTTAAAAAAGATAAGAGCTCAAAGTTCAGTCAAACATGTGTTGGCTCTGACCTGCTGATTTTGCACAATTAACTATTATTAACTATTATGCCATTTTTTGTCTTGAATTTTCCAGTGAATAAGAATGAGAAACGTCTGGATGTTGTCAAAACAGAAAATTCCATAAACCCTCTTGTGTGGGATGACATCGTGAGTCAATTTCATTGTACCTGTATTTCCTTCCTCCAGTTTCATCTAAAACATTGGAGTGATACTCCCTTGCCTTAAACATGGCATTGATTGTTTTTTATCCGTGCAGCCAATCATCAGTTTGGATATGTGGGAGGTACGTTCTCTCTCTCTCTCTCTCTCTCTCTCTCTCTCTCTCTCTCATGGAGACTGGTCTTTTGAACGTGATACTCATAATGCAATTTTTGGTCATATTTGCAGCATGCTTATTATTTTGATTACAAGGTTTGTCATCATTCCTAGCATTTTATCTTTTGCCAGTGGAATATTTTCTCATTTTAACTTGGGTTGATTTTTTTCTTTTTTCTTTTTCTTTTTTGAGCAGAATGATAAAGCCAAGTATGCCAATGTATTTATGAACAATTTGGTCTCTTGGAATGCTGCAATGGCACGCATGGCTCGTGCCCAGGCCTTTGTAAATTTAGGGGAACCAAAAATTCCTGTCGCTTGAGAAGCGTCTATAAACGTCTCCCTCTCAAGTGCATATAGGCCCATGTAATAAGAGGTCTATGAGATCAAGAAGCTTCTGCATTTCTCTGCCAACAGAAGGCTGACTATGTCAGTGTGAGCCAAAACTGTAGCAAAACCTACTGTTTCAAATTTATTTTAAATATATATGGATTGCTAGATTTGATTATACAAAGGGCACTGGTTATGGTGGAGACACCAAATTTGAATCGATAAGCAGTTGAATTGTTTCTGTTTTTGAGCGCCCCCCCCCAAAAAAAAAAAAAAAAGAAAAGAAAAGAAAAATCCAACCTACCCAGCTACAGAATGAAAAACACCTCACTTTTCACTATCGCCAATCATCTCACCTTCTGTGAAATGGCATTAATTAAACCAACTCCCTGGTGAACCCTGTAGTGTCCTTTGCTTGGCCTAGGCTTCTACCTAGGATGCCAAATTGTTCTCATAACTCTAATCCCTGGCTTAACATTTATATAATAAAATACATAGTAAATTGAATTTTTATTCTCTACATATTTTTTTTTTAAAAATATCACATCACTTATTTGTATCACATGTTTAATCATTTATATATTTTTTCTCTAAAAGTATCACATTATTCATTTATATCATATATTTAATTATTTAATATTTAATTAATTTATAGTTAATATAATTTTTATTTCAAATATTATTCATATACAATAATATACACATGTTGAAAAAATTTAATATAATAGTTGGATTGATTTTTTGACGCTTAAATTTTATATTTTATTATGTTTTTAAGCACGAGTTACGACTAGTACCTAATGATTATTTGTGCAATCAACATCTAATCACCGACAACATTCATATTCATTGGTAGGTGGAGACATTTTTATAATCTCAAACTCGATCAATAGAAGTTTGAGATCACTCAAAACAACAATGTTCGCATCTCTTTACAAATAAAACTGACTCAAGATTTTAACAAGAGAGAAGAAAATCACAATAAGCCTCTTAGCCAAGATCTCACAATATAGATTTTTCTTCAATATATAGATCACTTTTTGAACAATCAAGAACTACTCAAAAAGTTTTTGTTTCTCAAGTTTCACAATGCCATTTTATAATGGAAGCAAATGCACAATTGATTGTGGCAAAAAACTAGTCGTTAAAGCTCCAACGGACACATCCGGAAGGCTTCAAGATATTTCAGAAAGTTTTGAATGTCTTCTAGATTCCTCATCCGGAGATTTGGATCTTCCTTTTGATTGTTCGGTGCTATGCACTACCCTCAACTTCCAAGCCGATTTTCGACCCCAAAACATTCAAATCTGACAAAGCCTATTTCAGACAGAGTTGCTGTTCTTGAACACTTCTCTTCAAAATCCGTTTGAATCAAGTCAATCGTGCTGACTAGATGCTTTATTAAGAATGATTTTGATGATCCCAAACATCCTAATGCAGACTAATATTTGTATCAGTGTCTGATCAAGTTCAAGCATTTGCTACGTTTGAATAAGAAAGTCAAGAAAAATGGCGTGAAAATTAGGCAAAACGGTCATCCGGAAGGCCATCTGAGAGAAAAAGAAAATTCAAATTAGAAGGGGCATTCGGAATTCTGATTGAGATGAAATCAATAAGGACCAAAGTTGTTCCAAAAGTCCAGCCTCCTTCCATCCAAAAGTCCGGTCACTGTTCATCTGGAAATTCCGAATGAACATCCAGAAGCTCTTTAGAATACGAAGACATTGAAGGAACCAAGGCAAAGTCAAACTAGTAGGGTTTTCCGAATTCCAGAGAACTACCCAGAAGTCCGGATAGGCTTCTAGTCCTAGACCAGGAGTTTTTATGCCAGCTGATTTCCATTCTCTAATTAAATACACAAAATTATAAATAGAGCTTGATGGTTTTCAAGACCAGCTTTTTGTACATTTACCTTTGACCATAAACAAAAGAGAGATTCATTTGTGTTTTTGTCTACGTCTTGAAAAGAAGATTCTTATGAACCTTCTATTCTCTTTTCTTCTATTGTCAAGAGTTTTGTGAGAATATTATATTGAGAGAATATTTTTGAGAAAGAGAGATCATTATATATTCTTCTTGAAGTGTGGTAGAGAGGAGTTTATTACTTGTATCAAGAAGAAGAAGATTTTAAGGGTTTCATTCTCATCCATTTGAAGAGGATAAAGTTAGTGAAAGGAAAAGTCCAAGGAGATGAATACAAATTGTAAGAGTCAAAAAATTATCGGTACCTCTCACAAGAAATTTGATGTGATCTTTCTGGTAAGAAATATCTTTGAACTTGACCTCTCAATTTTCTCTCGGTAAAACGAACAAATTGCTCAAGATCGAAGTGTTTCGATTGAAAACACTTTGATGCTTAAGTCAGTAATGGTTATAAAGCAATTGCTAAAAGAAAAAAAGAGTTTAGCGTATCTTTCACCTTGATTTCTCTTGCTTTTTATAGATGGTTATCCCATTAGGGTTTCCATGATTTTTTATTTAAGGTGGCACATCTTCTTTCAATTCAGTGATTCAGTTTAAGAAGTTGCTGATATTTCTCCAACAATTCCTCCTGACATCTGCTATTTCGTTGATTCGTTTATTCAAAATGCCTAAGTTAAAGGCTTATCTTTATCTTTCTATCTACTGTTTCGAACATCTCAGTCATAATGAGAGTCAAGCTCTTTTGATACTTGTCGAACACATTGATAAGCTCGATTTGGTAAAAGCCGAGCTCTTTCATTGCTTTGTCGAACCATATTGGTTAGTTCGGTTAGGACTATTTGACCGAGTAGCTGATATTCTCGTCACGTGTCTTGTCTTGTCGACCTCATGTGGGCTCATTTAATGCCACAACACGTGTAATTATGGGAGCAACCCCTTTTATTTGCCCCCAGAAAACCTATGACATACGTTTTTTTGTCTGTCAGCCGTTTTATTTCTCCTCATCATCATTGCGTGTGCTTCGTGACATCCTCCTTTGTTTTGGCGGCTTACTCTGTATTTAAATATTGCCTTTTAGCATTATCTTTATTTATAAACCATTCCTTTTTACTTTTCTATCACTTTGTCTTCTCAGTTTCAGATTCATCTCTTTCTTCGTATCTGCACCACCTTTCTTCTTTCTGCGCTCATCTTCCTCAATGGCGTTTCTAACATCCTCTAAGATTCCTACTTTTAAAGCTAAGTACAACATTCCAAACGACATTGAGGTAAAGGTCGCTAGTAAAGACGAACCTCTGATTGGGTCGGGAGAAAGAATTCCAATCTGCACTCGAGCGATCACCAAAGGCGGTGTCCGCTTCCCTCTTGACCCATTACTCCTCTGAGTCCTGTCAACTATGAAGCTATGCCCAATCCAGTGCTGTCCCAATTTCTTCAAAATAGTGATGGGTGTAGCAACTTTAAACAAGCTTCTAAACTTGAGCTTGGGATTATGGGAAATACTATACTGTTATATAATCAAGCCTACTAGAGACAACTACTATCTGGCGATGAGGAAGAAGGAAAGATATCTGGTAACCCATCTTCCAGACTCGAACAAGGGTCATGAGAATGATGTGGTTTTTGTCTCAGGCAACTGGGAGTATGCTGCTGATGCTACTCCTTCTTATCGTTGTCCTTATGAAGAAGGTGCTCTAGGTATTTGGGTCTTTTACTCTTCCAAATTTGTTCTCTTTTTTCTTTTTCGTTATTTTATTCAAGACTTCTGTGTGTAGGAGAGACTATGAGGGGTCGAGTTCCTAAATCTTCTGTGAAGATTGATGAGCTCAAGAAGTTTGGGACTACAATGAAACATTGTTTTGCCGAGCTGCTCATATTGCTTGGTTACACATCATCCTACACTTCTTTCATTGCTATGCCAAACAAACCCAACTCTAGCCGCTGACCGAGATGCAATTCAGGCTGCTCGGGAACAGACTTCCTGTGCCAAGAAGAAGTCTTCCCTCGCAGCCTCTAGACGCAGAACAGTGAAGAATTTTTTGGACTTTTTATCAACTGTTGCGCCGATCCCATCCTCCGAAATGATTCCAACAACTTCTGTGCCCCCGATCCCTGTTGATGATGAACCTGTTGTCGAGGTTCCTACCGAGTATGTTCTTCAAAATGATGTAGATCTGCCCATCGTGGGACAAGCAGATATGGTTCATACTTTTGAAACTTCAATTCCAGTTGAGTTAGATCCTCCAGACTCGGTTCATTCTCCCGTTCTTCAAGATGATACCATTTTTGAACTTGTCGAAGACCTGCCCCAAAAAGGCGAAGGGTTGCCGAGGCCAAGGCAAGCCTTTCTCCCAAACTCATCAATCCTCCTTTTCGACCTGTTCTTAGGGCAAAGAAGAGAGAAATTACTATAAAAGATTCTGCAATTGAATATTTCAATGTTGCGGTGGGGATTACTGGGGGGGTGATTTTGCCTTGAGACTTAGCTATGAATGAGGCTTTAATTGATGATGAAGTATCCCGTCAAGCGATTCAACTTATGATTTTGGTAAGGCTCACTTATTTAGACTTTCCTTCTTTCCCTCAAGAAAATCTTCAAGATTTTTCTACGTCTATGTGATTTTTCCTCGAGACTTAGCTATGAACGAGGCTTTAACTGACAACAAAGTATCCCGTCAAGCGATTCAGCATATGGTTTTGGTAAGGCTCGCTTATTTAAACTTTCCTTCTTTCCCTCAAGAAAATCTTCAAGATTTTTCTAAGTCTATTTTTTTTTTTAATCAAGGGTCTGCAAAAAGCGCATGAGGTCGGGGCAAGGATAGCCAGAAAGATAAGGCTATGAAGGATGTTATTCATGCCTGAGCTTCAGCCTTGGCCAAAAAGGAGTCGATGGATGAAGAATACTCCAAGATCTGTAAAGAAGTTAAAGTTCTCTAGGCTCAAAACTAAAGCCTAACTAAGGAGAATGAAAAGCTTCACGCGGAGATTAGAAAGTTAAAAGATTCCGAACATGAGGCCATTGTGGACCTTTCTCAATCTCAGCTAGACTATACAAGCCTCCTGGAGGAGTTTGATAAATTCAAAGTCAAGGCAAAGGAGAAAGAAGACTCTGCATATGATGAGGGGATCGAGAAGGCAGAGAATGATCTTGTCTTATAGATTCCTCAGCTCCAGAATGCGTTTTTCAATAAGGACTGACATGCTTCTTTGGTTGCAGCGGATGTTCCTTCTTCTTCTGCGCTCTTTTCTAAGCATCCTTTATCGAGCATTTCTCTACCTCCATCCTCCTGAAGTACTTGGAAGATTTTTCTGTTTTGTAATTTCATGTGTAAATGTTCAAAAAATCTGTGTAATCTTTTCAATTTCGAATGAAAATTACTTTTTGGCTTTTCTGTTATTGAAATTTACTATATGTTTGGCAATAATGTGACTTTTGAAGTTTTTGGCCTTTGTTCGATCCTTTTTTGAGGATTTGGTTTTTCAGTAGGAAAAAATTTTAAACCCTTGAAGTTATGGCCCCATGCTCAGCTCTTCTCCAAAGAGCTCGGTTCCTTAGTAGGAACCAAAAATAACTTAAAAAATTTGTATAACTCTTGAAATTATGGTCTTTGCTCGGTCCTTCTTCAAAGAGCTCGGTTCCTCAGTAAAAACCTAAAATAACTTAGAAATTTTTTTTATAACTCTTCAATTTATGGCCTTTGTTCGGCCCTTCTTCAAAGAGCTTGGTTCCTCAGCAGGAACCTAAAATAACTTTAAAAAAAAAAATTATGACTCTTGAAGTTATGGCCTTTGCTCAGCCCTTCTTCAAAGAGCTCGATTTCCGGTAGAGTTACTCATAGTCCTTTTGAGCATCTAAGAGTTTCTACTTCACACCGACTCGTCAATCCAATTGGACTCAGATCCATCCCTAATCAGCTTACATCGTCATGCCTAGCTGAGGGCTTGGATTAGATCGGGTGGCTGCGCCTGATTTAAATTTATAATTTCTATCAGGATTTTTTGCCTCCCTGCTTTAGTGGTAGGACATATACATATTAAGGAAAGAAAAACAAGAATAAAGGGATCAAAAAAGTCTTTTATCTGCTCATATCAATACACTTTGCTCAACACTTGTTTATTCTTAAGGGACACTCTTAAGCTTTCGAAGGTACTTTAGAGTTCTATCTAAAAAAAGTACTTCTTAGAAATAGAACTGTCTCAAATTAGCAGAGTTTAAGGGTCGTGGTACCGCTTTACGGTCTAAGGTCTCGAGTTCATAATAACCACTGCCTCCTACTCAGGACACCCTGTATGGACCCTCCCAGTTTGCACCAAGTTTTCCGTGGGTTGGGTTCTTAGTTGATCCCAGTACCCGCCTTAGAACCAAGTCTGCCATCATGAAAGATTTAGGATTGACGTTTTTGTTGTAGGCTCAGGATATTTGATGCCGATAAAAAGCCATCCTTATAGTTGTTTGTTCTCTTTTCTCCTCTGCCAGATCTAGATCTTGGGTGATCACGACAATGTTATTGTTGCTATCGACTAGCTCAGTTCTCAGGGTTGGCAGGCCGATCTCTAATGGAATAATTGCTTCCATTCAATAAGCTAAGGTGAAGGGAGTTTCTCCAGTTGAGCGCAAGGTGTGGTTCGGTACGTCCACAGAACACTCGGCAACTCCTCCACCCATCTCCCTTTGGCATTCTCCAACCTTTTTTTTATTCCGTCCAAGATTGTCTTGTTGAAAATCTCTGCTTGCCCGTTACTCTGAGGGTACGCCGGGGTGGAATAATGATTTCGAATTCCATAATGTTGACAGAAAGCTTTGAAATTACTGTTATCAACCTATGTGTCGTTATTTGAAATGAGCGTATGTGTGATTCTGAACCTGGTAATGATGTTTTTTTAGAGAAATTTCCTTATATCAATATCTCTGATGTTGGCTAGGGTCTCGGCTTCCACCCATTTCTTAAAATATTCAGTTGCAACTAGAAGATTCTTCTTGTTGTCAGGTGCCCAAGGCAAAGGTCCCACTGTGTCCAGACCCCACTGTGCAAATGGCCACGGGCTCGCCAATGGTAGTAACTCCTGAAATGATTTTCTCGGTATTGGTGAGAATTTCTTACATTTCTCACATCGCCTAACAAACTGTTGGGCGTCCTTCTGCATGTAAGGCCACCAAAAACCTTGAGAGATAACTCGGTGAGCCAAAGATCTCCCACCAATATGAGCACTGCAGCTTCCTTCATGAACTTTGAATAGGAAACTTGGAACTATCTTTGGGTGTACACACTATAGATATGGACCTCCAAACAAGCATCGATAAAGCTCACCTTTTCGGGATAGCCAGAATCTCGTAGCTTTGAAACGTAGCTTATGGGCTTCCTTCTTGTCTTGGGCAAGTTACCATTCTTTAAGAAGTCAATTATAGGATCCATCCAGCTCGGCTCCACTTCGTTACATAAGACTTCATTAGAATTGGTCGGCAAAATACTAGGCTTGGATTGGAACTCAATGGTAAGAGTCCTTTCAGTTTGTTGGTTAATAGTCGAGGCCAACGAGGCTAAAGCATCGGCATGCGAGTTCTTTGCTCTTCTGACCTGCTGAATAGAGTATTCTGGAATTTTGCTTAATTCTTTTTCTATAATGGCATGATACACAATCATTCTCTCATCCTTTTCCACATACTCCCCTATTATCTGATTCGCCACTAATTGTGAATTAGAGAATATCTGTAGTTTAATCGCCGCAGTTCGGTTGCTAACCTTACTCCAGCTAACAAAGCTTCATACTCAGCTTCGTTGTTTGAGGCTTGAAAGTCGAGTCTGATGGCCTTTTCCAAAATACAACCACATGGACTTACTAGTGTGAGGCTAATGCCGGCACCCTTTTGATTTGAAGACCCATCAATAGATAAGGTCCATTCGCCATGGAGCACTGATTTTTCATTATCATCGGTCTGTTTGCTCTATTCTGAACTATTTTTAGGTCTGAATTCGACGATGAAATCTGCCACAACCTGACCCTTGATCATCTTCCTTGGCTCAAATTCGACATCGAACTCCCAGAGCTTAACCGCCCATTTTGCGATGCGTCCAGACAGGTCGGCTTTCTGAAAGAGTGACTTCACCGGTTGATCAGTGAGCACTGTGATTTGATGTGCCTGGAAATAATGTCTTAGCTTCCTACCCAAGCTAATTAGAGCGAATGCGAGCTTCTCTAATGGAGTATACCTTGATTCTACATCTAAGAACATCTTGCTCCCATAATAAACAGGCTTTAGCTTTTCATAATCATTCCTCATCAAAGCTCCACTCACTGTGTGTTCTGATGCAGCCAGGTAGAGAAAAAGTCTTTCCTCAGGCAATGGGGTTAAGGATTGGTGGGGAGGCCAAGTATGCTTTCAAGTTAAAAATGCCTTCTCGCACTCCTAACTCCAAAGTGCCCCCTTCCTTCCTTTGATTGATTGGAAGAAAGGTTGACACTTATCTGATGCCCGGGTTATGAACCTTCTGAGCGTAGCTGCCATCCTTTTTAGCCTCTGAACTTCCTTTTATTGTCCGAGGTGACTGTAATTCTGTAATCGCCTTACCTAATCGGGGTTCACCTCTATACCTCGATGTGTAACCAGAAAGCCAAGAAATTTTTTTGATCCGACCCCAAATGTACACTTTGAAGTGTTTAACTTCATCTTGTACCTTCGCAGAACATCGAATGTGTTTCTCAGGTCAAAGCAGTGACTAATGGCCTTTCAACTCTTCACCATCATGTCGTCGATATACTCCTGCAATTTTCAACCCGAAGAGTATCACCTGTAATAGTATGTCCCCTCAGGTGTTATAAAAGCAGTCTTTTCTTGATCCTCCTCGGCAAGAGGAATCTGGTGGTATCCTCTGTAGGCATCCAATAAGCTCATTTGCTCATGTCTGGTAGTTGCATCGACAAGTTGATTTATCTTAGGTAGGGGGAAGTTGTCTTTAGGACAGGTCTTGTTGAGGTCGATGAAATCAACACAAACTCTCCATTTTTCATTCTTCTTTTTTGCCACCACAGTGTTTGACAACCAAGTCAGATATTGTATCTCCCTAATTGTTTGGGACTCAAGTAATCCTGCCACTTCCTCTTTTACTGCATCTTGATGTTGAGGGGCCGACCTCTTGAGCTTTTGCTTAACTGGCTTGAAGCTAAGGTCAACATTTAAGTGATGGCATGCCATTTCAGACGATACGCCGGGCATGTCACTCGTGCTCCACACAAAAACATCGACATAATCTCTCATGTGTTGATTACTATTTTATTTCCTCGGCTAGTGAATCCCTTTCTCGAACCTCTGTTCCATCCTTGGCTTTGACCGAGGCCAGTAAACAAGTTCTGGAACTGACCTGGTCTCCTCGGATGTTCATACCCCTTCAGATGAAGGAAACCTCAGCATCTGGTGGTACGTTGATGATACCGTCTTCATCTCGTGTAGCTAGGACCGCCCCATTATGGCATTGTAAGTTGAGACTGTATCCACTACCAAGAACTCGATCATGATACAAACTGGTCCAATTTTTACAGGCACGTGATCTTCTCCCTAGGAAGAACTATTTTACCACTAAAGCCTATAAGTGGAGTATTTGATAGCTTAAGATCTTCCTTCTTAAGACCAAGTTTCTCGAAGAGATCCTTATACATGATCAAAACTCTTCTCACATCGTAATTAGCAATTCGAAGCGTAACGACTAGAGTGTCGTTGTGTGGTTGATGAACTCCGACCAAATCCTGCTCTGTGAAACAGATGGCCTCGGCTGTCTCCACCTTAATTCTTTTGTTCATAACCTCCGGGGTCAATCGCAACTCATAGACCTCTCTTTTCTTGGCAACTTTTTGAATATACACCCTAACAGAGTTGTTTGTAGACCTCTACGGATTTGTCGCAGCGTGAATCACATTAATCACCCCAGCTAGTGTGTTGTGATCTCCTTTGGGGTCGGTCCTGCCATCGTCGGTTCTTGCTCCACCTTCAATGTACTCAATGAGATGTCCTGCCTGGACCAGCTCTTTCAAATGTTATTTTAAAGACCAATAGTTCTCCGTCATGTGACCTACATCCCAATGATATGAACATCTGAAGTTTGGATTCCTCTTCGAAGAGTCTCCAGTTAGCTTGTTAGGCCACTTGAAGAACGGTTGCGCCTTGATTTGGTTCAGGATCTTGTTTATCGGTTCCTTGAAAAGTGTATTTACCCCAAGAAAATGAGACTTCTAGGGATAGCCCTCCTTCTCATTCTTCATTCCGCCCTCGCGGCTCTGCTCGACTTGCTTGTCTCGACCAAACTGTCTTCTGCCATGATTTTTTTCAACTACATCTCTGGATAAGTTTTCGTCGACTTTGACATACTTTTCAATCCTCGCCATAAATTCTTCCAGGTCGGTGGCTGATTTTCTGGTGAGTGATTGGTACAGAGGGCTCTCCTTTGGCAATCTGATTTTGAAGGACGCCACTGTAATTTTGGGATTACATCTTTCGACCTCATTCATCGTTTCTTAATAACGATGAGCGTACTCTCGCAAGATTTCATTATTTTTTTCTTCAACATCAACAGAGCCCCAACATCCTTTGGCTGCTTACTACTCGTAATGAACTGAGCCGTGAACTGCTCAGTCAGTTGTGACCATCCATCTATCGGCCCCTTCGACAAATTGTCAAACCATTTCATGGCCGACTCCCCAAGATTGCTAGGGAAGATGGTGCAAAGTAGTGGCTTTTTCCTTCGGTGAACTGTCATCAACGTCTATAATGTCTGATGTGTGAGGTTGGGTCGATTTTTTCATCGTAAAGTCTGAAATTTGGGATGATAAACTTGCTCGAGATTCGCCCCCTTTCAATCCATGAAGTGAAGGGTGATGACTCTACGTCGTTCCCGAATTCCCCTGTCGCTCTCTTGCCTAGGTCCCTAGACCTCTGTTCTGGCTATTTAAGGAGGTTGTTGAGTTCCTCGATAATGTATTGCTTCCATAAGTCTTCCTCCGAAATCCGAGGTCTTTTCTGCTGGTACTTATCATCCCTAGCATCCTTGGTTCTGTCATGTTTTTCTCAGGACTTGCTCGTCGATTGTCCCTCTCACGCCTCTCTTTTCTGGTCAAGTCCTTCAACCTGGCTTTCAACTCTTCATTCTCCTTTATCAAGTACCTTTCCCTAGCGTAAGATTTCTTAAATAATTTGTCGTGTGCATCCAGCCTGTCCTACAGGGATTGGACCAACTTCGCCAAAGCGTGGTTCTCCCCCTCGATACGGAGGGATTCCCCACGACCTACAATCTGCTGATTTTGATCTCTGGATGGTTTGAAACTGGATGAAGATACCTCATCATCTTCATGAGGTCTAGATGGGCTTCTGTTGGCTTGCAATCTAGCGTTGCTGCCAGATAGGAGTAATACTGGATCAGAATTTCCCAAGGCAAAACTGCCTCTAAGAGATCCAATTGCACTTCTCAGTCTTGATATCGTAGTCTTTCATTGTGAATAATGAAAATCTTCCCACAGACAGTGCCAAAAATGTAAGAATCAAAAAATTATCGATACCTCTCACAAGGAATTTGATGTGATCTTTCTGGTAACAAATGTGTCTGAACTTGATCTCTCAATCTTCTCTCTGCAAAATGAACAAACTGCCTAAGATCAAAGTGCTTCGAACGAAGGCACTCCGATGTTTAAGTCAGTAATGGTAATAAAGCAATTGCTAGAAGAAAAGGAGAGTTTAGCGTACCTTTCACCTTGATTTCTCCTGTTTTTTATAGATGGTTATCCCTTTAGGGTTTCCATGATTTTTGATTCAAGGTGGCACACCTTCCTTTAATTCAGTGATTCAGTTTGAGAAGTTGCTGATATTTCTCCAACAATTCCTCCTGACATCTGCTATTTCGTTGATTCGTTTATTCAAAATGCCTAAGTTAAAGACTTATCTTTATCTTTCTATCTACTGTTTCAAACATCTCGGTCATAATGAGAGCCAAACGCTTTTGATACTTGCCGAACACATTAATCAGCTCAGTTTGGTAAAAGCCGAGCTCTTTCATTACTTTGTCAAACCATATTGGTTAGTTCGGCTAGGACCATCTGACCGAGTAGTTGATATCCTCGTCAAATGCCTTGTCTTGTCGACCTCACATGGGCTCATTTAATGCCACAACACGTGTAATCATGGGAGCAACCCCCTTCACAAATTAATCTACGTAAGATCTAAACACCCAGTGCATTAAGTCTATGAAAATTGCAAGAGCATTGGTTAGTCCAAAAGGTATCACTACATATTTAAAGTGAACATACCTTGTGCGAAAAACTGTCTTAAGGATATCCCCTCTGTGGTTCTCAATTGATGATATCTAGTACGGAAATCAATCTTGAAATAATACTTTGAACCCTTCAACTGATCAAATAAGCCATCGGTACTAGGTAATGGATACGTATTCTTCAATGTAACTCGTATTAGCTTCCTATAAGCCACATATATCCTGAGGGTCTCATCATGTTTTTTCACAAAGAGGACAGATGCACCCCAAGGTGAAGTACTCAAACAAAAATTCCAATGGTTAGTAAGTGATCCAACTGTTTTCTTAGTTCCTTCAACTCCTGCGGTGCTATCTAATAAGGGGAATGGATATGGGTTCAGTACCTGGATACAAGTCGATGGTGAATCAATCTCTCCCTGTGGGGGTAGTCTAGGTAATTCCTCAGAGAACACATCCGAAAAGTCACACATCACTAATATAAACTCAGAATGAGGTTCGTTTTGTACATCTCCCAATAAGTTATTTAGACAACTTATGCTACTAGCCACCTTAGCCTTCAAGAATTGTCTCCCCATAGTAGGGAGTGGATGGGATGAACTCCTCTCGTTGGTGAAACTAAATACTATTCCTCTAGGTAATTGGAATACTATCCATTTCCTAAAACAATCCATCACGGCATGGTAGGCAAACAATAGATCCATCCCAAAAATGACATCACATTCCCTTCATCTCCAAGTCCACCAAATCCACACCCAACTCTTACTCCCCAATTCGGAGCACACAACCTTTACACACCCTCCTCGTGTCTAAACGCTCCCTTGTAGGTAAGTCAACACTCAAGCAATCTTCTTAATCATCAAACTTCAAACCCAATTACCTAGATCAAATAGAATACGTGCCCAAGAATTATGAAGAAGAACAATACCACCCACAATAACATTGGAAGCATCCACACCCTATTAGGACATAGCAAAGACTCGACCTTGGTTGTTGGCACCCTACGCTCCAGCTCCCTAGTTCCTTTGTTGTGGTTGCTTATATGGTGGAGGCTTGATTTGCTTCGGCTGTCCCACAACCTGGGTGTTCTGGTGATGTTATACATAATAGTTAGGTTGTCCTCGAGGTGACAAGAATAGGCAGTTTCTCCTAATATGACCAATAAACCCACTTCTGTCTCATGGTCATAGATCCACACATATCTTCTCTTACACGCTCTCAATTCCCCGAACTAGTTAATTTATCTGTCCAGTAGCCTGATCGCCGCCCTTTGTACTCCGCCACTATTATTTTCGGTCTTAATCGGGCCTCCTTACTCCACTTTTTTTGGCTACTAGGTCTCCTCATCATTATCTCTCTCTACCAATGTGAACCCTCTCTACCAAGTCCCCATACTTTTAGATCTCGAGGGCAATAAGCTTCTCCCGAATGACAAGCCTCAAGCTCTACTCAAACCTTTTAGCCTTCTTTGCTTCGATGGCACAACAAGATAATTCAACAAACTTGGCTTCGTACTGAGCCACAGTCATATGGTTCTAACGCAGTTCTAGAAAGTCAATACTCATCTTATCCTTAACGGATTCAGGAAAACACTTCTCTTGAAATACCTGGTCAAAGTCCTCCAAGGTCAGCTCGTCAACATACCTTATTCTCTTCACTAAATCCCACCAATGGTCTACCTCTCCCTCCAATAGATACGTAGCCAACCTTAGGCCGAGATCCCCAACAATCTCCATGCTTCCACACATCTTCTTTACCCTTCTGATCCACTTAATTTCTTCCATCGGGTTGGAACTTCCTTGAAAAGTAGAAGGATATTGCCTCAGAAACTCCCTTAGCACCATCATCCTCTGAGTCTCATGGCCATTCGCCTACCCTTAAGCCAACAGTTGAACAACCCTATTGTTGTTAGCTCCCGTAAGCACTGATAGATGACCTCATGTCATCTTGGGGGTGGTGGTGGTGATTAGTTTCCAACTGGCTATGTCTATCGTCCACAAGTTCTCCTATCGTCCATTCTTTACAATAAAACATAGTTTAGTTCCCTTTTTGCTAATATTGACCAACTCATACTTATCTCATACACACATAATTTCCGAAATATTTAAGCCTAAAATTTCTTCCAACCTATACTTAATATTTTCACTAGCAAAACCCACAACCTACAACTCCCATGTAAGATCAAATTCTTATATTCTGATACCAACTTTTTCACATCCCAAACTCACAAACAAATGTGAATTAACTAATAACATCAAAGATATGAGAGCATAATTAAATACCATCAAATAAATCAAACATCAACAAGTATCAAAAATCCTCTAACTAAAAATTCCAAAGAATCATAATTGAACCATTCAAGGTTACATCCAAAAACCTTAAATAAAATCAAAATATCTCATCTAACTAAATAATATTCATAACATTCAACCATCATCAAACAATTGCAACTAAAATATGTAAACCAATCCCTAATACTTGCAAGTTGAATCCACTTGTTGATCTACTTCAAAATCCAACTCCATATGCTCAGCTAGAGTTGTATCCTCTTCAATACCAAAATCTGAAAAATGTCAAGGAAAAGGTGAGCAAACAAGCCCAGCGGAGAAACTTTCTCAAACCTTAACAAGGTTTACAATATTGTATAAAAGCAAGTCAGCCTCAATTTATAAAATAAGTATATAACTTTTGAAGCAAAGCATGTGACAATTAAAACGATCTCAAGTTTCAATGTGTAAGTAGAAAATCCATAAACAAGTGGAGCCAATTCTCAAAGTAGTAGATAATAACAAGTATATCTCATGTACATAGGTTGGCTAGCATAAATCCAAACGCCGAATATAGGTGGCCCTCTAACACGCACACAAATCATCCAACTAATCCTCGCAAGTATACACCATTTTAGGAAACTTGTATACCAACGCATTAGTGTTAATAAAATATTTTTAGGAATAGTAAACTAGCTCCCAACCTCGATCCCCATGAGCGAATAGTAAGAGTTCTTGAAACCTCACAAGGAACCAAGCAACTCTACTGCGAGTGATAGGGAACTTTCAAACCCCTCAAGGTAAGCAACTCATCCAAGCACTCTGCGATATACGTTCAAGTGTAATCCATGTTCATCAAACTCACCTATACAAAGACAGTATCCTACTTTTCAATAAAATCCATGTATACCATAAATCATAATTTCACAATTCTCAAGATAAAAGAAACTTCAAGAAAACATGCAAGAGATGACTAAGAAACATGATAAATTTGACAATATTCAAGATGTAGGATTTTTTTTTATAATCAAACTCATAAAATTTGGATGTAAAGCAAGTATTTTTCCAAAAACAATAATAAATCATACCATTGAAAGGAAATCAAAGCAGTTGTTATCTAACATACCTTTACTAATTAGAATCAAAAAGCATATAGATAATAACACTAGCCTCAATAAATAAAAATGGGAAACCTTAATCCACAGATAATAGATCCTAATGTGTTTTGTGTGATGACCCATGCATTAAGTACTTTAAGATCTATCCTGTTTTCCTCCATTTCTTCTTTTCAAACTCTCCTCGGCTTCTTAGGGTTGAAAAATAGGTAATG